>QRFJ01001585.1:349320-461613 GCA_006176705.1 Cocos nucifera
TCAAGTTCTTGGAGGTTTCCAAAACTTGGGAGATTGATCTAAACCTTAAATAGAGTATGTTTAGGGTTGGCTTGTACCTGAAATATAAGTGTCTAGGCTTTGGGATAACTAGGGTCGGCAGGTACTGACGTCTGTATTCTGATGAATACGTTTAATGGTTTTGAATTCCAAGTAGGAGCTTAGAAAGTGGATGTAGGTGCAAGAAAAGACACGAACCACTATAAATCTTATTGTTTATGGTGTGCTGCCGTCTTTCTTTCTTAATTTATTAAATTCTTGCTTTCTATTCTTATATATATTATCTAACTTAAATTGCTTTCACACACCATCTACTGCTTATCATCATCCAATCTGACAACTTTAAATTAGCATTAAATTTTAAAATTCAATTCACCCCTCCTCTTGGGTTGCATAGCTAGCAAACACAAACTACAAGCAGGGAAGTCATAGCTGGTCTAAAGAAACCCCTACGATATTTGCATGAGATGTTCGGATGCGAATGATTATAAATGTTCTACTAAATTGCAACTTCTACTTACCATGATTATCATTCCCTATGCGGAGGACTGACTTTTTTTTGGTTTCTATATGGGATCTAGAGTACTGAGGGTAGGAAGACTAAAGGACTGCATCGGAGATTGGAGCCCTTGACTACTCGTCGTGTAATTAATCCATTCTCTCGCATAGCGTCATGGTTCGTATGCTCCTGATGTATTGTCGGGCTATCAGCACTCATAAACTTAATAGATGTACTTTTCGCTTCTTCATGGGGCTCTCCTCCACATCCTTCCCTCTCTTTTCTTGCTCTTTCAATGCGCCTGTAGCTGAAAAAATAAACTTGCCTTTTTCAATGATAATCCTCTAGAGCTCCATCTTCTTGGCATTTCTCGGCGCTCCTCCTTCCTAACCTCTATAGAGACACGATGGTATTTCTTACGAGCTCCAAATTGAGAATAAATAGACAACAATTAGAATTCAATGATAAATTTTAAAAAAGTCAATACACAAAAGGTCAATATCGTCGGTAGTACTGCATTGCGGATATCAGATCTACTCCTCTTCCTAGCTACAAATTTGTTCCATCCTCATCACTCTCTATTTTGGCAATTGAAGGTCCCACCTTAAGGAGCAACACCTCATCATGTGTGCTCATAATGGGTCTTGAATCTGAAATGAAGATAAAATAGTTAGTCCCTTTAATCTTACAAAAAGAGTAAACCATACCCAACAATCAAATATAAATAATACATCTCTCTTTAGGCCTTTCAAAATCTCTTCCTTATGGCCCATTCTGAACTAGGGTTCTTCCAATTCAGGATCGTAGGAAAGCCGACCAAAAATAATAGTTTGACTATGTCTTGTTCTCTCAAAAGCCAAATCTGAAAGAATAAGCAATCAAGTATACGGCCACATAATAAAACAATTACGTTATACAAATTTCAAAATGATAATCCATATAAAATAAGTAGATAAAAGGAGTGACTTAATATCTTTCTTCCCATCAAAATTGTAATGCAACCATTAATATAGTGGTTCCATCCTTCGCACCTCTCTTCCCTTCCTTCTCTACCTTCTCTGCATTCTTCGATAATAATTTCATGAGGTGCTCATGTACTGGCTTAGACCCATGCATAACGGCCAGTGTCCCCTAACAGGTCGAAGTGGAGAAGATCTATGGTATGCTAAGATTTAATAAAGGAAATAAATTATATCCAAAGTATGCAACAAGCAATTATATATGGCTCGAATGCCATTGAAAAATGAATCAGATAATAATTCCTTGATCCTATCTTCCAATGCATCTCTTCTAACTATCTCCCCCCTGCAAAATGTTGGAAAATGTATTCTAAAGCCAATCATTTAGGTTGTAGATATGGTTTGAGCTTACTATAATTTATACTATAAAATTATTATAATATAAATTATTATTCTGCTTTTCATCACTTTTGCATATCTTTTTTATGAACTCTTATATGATGAAGTCCTTAGGACTATTTTGAATCGATAAAGGAGATTTATCATTTGTCCTTAAATCAGTTCATGATCAAATGATACGTTGTTATCTAGGATGATAATGTTTATCGAGTGTTAGGTCATTATGTGCTATATATGGTTGGTTGTCCTCTTAACGAAGGAGTGTGGAGACACTGATATGGCATGCAGTGGAAGATATAATTACATTCATTGAACATGATCCAATTACGGAGCTCTCTACTGTTAAGAGTTGCTTACGAAGGATATGGATATAAATATTCCTCAGAACCTAAGGTCACCACAGTAACTTGCAAGCAACTTACTGTTACTTTAGTGCACCACTATCTAAATTTTTAATTCAGTATGGAAGGTTTTTAGGTATAGTTAAGTACTTATTTAAGTGATGTATGACTCAAGATGGGATTGATCACTCCAGAGCTTGAAATAATGCATCACTGTATTTTTAATTTAGCAAAATCTCGACTGGGGAATCCCATATAATGAATATTGAAATTTAAAGTATAATATGGATAATTTTTTTGGATTGACAGTTAAATATCTAGATCATCCTTTGAGCATGAGTCAAGGGATGAATTATATGTAAACTATATGCCATAGGTTCATGAAATTGGCATTGCGATTATTTGACCTATCCAGATGTGGGTTTCATTGCTAGATAATCACATCAATTGGTTATTAGAAATAATTTTCATGCTACCGGCTAGTATTCAAAACCTATGGGTCAACACAATTAAGTATCTTACCTTATCTATAAAGAAAATCTACATTTTCCTACCATAGGATCATTTAGATCCGATTAGATCCAAAGGGATTAATTCAAAATTTTTAATAAATTTTAATAATCTAAAATTCTCAGTTTATATTTTACAGATCTAATATTAAAAATTAATATAAAATAAAATGAGATAATAATTATGTATCTTTAGGGTAAACTGCTTTTATCCTATCGATTATCTGCTGAAGCTAGGATTCATGGATGTAGCCACACAATCGCCTGCCCTATTGAAGTCCACTCGAGTAGGATCTAGATGTGATCTTCTTCTAAATTTGATTTTCAAAAATTAAATCTAGATCTGATTCTTAGAGCCTTCAAAATAGTCGATGAATGGTAGCGTGCTGCCTTACGAACACATTGTATGTCTTCTAATCCTGGCGCCCAAAGCTTGGATCTTCCTTGCTGGATTTGCCCAACTCTTGGATTGTGAGAGGGAGAGAGAGGACTAGAGGGAGAGCAGGAAGGGGAGAGGTAGCCTTGCGCATGGTGATGGGCGCAATAATGAAACCCTAGGTATAGGTAGGGTTTAATAGGTCCTGCTACACCATGCAGTGCCACATCACTTCGATCCATTCAAATTATTCAATTCCATCAGATCTTAATCTAATTTGATGAGTGATATCACCTGATCCAATTAGGTTAAAGTCCCTAGGATCCTCCATAGGTGACGCCATTAGAGATAGGACCGAACACTTTGGTGCCCAAGAGTTTTAAAACCATAAGCATCCTGAGTCCCATTTGTATGGACTCCATCTCTTTTTCGATGTACGCACGCCAACTAAGGGCATGCACATATTTTTGTGCATGAATAGTCCAAGTGGGCACGTACCCCAAGGAGATGTCCAAAGGGGCGCACACCCCTACTTATGGGAAATAGTGTTCTAAACCAATCATACTTAGTAGTAGATGATTGGAATTAGTATATGAATTTCTAATAATATAGGTTAATTTAGCTGGTTCATCTTAAAAGTTCTATCTTTCTTAAATGAACTCCTAAATTATGATTGAAATTCTTAGAATGATAATCAATATAAAGAAGATTTATTCAGATAGTTCTTAAACTATTCATGATCAAATGATAATTATTAATAAGATGATAACTTATCGATGTTGTAGGTCGCTGTATGCCATATGCGTTGGTTGTCCTCATGATCATAAGATGTAGAGACATTGTATGGCATTCAAGTGAGATTGTAGGAGTTACATCTATGACTGATGTCAATGTAGCACTCTACTGTCAAGAGTAGCTTATAAGACCAATGAGTATAAATGTTCCTCCGATCTGAGATTACCATGATGATTGCAAGCAACTTACTATACTTTGATGCTGGACTGCCTGTATTTTAATATAGTTCAGAAGATTTTAGTACAGTTAAGTACTTATTGAAGTCGGTGTGTAAGTCAGATGGGATTGACCATGTTGATATGTGTCACCCTAGAAGCCAGATTGGTGACACTTATAATACACTTCTAAGGGTAAATATATAATTTTAACTATAAATAATAAAATAAATTATTTTTTATCATAGTGTGATTTCAAAGTGTCTGTTGATACATCCCTTGAGTAATGTAATGATAGTTCATATTTTAAGTGTTAAAAATTTAAGACTATGAATTTTCATTAATTAACTCATTAAATGCTCTCGATCGTAGGATCATCATGAGGATGGTATTGATTCGGAGGTTGGTGTATGATCACTTCTTTGATAGATGAGTCCTTGAGTCTACGGTGTAGAGACATCGGAGTGAGAGTACAAGATACTCGTTAGAGAATGAGGGCACTAGTGTGACCAACTCGAGCAGTCATGAGGAAGTTCTACCTTCTCGTCGATGGACTGGCTCAAGCTGCAGTAGTGTGTTTGGTTTTCTTGTATCTGAGGTGCATCGGTATATCCACTTGAGTGTGTCTGTAGTTTGACGTACACCATAACTCAATCTTCTAGCCATTTGAAAATCCTGAGTGTACTGTTGGCTTATAGCATGTTCATTATAGGAATGGATTGCACCAATAGGATGATATCTATCTACCTCGATAGATGAGGAGGTAGCCCTATGATGATAATAGAATCAAGTGTCCATAAGCCCATGGCCATGGCAGAGTGAAATAATAGAAAGAGTGTCTATTAGGATTTTCACATTGGACTTGAATCAAAATGATATAATTCATATGATGGAAATTAGGGTTGACGAGATCACCTTAACCCTAATTTGGTCGGGGCTCAAGATATAGGAACTTAATCATACAGGTAAACTACACCGAAGGTTCACTTTCAGTTGACTGATGGATTTGACATCATATGCTGCTAGGATGTCACTGATGGATTTGGGAGTAATTGAGAAAGATTTGATTCTGAGAGTCAATCATGACATAGTGTCTGAAACAAAAAAAGTTTCTTCCTATTACGTTTTCGATTGTGTCATGATCAGAATCGTGACATATTCCATTACCATAAGAACTGAACCTAACTAGATCATACAAATAAAGATTAGATTTGGATATCATCAATTGAATTAACCCAATTCAATTATTGAATAAGATTCAATTAGGTTCAAGAAAATCGTGCTAGCATACGATTGGCCTAATATTGTCCTTTAACAATCATTAAAGCTTGTCTCGATGAGCCAAATGTATTGGGCTCACCAAAAATCTTTACTTTAGTCTAGCTAGAGCTTGTGTTCAGATTAGAAAAAGGGTTGTCTAAATTTATTGAGATAAATTTGAGACAACACCTGCCATTTTTCATCACCTACTAAATCTTGTCTTCGGACATTGTCAAATGTTACCTGGACATTTAGATATCTGCCCATGTATTCATGCATCCATAGGAAGAACCTGGACTTATCCTCCTACTAAAAGTAGAATAGAAAGGGGGCGTAATGCCTAGGGAGGTGTGCACCCCATGAGGATATAAAAATGGAGTCCCATATAAGATGGACTCTAGTTGCTTTAAGGTATAAATTGGTGTGGCACCAAGAGACTGTTTGACCCAGTCTTGCACCACCCAAGGAGAGTTTTGAGGTCTCTAATCTGGTGATCAGATGATGTCATCCCATCAATCAGATTTAGATCTGATTGCACAAAGCACCATGATTGGCCAGGATAGTGGCACTGCATGGCGTAGTAGGGGCTCTATATAAATCCTGTGTCTGCACCTAGAATTCAATTTTTTTGCCTTTAGCGATGCCACATAGCCCCTCTCCCTCCTTCTCCAAGCCACCCTTTGGTCCTCTCTCTCCTCTCCATGCTAAGGGACTTGGCACTGGGCATGAAGAAGGTGTGATCCAAGAAGTGAAAGGTGCTAGAAGAAAGAAGGTAGCACTTGCTGCAAGAGACAATGGCCGTTCTTCAAAAGCTATTTGAAGACCTCAAGATCAATCTAGACTAATTTTTGGAAGAATTGATTGAGAGAGGAGATATTCAATTCTGCTTGAGTGGATAACCAGTAGTAGTGTTAGCACTTGCGTGGCTACATCCAGAAACCTCAGGCAAACATCGGGAATCATCACTGGATAATTGGATTAACACAACAATAAAGGTATAATTAAAGTGAAATTTAATTTTATCTCTTCATTTTTTATTTTTATTTTATTATCAATTAGTAAGACTAGATCTGAGAGTCTTAGATCTATATTAGGATCTTAAAAATTTTTTTTTTTAAAAAATCCCTCCCTGATCAATCAGACTTGTCTGAACGAACCTGATCCAAAAAATTAGATTTTTTCCTTCAACTGACGTATCAGAGCCAGATTTTCATAATTTATTAGATCTGATTTTAAATTTATTTTTTATCTAATAATTAGATTAATTTTTGATTATATTAGATATGATTAGATCTAAAATTAAAAAATTAAAAAAATTAATATCTAGAATCTCCATAGATGCACATCGAGATGCGATGACTAGACTAGAATTAAATTGTTCTATGTGTATTATAGTATCTATTAATATAAGATCTCAGATACCTAGTAAAAGTTTTCACTCTATATGAGTGCCGTCATCTTCTCGGTGTACCATCTTTATATTATATATATATGATATAGCCGGTGGTCTCATATACTATATATATAGATACTAAGACCTGAATTATATAATTTACTGCTTTCATACATTTGTCATATTCATATGAGATATGCTAGATGCTGGTTTAGACTAGTTTGTAGGATATGGTTTTATTAAAAATTTTCTAGAGTAAACATTTTAATTTGATATGCATCAATCTTTTAAATCTTTATTTTTAGATTGTTTATTGAGATAATTATAGATCTAGAAACATTGTTCCATGATATATGATACATTGAGATTGTCATGCAAAACATGGGTTTTTAGTTAGATTAATTTTTTATATATATGATATCCTCCGCTGCGCGCTCTTGATATATAATATATATATATCATCATGGGAGTAGTCACTCTCCTCTCTCATGTATTATTTTGATTAAGTGCTTCTCCTTGGCTTTTTGGTCATAAGAATGAAGTAGGATTTAAAAGCCCTCTCCTCGCATTCGATGGGGTGTTCTTATGGTATGTAGAGGTGCTGCGTGTTCGACCTTAATCAGAAATCAAAACTTATTTTCTACAAAATTCTAAATCCTGAAATCCTAGGATTTTATATACATATTTTGTTTATGAACCCCAAACTTAATTAAGAATTAAGATTATGAAATATATTAGATCTAAAATTAAAAAATTTTAGATCTAAGATATATTCATAAAATTGGGTTCGGACTTGGATAGCTCAATTAGGTATAGTGGTTGATCAAATCGAATCAAGAGTTGGTTAGGTTGGATCAGGAGTACTTAAATTGACCAGCCTAATAGGATTAAGTCTAGGTCAAAGTAGAGTCACATGAGTGATCGATCAAGTTAAGACCTAATTAGGCTCAATGGTTAGAGTTTGGATTGTAGGCTAGTCCGATTGGTTCTAACTCAACAATTTGGTATCTAAGATAAGTTTGGCAGATACCACCGACAAATTTTTAATTGGGAGCTACTCGACTCGAATGTGTTCTTATTAAGTTAATGATATATCCCTTTCACTGATCTCAGTTACTTGATCATATTTGTCGACCCAATTCTGATCTAAGGTGGCTAACAATCCGAGCTAACCTATGCCACTAGGTTAGTCATAATGGTTATGGCTATATCAAGTCAAGTTTAAAGATATCTAAATCAAATCTTTCTAAGTAAAGATTAAGTCTAAGATCTTCCACCATTGTAGATGTGCGGGCCCTTTTTAGGGTTGATTATTCTCGGCTGGTCATAGTGATTCAGTTGCATCGAAAAGATGCAACCATGTCTATTAGGCATTGGATGCTACAGGCTAGAGGATGGATTGGGCTCAATATTTTAGATACGGTAAGAGACCCAATTAGAAATCCAATCTGTGCAAATGGTGGGTTTGACATAACTATGGAGTGGATCAATATTTTAGGCACGGTGAGATTCATGAATTAGAGATCAAGTCTGGGTGCACCATGATTAGAAAATCATTGGACAAGAGTTGTTCACTCATTGGCTAACCCATCACCAAAAACTGTTAGGTGAGGTGATGAGTTAGTTGGTGGGACTGCACCATCCACTAGAAATCAGTAATCATGAAAATTTTTGCATCTCTATAGAGGGAGTGTAGAGATCCGAGAAAATAGTGGAAGCTAATTTGTTTAAAATCAAATCTCTAAATAAATTGGTCAAGTCTTAATTATAAAATCTAACTAAATGCTTTGACTCTCTATAGGAAAAAGAAAAATATCTGCGTCCAACCCACTAGCTTGTATCCTGGACACCCATAGACTGACCGAATTCAATTGCAAGGATTGGCTCCAAAACTTTAAAATTATTTTAGGTTTCAAGAAGTTGACTCATGTATTGGACTAGGATCTTTCCACCTTACCAGCTCATCCATCCGTTGGACAGAGAGCGTCTCTTGACAAATGGATGGATGAAGATAATAATGCCAGATACTACATGTTGGGCTTGATGTCTGATGAGCTTTAGTGCCAATATGAAAATATCAAGACTGCCTGCCAAATGTTGACTCACCTGCAGGGGTTGTTTGGTGAACAGAGTCGCGCAGCTAATAATCAGGTCATTAAACGACTATTTTAGGCTAAAATGCGTGATCGACAGTCAGTCCAAGATTATTGTCTGATGATGATCAAAGACTTGGAAGAGCTTGAGAAGCTCAGAGTGAAGTTAGACTAGGATCTGCAGAATGATATAATTATGCAATCCTTGACTGATGCGTATGGACAGTTCATCATGAACTACCATATGCATAAACTTCAGAATACTTTGGTCGAGCTTATGAATATGCTGGTTACTACCGAGCTTTCTATGAAAGATTCTAAAGGCTCAGTACTTGCTATGGAACAGACTTCTTCCAAGAGAAAGTTTTTTGGAAAGAAGTAGAAGTCTGTGAAAAAATAGAAGATAGAAGGTGGAAAGAAAAAGAAGGCAGAGCTGAAGAAGAAAGCTGCTGACAAAGAAAAGTATTTCCATTGTAATACTGACGGCCACTAAAAGCGAAACTGCCCTACATACCTAGCCACCCTGAAGAATAAGAAGGAGACAGGTCCTTCTGAAGGTATGCTCGTTATTGAATCTAACCTTATGAATTTTTCTGCATCTAGTTGGGTGCTTGACTCTGGTTCTAATGCTCATTTGTGCACTTTCATGCAGGATCTTAAGGATAGCAGGAGGCTGAGGGATGGTGAGATGATCCTATGCATCGAAAATAGAGTAAAGATTGCTATGGTAGCTGTGGGAATCTACTCTCTTTGACTGTCGTTTGGCTTAGATTTAGTACTTAGAGATTGTTATTATGTGCCTGCTGCAAGAAGAAATTTGATTTCTATTTCATGTTTAACATAAGAAAGCTATGTAATTAGTTTTCTTAAGAACTATTATAATATTCTTTATAAAAGAAATAAAATTACAAGTGATTTTCTTATTAACATTTTCTATCAGTTACATATTGATATGTGTGTGCTCTAGAAGCTAGATTGGCTGACACTTATAATACACTTCTAAGGGCAAAATTATAATTTTAGCTATAAGTAATAAAATAGATTATTTTCTATCACAGTATGTATTTGAAAGTGTCTGTGATACATCCTTTGGGTTAATGGTAATGATAGTTCATATTTTCAAGAGTTGAAAATTTAGGACATGAATTTTCATTATTAACTCATAAAATGCTTTTGACCGTAGGATCATCATGAGGATGGTGATTGATCCGGAAGGTTAGTGTACGATCGCTTCTTTTGGATAGATGAGTCTTGAGTCTATGGTGTAGAGACATCAGAGTGAGAGTATAGATACTCGTTAGAGAACGAGAGCACTGAGCGTGACCACCTCGAGTAGTCTTGTGGACGTCCACCTTCTCGTCGATGACTGGCTCGAAGCTGCAGTAGTGTATATGGTTCTTTGACCCGAGATGCATCGACAATTCACCTTGAGGGTGTTGTAGTTTGACTATACCATAACTCGATCTTCTAGCCATTCGAAACTCTGAGGTGTATGTTGGCTATGGCATATTCATTGTAGGAATTGGATTGCACCAATAGGGGATCTATCTATCCTGGTAGATGAGGAGTAGCCCTATGATGATCATGAGAATCAAGTCCACAAGCTCATGGCCATGGTAGAGTGAAATAATAGAAAGAGTTTCTATTAGGGTTTTCACATTGGACTTGAATCGAATGATTAATTCATATGATAGAAATTAGGGTTTGACGAGATCACCTTAACCCTAATCCATTTGGGGCTCAAGATAGAGGAACTTAATGACACAGGTAACTGCACCGAGAGGTTCGCTTTCAGTTCTGATGGATTGCCACCATATGTTGCTAGGTGTCACTGATAGATTTTAGGAGTAATTAGAATGATTTGGATGATCGATCATAATAGTTGTCTGAATCAAAAAAGTTTTGATTCATCAGAAGGTATTTTGATGATGTCAATGATAGAGATCGCAACATATCCCACTACCATATGGAACTGAACCTAACTAGATCACACAAACAAGGGTTTGGATCTAGATATCATCAATTAGATTAATCCAATTCAATTGATTTGAATAAGATTCAATTAGGCTCAAGAAAATTATGCTAGCACACGATTAAGCCTAATGTTGTCTTTTAACAATCATTAAAGCTTGTCTCGACTGAGCTAAATATGTTTGGGCTCTCTTAGAAATCTTTACTTAGTCTGATTGGAGCTTGTCTAGGTTAGAAAAAGGATTGTCCTAATTTATGAGATAAATTTGAGACAACACCAGCCATTTTCCATCACCTGTTAAATCTTGTCTTCGGACATTGGTCAAATATTGATCCTGGACACTTAGACATCTAACCATGTGTCTGCACCCATAGGAGAGAACCTGGGGACTTATCCTCCTACTAAAAAGCAGACAAGAAGGGGGTGCATGCCTAGGGAGGCATGTACCCCATGAGGATAAAAGATGGAGTCCCATATAGATTGGACTCTAGTTGCTTCAGGGGATTAAATTATATGGCGCCAAGAAGACTTGTTTGACCCAGTCTTGATGCCACCTAAGGAGAGTTTTGAGGGTCTCTAATCTGATTGGATCAGATGATGTCATCCCACCAATCAGATTTAGATCTGATTGCACAAAGCGTCGTGATTGGCCAGGATGATGTGTCACTGCATGGTGCAGTAGGATCTATATAAACTTCGTTTGTGCCTAGAATTTAATTCTTCTATCTTTAGCCCATGCCACATAGCTCCTCTTCCTCCTTCTCCATGCCACCCTCTGGTCCTCTCTCTCCTCTCCATGCCCAAGGGACTTTGGGCACGAAGAAGGTGCGATCCAAGCAAGTGAAAGGTGTTAGAAAAGAAAGAACACAACACTGCTGCAAGAGACAATGGCTGTTCTGCAAAAGTCATTTTGAAGATCTTTAAGATCAGATCTAGATCTAATTTTTGGAGGATTGATTGAGAAGAAGAAGATCTTCAGATCTTGCTCGAGTGGATACCGGTAGAGGCCAAGCACTTGCGTGGCTATATCCAGAATCTCAGACAAACATCGGGATCATTATAGGATAATTGGATTATCCAAAAAAAAGGTATAATTAAATTAGATTTAATTTTTATCTTTATTTTTATTTTATTATCAGATCAATAAGATTAGATCTGAGGAGTCTCATATTTGATTAGGATCTTAAAGAAAAAATTTTTAAAATATCCCTCCTGATCCAATCAGATCTGAATGAATCTGATCCAAAAAATAGATTTTTTCCTTCAGACCTCTCCTGATTTGCTTCAGAAAGAGAATGTCTCATTGTATTTTAATTTAGTAAAATCTAGGCATGGATAATCCTCGTGAGGAGTCATAGGATTTGCAAAATTTTGAAACACAATAGAGATAATTTGTATATATGATTGGTAGTATGCTCAAAGTCATCTTGAGAATTATTAATCAAAGAGATGAATTATATGGTAACCATGGGCCAGGGTTCTAAAAATATTGCTTTGCATACATTTGACCTATCCGAACGTTGAAAACCATTGCTAGATGGTTACTTTGATTGGTACAAAAATTAATTTTTATGCTATCGGCTTAGGTTTGAACCTATAGGGTCATATACATTAGAGGTTTTAACCTAATCAAATGGTTAATCAATGATTGAGAATTATTCTTAGGTCAAACTATCAATATGATTGATGTTTGAGCTAATGTGATAGTTTGACCTAATGCAAGTGTTGTAGGAGGATCGATTAGCAATTAGATTGCAAATTGGCTAAATTTGATTGAGCATTTGGGCTGAGATCAAGTCTAATTAAATTATATTTAATTAAAATTAGTTTAAATTTAATTAGATTAAGTTTAATTGGTTTATTGGATAAGTCAATTGCAATGAAAAAATAATTCCTAGTTGGACTAGGATTTGAGTGCGCCTAATTTCTAATTGAGTTAGGATTTAAATTAGATTTAAATATGATTTAAATCTAACTTAATTAAATTTTTAGTTAGATTAGGATCATCCATAATTAGGTTATATTTAATTTAGTTTGAATTAGGTTCAAAATATTTTTGATCTAGTCAAATAAGAAGAGTCCCAGTTGGTCTGGGACTCTCACTCCTTCCTTGCACCAATAAAAGTCAACACCCATATTTTATTTTTAGATCTTTATATAATATTCTCCATGCCAATGAGAGCTTCTCCATATGCTAAATATTTGAAGAGATTAATTAAAATTTGATTTGATCTAATTTGGTAAGTGGTTTGGTTTTGTTTTCTTTTGAAAGAGTCTCAATTCTCCAAAACACCTCCTTTCCTTATGAATTTTTTTTCTTCATGCCTCATTTTCTTTTATGCACTTATTTCTTTAGTTTTGCACATGGTTTCCTAATCTTCACACCTAAAAAATAAGGGGGGAGGCATCCAAGAGTTGGATGCCTCTTATAACTCCTCCTTGGTCTCCTATTAAGACTAGGTTTTGACCTAGTGTTCCATACATAAAAGGGAGGATGCCTCCTATCAGATTTAGGATGTGTAAAACCTAAAAAAATCATGAAAAAATAAAAGAAAAAAAGAAGGAGCCATGGGAGACTTTGGACGCCACGTGCCATGAAGGAGAGGCCTCATTAAGCCATCAATTGTTGATGTCTTGAAGAGAGAAAGATAAGAGAAAAATTATTTTCTCTTAGAAATTTACTTCTAATCCTTCTTTATTTATTCTTTATAATTTTTATATAATAAACATTTAAGAGAGAGAGAGAGAAAGAGGGTGTGGGAATCTGTGCTCCAAGATGTTGGGCATAGTGATCTTTTTGGACATGATCTGATCATGTCCTGATGAGAGAAGGAAATGAGATGAAAGTCTTCTCTTAGGGTTTCTTTGAGAATCCTTCTTCTCCATATTTTTGTGAGATTTTTCTATGAGAAAAATCAGAGAGTGTGAGATCTGAAAATATGAAAAAAGTCTAGGGAAGAAGGTCTTTTCTTGTCCTAGCATGAAGATGTTTTCAAGACACTCCAAGAAAAGATTTATCTTCTCTTAGGATCTTTTTCTAATGTATTTTAATTTTGATTTTTGGGAAATCAAAAGATTGAATTTCTTTTTTATTTCTTCTTATATTCTTCATCTCTTGGAGTGTCCAAGAGATCCAAAGAATAAATTTTAGATTAACCATTTGGAGGAATCTACGAGAAGTTAGCACTTTGAGTGGATCTTCATTCGACAAATCTTTGATTTTGTTGCAGTCTCGTGTGGATTATCTGTAGAGACTGGACGCGTGTGTAGCTCTAAAGACAATAACAAAAATCAACCACAGAGTTTTGGACCCATACAAGATAAGAGATTTGATCTCTTCTCTCACCTAGATATGATCTAGGTTTCAGATCTAGAATCATTTTAGATCAGGGTATTGATTTGATCAATATCAAACCCTTTTATTTTAAGATTTAGAATGTATTATGACATATTATAGATCCTAGATGTCGGATTTAGTAATTAGATTACATGTATTTATAAATTAAATAGTTTAATTTATAACTTTTGCTATGTTATTTCTAAAAATATTTTGAAATTCATGCATGAAACCTTGCATATTTTCCATCACCTACCCTTTTTTTCCTGCATTAGGACATCTTATATCCCAGTAGTGATGGAAAATGGTAGGTGTTGATAGAAATTAGCAGGTATTGTCTTATTTCTATCTGATGGATTAAGACAATCTTTTTTTGACTTGGACAAGTTCCAATCAATTAAGGACAAACCCATACAGGGTTCCTAGGTGAGCCCAAACCATTTGGCTTAGCTAGAAAGACTATAGAAGGAGAAAGTTAGGCTTAATTATGTGCTAGCATGATTTTCTTGAACCTAGTTGGATCTAATCCAAATCAATTGAATTGGGTTAGTTCGATTGATCACTTTCAAATTCAAACTCTTGTTTGTGTGACTCAGTTAGGTTCAGTTCCATATGATAATTAGATATGTTATAGGTGGTGTGGTGCTCCCAAGCATTGGGAGGCCACGGGCAGAGCCAGGGAGAGGGCTCCAAGGAGGCTAGGATAGGTGTGGTCCTTGGGCGAGGATAGGAGTTGTCCTAGGGTGGAGGCGACATGTAGCTCTTCATGGGCTTGAGGTTTAGGTATTAAGGGCCTTAAAGGGCTTGGTTGGTACTTTGAAGATCTGGGACATAAGGTGGAGGAAGAAACCAAAGTCGGAGCTTGAAGGCTGCAGAAAAAAGATTTTTTGCAGGTTAGCCGGCTCAGTCCAAAATTTGGTCGGCTAAGTCTCAGAGCACAAGCAAAATAGAGAGCTGCACGTTCGGGACTGCTGGCATGGCACAGGACTGGGCTGGCTTAGTTTTAGATTGAGCTGACCCAGTGGAACTTAGCTGGCTCAGTGCTGAGACTGAGCCGGCTCAGTGCGCGGGCAGAGTTACGCAAAAGTTTATTTTGGGCTAGGGTTTGGGTTGATCCTAGGGGTCTTAAGGCCTAGTTCAAGAGGTCTTAAGGGGGCTAATTCATGTATGGGTTGGGTTAGCCTAGGGGAGTTTTTGAGCTGGGATTTATTAGGATTCATGTGGAAACTCTAGGGTATATAAACTAGGATATTGTAACTTTTACAATAAGATTGGAATTTAATTAAGCTTTTCTCCGTAACTCTCTTCTCTCTTCTCTCTGATTCCAACACCAAAATTCTAGCTTCTCTCATCTTTGTTAGATCTTCTTTAATTTGCTGGATTAACATCTAGATTCATGCAAGAGATCGGATCTACGGCTGTTGCTCCAAATAGCCATAGGAACAACAATTGGTATCAGAGCCCAATTGAGCATGGTGGAGGAAGAAGATCGATTTATAGCAGAGATCAGTAGTGAGATTTAGATCAAAATGCTTTCTTCAGGCTTTGTAAGCAAGGGAGAGATCACAAGGCTGTTGTCCACTATCCCTAGTCAAGGTATTTCTCAGATCTACCTATTTGCTGTTATTTGATTTTGATTGATCATGGAGAACAGTGGGTTGATGGTAGAATTAGAGAAGTTTGATGAAAAAGAAAGTTTCATGATGTAGATGGTAAGGATGGAGGATTTGCTGGTTTAGATGAGGCTGGATTTGGCCTTGGAGTATAGGCTGGGGGAGATGATAGATAAGGAGTGGGTGTTCTTGGAGAAAAGGGCATATGCCATGATTAAGGTTTGTTTGGCGGATGAAGTTTTGTATGGTGTGTTGAAAGAGAGAACACCCAAGAGATTATGGTTGAGGTTACAGTAGTTGTACATAGGAAAGAACATGTGCAATAAGTTGATGCTGAAGAAGCAACTGTATGCAGGAGGGCGAGGATATTACGGGACATATTCAGCGGTTCGATCGGATGAGCATGGACTTGCTCAATATGGGATGGATTTAGAAGAGGAGGATAAGAGTCTATTGTTGCTGTGTTCGCTACCTAAGAGCTTCGATCCATTGGTGACAACTTTACTGTATGGTAAGGAGACACTGGTGTACGAGAAGATCGTATCAATGCTCAAGTCCAATGAGCAGCAGGAATGGATGACGAAGAGGAAGGTCTTTCAGGAGAGTCTTATGGTTTTAGAGAAGCATAGAAAAGGAAAGAAGAAGGGTGAACAGAGGGGCAGCAAGAGATCCAAGAGATGCTTCAAGTATGGAGAAGTAGGGCACTTTAAGTGGGAGTGTCCATTTTGGAAGAAGTGCAAGGGAGAAGAAAGCTTGGATTCCATAATTCAGTCGCTGATAGTGAAGAGTCAGATAAGCTCTTGGTGGTCTCAGAGGAGCCTATAGGGTGTGATATATCTGAGAAGATTTTGGATAGATTTGCGGAGTGCAGAGGATCCGAAGGGACAGCGATAGTGTTCGAGGTACAACAGCAGGCCCAGCAGTGCAGCATTGGATGGTTGGCCTCGGGAGACTCGAAAATAGAATCGGCTTCTACGACATCAGGAGGACTTCAGTTCTAGGTGGAGCACTGGGTAGAGGTCGCTTCATGGGTGGAGGAAGCTGTGACATGGGTTCAGAGTAAAGGGGTGTAGAGGGAGGATCTATATCCCAGCACTAGTGCCCAGTTGTACAGATCCAGGAGGAGAGGATTGTGTAGGGAGACGGGCGTGGCTCTGAGGGGACAGTGTCAGGTGGAGCATCAGGATATGCGGCGAGTGTCAGTAAAGGAACATTGCATGATTTTCAAAAAAATCTAGGATAAGTGATGCAGCTGCCAAGCAGAAAGATACCTACAATTCTAAAGGTGGTGCAGAGGAACAAGCCATGGACTTCAGTGGTGGTGGCGGTCATCCCGAAGGCCTCAAAGGGAGCTCAGCAGTTGAAGAAGAATGACAGTAGCAAGATAAGCACAAGGGGCTATCAGGACATGTAGGGACTATAGGATCGTGCAGGAGGAGGTTGCCAGGTGTGCCAAGGCTTGGATGCACCAAGGTGGAGATTGTAGGTGGTGTGATGCTCCCAAGCCTTGGGAGACCACAGATGGAGCCAGGGTGACGGCTCCGAGGAGGCTAGGATAGGTGTGGTCTTAGAGCTAGGATAGGAGTTGTCCTAGGATGGAGGCAGCATGTAGCTCTTCATGGGCTTGAGGTTCAGGTATTAAGGGCCTCAAGAGGCTTGGTTGGTGCTTCGAAGACCTGGGACATAAGGTGGAGCAAGAAACCAAAGTCGGAGCTTGAAGGCTGCAGAAAAAGGATTTTCTATAGGATAGCTGGCTCAGTCCAAAACTGGTTCGGCTAAGTCTCAGAGTATAGGCAAAATAGAGAGCTGCGCATTTGGGACTATTGGCACAGCACAGGACTGGGCTAGCTCAGTTTCAGACTGAGCCAATCCAGTGGAACTTAGCCAGCTCAATGCTGAGATTGAGCCGGCTCAGTGCACGGGCAGAGTTATGCAAGGGTCTGTTTTGGGCTAGGGTCTGGGTTGATCCTAAGGGTCTTAAGGCTTGGTTCAAGAGGTCTTAAGGGGGCTAATTCATGTATGGGTTGGGTTAGCCTAGGAAAGTTTTTGAGCTAGGGTTTATTAGGATTCATGTGGGAACTCTAGGATATATAAATCAGGATATTATAACTTTTACAATAAGGTTGGAATATAATTGAGCTTTTCTCCCTAACTCTCTTCTCTCTTCTCTCTGGTTACAACACCAAAACCCTAGCTTCTCTCATCTTTCTTAGATCTTTTTCAGTTTGTTGGTTTAACATCCAGGTTCACGTAAGAGATCGGATCTATGATTGTGGCTTCGAGCAGCCGTAGGAACAACATATGTCACGATCTCTATCATCGATATCATCGAAATACTTTCAATGGATCAAAACTTTTTTGATTCATGCAATTAGAATGATTGATTATTAAGATCATTCTAATTGCTCCTAAAATCCACCAGTGATACCTAGTAACATATGGTGGCAATCCATCAGAACTAAAAATGAACCTCTTGGTGCAGCTACTTATATGATTGGATTCTTCTATCTTGAGCCCCGATAGGATTAAGGTTAAGGTGAACTCATCAAACCCACTATCCATCATATGAATTAATCATTCGATTTGAGTCCGATGTGAAATCCTAATAGAAACTCTTTTTATCATCTTCACACTGCCATGGCCATGGGCTTATGGACTCAATCTTATGATTATCATAGGGATACTCCTCATCTACCGAGATAGATAGATCCCGTATTGGTGCAATCCAATTCCTACAATGAACATGCTATAGCCAACATACACCTCAAGATTTTGAATGGCTAAGAGATCGAGTTATGGTGTAGTCAAACTATTACACCCTCAAGGTGAACTATCAACGCATCTCAGGTCAAAGAATCAGACACACCACTATAGCATCAAGCCAGTCATCGACGAGAAGGTAGACTTTCTTATAACTACTCGAGATGGTCATGCTCAGTGCCCTCGTTCTCTAACGAGTATCTATACTCTCGCTCCGGTATCTCCATACCATATACTTAAGACTCATCTATCCAAAGAATGCGATCATACGCCAACCTTGCGGATCAATCACCATCCTCATGATAATCCTATGATTAGGAGCAGTTTATGAGTTAATTATAAAAATTTATATCTTAAATTTTCAACTCTTGAAAATATGAATTATCATTACCATTAACTTAAAGGATGTATCACAGATACTTTAAACACACACTATGATAGAACATAACTCTTTTATTAATTTATAGTCAAAATTATAAAATTATCCCTAGAAGTGTATTACAAGTGTTAGTCAATCTGGCTTCTAGGGCACACATCTAACAAACTCTCACTTATCCTAAAGCCAATTAGCTACAAATCTAAGTCCCATCTTTTTGAAGTAGGCTTCGATCTTCTGTTAGCTCAATGCTTCGTTAGTGGGTCAGCTGCATTATTTGCGGTATCAACTCTCTTGACCTCGATATATGCCTTCTCGAGATAATCACGGATGAGATGGAATCGTTGCTCGATGTGCTTGGATTTTTGACAAGACCTCAGCTTCTTAACTAGAGCTATGGTGCCACTGTTATCATAGTACAGAGGGACAACATTCGATGGCATCACTTCGAGCTCTGTGGTGAACTTTTTATACCAAAATGCCTCCTTCATAGCTTCCAATGCGGTGATGTATTCTGCTTCCATGATGAAATCTGCTATCATTGTCTGCTTAGAACTCTTCTAGCTAACAGTACCATCATTGCATATAAACAAACTTTCAGATGTCGACTTTTGATCATCTATATTGGACATAAAGTCCGAGTCTATGTACCCCTAGACTTGGAGTTCTTCATTATTAAAGACTAGAAGTATATCCTTAGTCCTTCTTAAGTACTTAAGGATACACTTCACAGAAGTCCAGTGCTCTTCGCCTGAATTCGACTAATACCTGCTCGTGACATTCATAGCATGGGTGATATCAGGTCGTGTACATAGCATGGTATACATGAGGCTCCTTATTGCTGAAGCATAAGGGATCTTGCTCATGCATTCAATTTTCTCAGGTGCGCTATGGTACATCTTTTTGGAGAGATGAATGCCATGTCTAAAAGGTACTAGACCCCTTTTGGAGTTTTTCATGCTAAACCTCTTTAGCACCTCCTCAATGTACATCTTTTGTGAAAGTCCTAGTATCCTATTCGATCTATCCCTGTAGACCTTAATTTCTAGACTAAAGGATGCTTCTCTTAGGTCCTTCATAGAGAACTCTTTAGACAACTATATTTTGATCATGGTCAATATGAAAATATCATTTCTAATTAGGAGGATGTCATCCACGTACAGTATGAGAAAGACAACAGCGCTCCCACTGATCTTTTTGAATACACACAGCTTCTTATTTTTGATGAAACCAAATAATTTGATCACATCATTGAAATGAGCATTCCAGCTCTGAGATGCTTGCTTAAGTCCATATATGGACTTTTGTAGCTTGCAGATCTTATGATCATTATCACTGAATGTGAATCCATGCAGCTATTCCATATAGATATCTTTCTTAAGATATTCATTTAAGAATGCCATTTTCACGTCCATCTACTATATTTCATAATCGAAATAGGCTGCAATTGCAAGCAATGTATGGATGGATTTAAGCATGGCTACTAGCAAAAAGATATTCTGATAGTCAATACCTTCGCACTAACTATATCCTTTCACTACGAGCTTTGCTTTGAATGTCTCTATATTTTCATTAGTACCTATCCTTTTTTTGAAGATCCATTTACATCCAATAGGTACTATACCTTCAGGTAGATCTACCAAGGTCCAGACTTAGTTCGGGCACATTGAGTCAATTTTTGATCTCATTGCCTCTAACCATTTCTTGGAGTCGATATCTGATATCATCATATCATAGGTCTTGGGATCATCACCATAAATCCCATTTCTCGTGAGGAATATTTTCTCAACATTTTTTAAAATAAGATCTAAGTATCTTTCAGGAGAATGAGAAATCCTAATTGATTTTTGAGATGGAGGAGGTAGTGTTTGGATTGGCTCAATCTGATTGGGTTCCATAGGTTCCTTAGCTTGTTACTGTTCGAAGACTTTCTTCTCGAACCTAATCTGTCTTTCGATGGCATCATCTTGGATAAATTATTTTTTGAGAAAAATGGTATGTTGACTCATAATCACATTATAATTTTTTAGAAGATAGAAATAATATCCTAACGGTTCTTTAGGATATCCTATGAATCGAGCTCTAAAGAATCTAGACTCTAACTTGTCCGCTTGCTATCTTTTGACATGGGCCGGACAACCCCAAATTCTGAGGTGACTCGAACTTTGTTTCTTACCATGCCATATCTCATATGGTGTGGTAGGAACGATTTTAGAGGAAACTCTATTTAATAAATAGATTGTAGTCATTAGACTATGTTTTTAAAGAAAATTAGGGAGGTCTATGAAGCTCATCATGGATCAGACCATATCTAATAGGGTTGAGTTTCTCTATTCTAAAATCTCGTTGAGTTGAGACATTTTAGGTGGAGTCTATTATGAGACTATGCCATTATTTTTGAGATAGTCCAAAAATTCTCGACTAAGGTATTCACCTCCTCGATCTGATCGAAAAATCTTAATAAATTTTTTTATTTATTTTTCTACTTCAAGTCTGAATTTTTTGAATTTTTCAAAGGCATCAGACTTATATCGCATCAAATATACATACCCATATTGAGATAAATCATCGATAAAGATGATGAAGTAGATATAATTATCTCTGACTGGCATATCAAATAGACCGCATACATCTATGTGTACCAGGGCAAGTGGTCTATGGCCCTTTCTTCATGTCCTACAAAAGAAAGCTTGGTCATTTTGCCATGAAGGTAAGATTCACAAATCGGATATGACTTAGAAGTCAACGGACTCAATAGCCTGAATTTTTTCAATTTGTTAATACCGTCTTCCGCTATATGACCTAGCCTAATGTGCCATAGATACCTATCATTTAGACTATCTCTAAGTTGCTTTGATCCTATGGCATCCATGTTTTGCTCGATATTGAAAATAGAAACATCAATATGTAACTGGTAGAGACCATTAATAAGAAAATTACTTGCAATTTTATTTTTTTCAAAAAGAATATTATGATGGTCCTTAAGAAAACTAATTACATAGCCTTTCTGTGCTAAATAAGAAATAGAAATCAAATTTCTGCTTACTATAAACACATAATAACAGTCCCTAAGTACTAAATCTAATCCTAATGGTAGTTGAAGAGGATAGATTTCCATGGCCATAGCAGCAACTCTTGCTCCATTCCCGATGTGCAGGATCATCTTACCATCCCTCAGCCTCATGATCTCCTTAAGATCCTGCATAGAAGTGCATCACTAGAACTTGAGTCAAGCGCCCAACTGGATGCAGAAAAAATTGTAAGGTTAGATTCTATAATGAGCATACCTCCAGAAGAATCTACCTCCTTTTGTTCTTTAGGCTAGCCAGGTATGAAGGGCAGTTTCACTTTCAATGGCCGTCTATATTATAATAGAAATACTTTTCTTTATTAGTGGCCTTCTTCTTTGGCTCTTCCTTCTTCTTCGTCCCTCCATCTATCTTTTGCTTCTTCGTGGACTTCTTCTTCTTTCCAAAAGACTTTCTTTTGGAGGAAGTCCACTCCACAGCAAGCACTGAGCCTTTTGAACCTTTCAAAGAAAGCTCAGCAGTAACCAGCATATTTATTAATTCAGCTTAAGTACATTACAACTTATACATATGAAAGTTTATGATGAACTACCCATATGCATCAGTCAAAGACTGCAAGATCACATCAATTTGCAAGTCCCTATTTAGCTTGACACCAAGCTTTTCAAGCTCTTCTAAGTTCTTGATCATCATCAGATAATGTACTTGGATCGACTGTCCATCACACATTTGAGCCTTAAAAGGTCTTCTAGTGACTTGATGCTTGGCTGCGTGACTCTCCTTACCAAACAACTCTTGTAGGTGAGCCAACATTTGGTGAGCAGTCTTGATATCCTCATGTTGATGTTGAAGCTCATCAGACATCGAGACGAATATGTAGCACCTAGCTTTATTATCTTCATCCATCCACTTTTTCAGAGATGCTCTTTGTTCAGTAGATGGACGGGCTGGTAAGGTAGGAGGATCCTGGTCTAATACACGAGTCAACTTTTTGAAATCCAAAATAATTTTATAGTTTTAGAGTCAATCCTTATAATTGGATCCGATCAGTCTATGGGTGTCTAGGATATGGACTAGTTGATTGGATGTGGATATTTTTCTATAGACAGTCAAAGTTTCTAGTTAGATTTTATAATTAGATTTGACTAATTTATTTAGGAGTTTTATTTTTAAATAAATTAGGCTTCTACTATTTTTTTGGATCCCTATACTTTCTTGGTAGAGATACGAAAATCTCTACGATTAATTGATTTCTAGTGGGTGATGTGGTCCCACTGACTTGCTCACCACCTCACCTAATAGTTATTGATGATGGGTTAATCGATGAGTGGACAACTCTTGTCCAATGATTCTTTAATCATGATGCACCCAAACCTGATCTCTAATTCATGAAGCTCACCATGTTTGGAATATTGCTCCATTTCTTAGTTAAGTTAGACCCACCATTTGCACAAATTGAATTTCTGATTGGATCCCTTATCATATCCAAAATATTGAGTCCAATCCATCCTCCAACTCGTAGCATCGAATGCCTAATAGACATGGTTGCATCTTTTCGGTGCAACTGAACCACTGTAACCAACCAAAAATAATCAACCCCGGGAAGGACCCACACATCTACAATGGTGGAAGACCTATGACTTAATATTTTTTTAGAAAGATTTAATTTTGGTCTCTTTAAACTTGACTTAATCATAATAATTATGACTAACCTAGTGGCATGAGTTAGCTCAAATTATTAGCCACCTCTAATTAGAACTAGATCAATCCAAATGGCTAGATAAGTGAGATCGGTGGAACGGATATGCCGTTAACTCGACAAGAATGCATTCAAGTTGAGTAGCTTTCAATTAAAAATCAGTTGATCGTATCTGTCAAACTTACCTTGGATACTAAATTATCGAATTAGAACTAATCGGATTAGCCTACAATCCAGGCTCGAACCGTAGAGCCAAATTAAGTCTTAACTTGGTCGACCACATATTACTGTGAGTCAATCTTGATCCAGACTTAATCCTATTGGGTTGGTCAATTCTAAGCACTCTTGATCCCAGCTAACCAACTCTTGATTTGGTTTGATCAACTGCTAGACCTAACTGAGCTACCTAAGTCCGAACCCAAATTTATGAAGATGTCTTAGATCTAAAAATTCATAAACTTTAGATCTAATTAATTTCAAAGTCTTAATTCTTAATTAAGTTTAGGTTCATAAATAAAAATATGTAAAAAATTTTAGAATTTCAGGATCTAGAATTTTGCAGAAAAGTAAGTTTTTAATTTCTAATTAAGGACAAACACGCAGCACCCCTACATGCCATAAGAGTATCCCATTAAATGAAAAGAGAGGATCTTTAAACCCTTCTTACTCTTATGATCGGACGTTCATGGGGAATGCCTTAATCAAAAATAATTACTACACTACAAAACAATAAGATCTATAACTTATACCACATATAAAATCATAGATCTAAACATGCATGTTCTGTATACATCTCATGTATCAATCATTAAATCATAAATGTATGCTTTCAGATCTAATATATCATATATAATATCTAAAAAAAAAATTTTAAATTGATCATATCAAAATGAAATGTATTCTAGATAATTCATAAAACTATTCTACAACTAGTCTAGGCATGCATCTATCATATCTCATATCAATATTTAAATATTTAATTTTTTATTTTTTAGATCTGATTATAATATTTATAACATCAAAAAAATAAAAATAAATAGATTTAAAATTTATATTTAATCATATCAAAAGGAAGAAACTACACTAGACTACACATAGAATAGTTCTATACCTAGTCTAGATATGTATCTCATACATCGTTGATATGATTCTTAAATTTTTAATTTTTTGATTTTAGATCCAAAAATATCTGATGTGATATCTAAAATTCTTTAATATAGATTATAAAATATATAAAAAAATCTAAAATAGATATGAAGAACTACTAATGCAGCT
This sequence comes from Cocos nucifera, assembly GCA_006176705.1. NCBI lineage: Eukaryota > Viridiplantae > Streptophyta > Magnoliopsida > Arecales > Arecaceae > Cocos > Cocos nucifera. The sequence continues at coordinate 374,179 of QRFJ01001585.1, forward strand.
CTGATACTAGTTGAAGAAAAATCTATATTTTCCCATCATAGGATCGTTCTGATCAAATTAGATTTAAAGGGATATTTTAAAAATTTTCTAACAAATTATAATTAGATCTAATACTTCTTGAATCTAATCCTATAGATTTGATATTAAAAATTAATATAAAATAAAATGAGGACAATAATTGTTACTTTTAGGGTAAACTGCTTTTACCCTGTCGATGATCTATTGAAGTTTGGGGTTTTGGATGTAGCTACGCAAGCACCTGGCCTCTACTAGAGTCTACTCAGGTAGGATCTAGATGAGATCTTCTTCTAGATCTAATTTTGAAAAATTAGATCTGAATCTGATTCTTAGAGCCTTCAAAATAGTCAACGAGGGCAGTGTGCTTGTCTCACAAACATGTTGTATGTCTTCCTAATCCTTGCGCCAAAGCTTGGATCTTCCTTGCTGGATTCGCCCAACTTCTTGGGCATGGAGAGGAAAGAGAGAGGACCAATGGGTGGCATGGAAGAGGGGAGAGGCAGCTTTGCAGCATGGTAGATGGGTGCAATAATGAAACCCTAGGCATAGATAGGGTTTAAATAAACCCTGTTGCACCTTATAGTGCCGCATTACTTCGACCAATCAAATTGCTCGATTCCATCAGATCTTTATCTGATTGGTGGAGTGATGTCTCCTAATTCAATCAGGTTAGAGTCTCCTAGGATCCTTCATAAGTGGCGCCATAGATGGATAGGCCTAAATACTTTGGTGCCCAAGAGTTTAAAACCATCAAGCAACCTTGGAGTCCCATCTGTATTGCACTCCATCTCTTTTCTCCATGTGCGCATGCCAACTAGGGGCATGTGCACATTTTTGTGCATGAAGTCCAAGTGGGCGCATGCCCCAAGGAGATGTCCAAAGGGGGCGCATGTCCCTACCCCTTCTTGCCTGCATTGGGACATCTTATGTCCCGATAGTGATAGAAAATGGCAAGTGGCAACAAGAATTAGCAGGTGTTGTCTTATTTCCATCTAATGGATTAAGATAATCCTTTTATGACCTAGACAAGTTTTAGTCAGTTAAGAACAAATCCATATAGGGTTTTTAGGCGAGCCCAAACCAATTTGGCTCAGCTAGAAAGACTACAGAAGGAGAAAGTTAGGCTCAATTGTGTGCGAGCATGATTTTCTTGAACCTAATTGGTTCTAATCCAAATTAATCAAACTGGGTTAGTTTGATTGATCACTTTTAGATCCAAATTTTTGTTTGTGTGATCCAATTAGGTTCAGTTTTGTATGGTAATAAGACATGTTGCAATCTCCATCATCGAAACATTTTTTGATGGACTAGAACTTTTTTGATTTATATAATTAAAATGATCGATCATCAAGATCATTCTAATTGCTCCCAAAATCCATCAGTGGCACCTAGTAGTATATGGTGGCAACCCATCAGAATTGAAAATGAACCTCTCAGTGTAGCTACTTGTGTGATTGGGTTCTTCTATCTTGAGCCCCAACAGGATTAGGGTTAAGGTGAACTTGTCAAATCCAATATCCGTCATATGAATTAATCATTCAATTTGAGTCTGATGTAAAATTCTAATAGAAACTCTTTCTATCATCTTCACACTACCATGGCCATGAGCTTATGAAATTAATCTTATGATCATCATAGGGCTACTTCTCATCTACCGAGATAGATAGATCCCGTATTGGTATAATTCAATTCCTATAATGAACATGCTATAGCCAACATACACCTCAGAATTTTGAATGACTAAGAGATCGAGTTATAGTGTAGTCAAACTATAACATCCTCAAGGTGAACTACCGATGCACCTTAGGTCAAAGAACTAAACACACCACTGTGGCATCGAGCCAATCATCAACAAGAAGGTAGACTTTCTTATAACTGCTCGAGGTGGTCACGCTCAGTACTCTCATTCTCTAACGAGCATCTATACTCTCATTCTGATGTCTCTATACCATAGACTCAAGACTCATCTATCCTAAGAAAGCGATCGTACACCAACCTTCCGAATCGATCACCATCCTCATGATGATCCTATGGTCAGGAGTAGTTTATGAGTTAATTATGAAAATTCATGTCTTAAATTTTCAACTCATGAAAAAATAAATTATCATTACCATTAACTCAAAGGATGTATCACAGACACTTTAAATACATACTATGATAGAACATAATTTTTTTATAAATTTATAATCAAAATTATAAAATTATCCTTAGAAGTGTATTACAAGTACTAGCCATTCTGGCTTCTAGGGCATCATCTAATAATTTGATGGCTGATTAAGAGTTTTAATGGTCTGAGACTCTGTGGTCAAGAGTTTCATTGGATTGGGACTTTATGATCAGGAGTCCTACTGGACTGGAACTCTATTAGAATTCTATTAGATTGAAACTCATATCATTATTAAAAGATTAATTAAAAATTAGATTACTAATTAGCTTAATTTAATTAAGTGATAAGATTTGAATCAAATCTAATTGAATTAGATTCAATTTGCTTTGATCCAATTAGGTTATGAGATGAGATAATCGCTAAGGAAGATTGATCCCTAATTTGATCAGAACTTGAACTCAATTATTTTTTGATTTGATTAGGATTTAATTAAGATAATTTAAGTCTAATTTGATTGAATTTATTCTAGTCTAATTGGATTTAGCTAAATGGGTTTGGATGAAAATCTAATTAGATAAAATTCAAAGTCCAAGTGATTTGGACTTTCTCATTGGTGCCTACTATCTTTGACCTTTGACCATCGCCCACCTTCACGGAGATTTTATATCTCTCATGAATTTATTCCCATGCCTAAGAAGAATATTGGTACCCTCTTTTCTTTCTTTTGACTAGGTCTAGGCATTGGATGAGGATAGGATAATGCTTGAGTTTTGTATTCAAGTGGGAGGTTGAAACAACTTCAACCTCCTATCCTTATCCACTCCCCATGCAACTTTTCTTTTTGTCGCCCATTATAAAAATTGTTTTCTTAGTGGGTGTGTGCTAGAGAAGAGTCTTTCTACTAGTAAAATAGGTTCTTATGAAAAAAATTGATAGAGGGGCGTGAGAGTCTTCTAGGGGCGCAAGGGTCTTCCGAGAGTCCTTCTCTTCCTATTCTTTCTTTTCTTATCTTAGACGAGATCTAAGATGGGGTGTGTGATACCTTTTTGAAAGGGTTTTTCATGAGAAAAATTAGAGAGGGCATGAGGGTCTTCTGGGCATGAGTTCTGAGTGTCAGAAAAATCTAGAGAGACTGATTTTCAGTGTTTCAAGGTGCAGGCTTTCCTAGAATTTTGATCTAGGCTTTGGGAAGAGAGATTGAGTGCTGTGAGTATAAGATCTCTACCAAACTTCCTAGATCTCTTCCTCATCCTCCATTGTATGTCTTCTAATCTCCTGGGGCATCTCAGTGATAAAAAAAAGAAGATCGATTGAGATTGGCTATCGAAGATTTTGGTGAGGAGCTAGCACTCCGGTGGAGCTGATCAAGAACAAGAGCTTTGTATGGACTATTCATAGAGGCCAAACAATCTGTGCAGCTACATCATGGTGTGAGGAGCCCTAGTCCATGGATTTTAAATTACGGAGATCATCTATCCGCACTTAGATATCAAGCTTTAAACATGGTAGAATTGTAAATCTGATTTACTATTGATTGCTTTCAGATTTTTATATATGTGTATATATCATGTCATTATTCTAGTGTAGGATTTATTATCATTAGATTATATGCATGTATAGATTAATTAAATTAATCTTAGTCTTTCACTATATTTTATTCGAAAATGTTTTGAAATGTATGCTTAAAATTTTGCAAGTTTTTCTTCAATGGTATCAAAGCACTAGGTCATATAACATGCTATGCTAATTAGAAATCTAAAAATTAGTCATGAATATGTTTAGATTAGATTTAAAATTAATTCATGATTTATTTTATAGATTGTACATAAATTTTGATTCAAATGGCAATTGGTTTCTATTTATGAAATGAGCCGATCCATTTCTGAAATGTATCGACCTATTTAGTCGACAAAATCATTTGTAAAAATATTTTACAAACTTAAAAATTATTTTCAAATACTGAACCCTAACCCATCAGCCCAATACTTAATTAAGAATTAAGGATTGCTAATTAGGATCTAGAATTATGAATTAAAGATCCTAAGATAAAAGCATAAAATATAGGTTAATGGGTTAGATGAATCAGGTCTGTTAATTAGGTTAAACCTAAGGTTAGATTAAAGAATGGACTTAACTAGAGTAATTGATCAAATCTAACAAAATATTGATTTAGATTAGGTTAATGACACTCTAGATTCAATTACAATAGTTGTAGTTGGTCAAGTCCATGTCTTTAACAAGAACTAAATGGACTTAATTCTTGGCTCAGCGATCGAGCCCAAAATTACTAGGTGGATCAAATCGAAACTAATTAACTAATTGGTATCTAAGGTAAGTCTAGCAGCTTTGACCAATGATTTTTAATTTGGAGCTACTTGTATAGATTTGGTCTATAGTGAGTTAATGGCATATCCCTTTCATTGATCTCACTTACCTAGCTAACATGGTGGATTAGATTTTAATTAGATCATTTGGTAATTCGAGCTGACACATGTCAATTAAGAAAATTAGTGTGATTGATTTTGATCAGTAAGACTAATATAGGTGCCCATGGATCAAAATTGATCCTAGTCCTCATCAATAACTTAGAGAAGTCAATGAAAGAATTTGACTTGGTGAAGTCAGTGGGAATAATTTGGTCCATATCTTCTCCATCCTTAAATCACATGTAATCTAAATTCTCTAAATTATTTAATTCTTAAAAAAATAAAGTTATAGGAAAACTGAGTCATAGCCTCTCATTAAGGTGAATGATAATGAGTCTAATTATCTAGGTAAACATTGGAGGTGCCTTACACCTAGTGTTCAACTGGATGTTGGAATTACTATCCATCATATGATGATTAGGTCGCACTCTTTGAATAGTGATCAAGTTGGCCAGAGCTTTTTTTGGATCTAATCATCATTCGTTTGATGCATCGAACTCAGTCATATTAATGGTTGGACCTAACTAGACCTTTCAGTGGAGGCCAAAGCCTACTGAAAAGAAACTTAAGGCAAAATTGATTACTAAAAATTATTTGGAGAAATAATTGATTAAGAATCTACCTGTAGATGCATACAGATTGGCCAGAGCTTTCCTAAGGCCATTTGTAGTCCATATAGATTCTAGTATCCACTAAGGAGTTAGTGTAATTCCTCGAATTGAAGGTAGAGGCTACCAATTCATAGAAAATAGTGGAATAACCTTTAGACTAAAGTTCAAGTCCTTAGGGTTAAAATAATTCATGTACTAATAAGATCTTTTATTTTTTTTTTAGTTAAATAGAATGGCTAGTATTTTGTTGCTCCAATCATTGTTGGATAGTGACAAGCTTATAGGATCTAATTTTGATAATTGGTACTGAAAATTAAGGATTATTCTGAAGCACAAGCAGATTGTGTATGTGCTTATAGATCTGGCACCTAAGAAGCCTACTCCGAATGCTCATGATGCGATCCAAGGCACTTATCAGAAGTGGCTCAATGATCGTACCATGGTGCATTGTATAATGCGGGCACTGATGAACGAGAAGTTTAGTTGCAAGTTTCAAGATATTAAGCCAGAGGAAATGATTCAAGTATTGAATGAGTCCTTTGGCATTCCTAGAAGGTGCATTGTGTTGGGGTGTCACAGCCCCTATAGAATGAGAAGTCCAATACTGACCCTAGTCAAGCAGACTGGAAGAGGAATTATCCTCTTAACTCGAATAGGCTGAACAAGTGAAAGTAGCAAGTAGTTGCTAGTCAAGGTTGTTATATGATAACACCTTATAATTTCTCTGTTTGTGATACAACCATCTGGGTATTGGATACTGAAAGTTTAGTTCATATATGTAATTCATTGCATGAACTTCAAGTTGGTAGAAACTTTGAGAATGGCGAAAGAGTCTTGAATGTTGGAGATGGAAGTAATGTTCTAGTTCTAGCATTAAAAATTATTGATCTTATTTTCAAAATATATAATGTTGTTTTAAGTGATTATCACTATTGTCCATCCTTTATGATGAACATAATATCTGTTGGACTTTTGGCCTAAGATGGTTATTGCTTATCAATAAAAAAAAATATTATGATATTATTATGAATGATGTTACAATAATGCATGGACAATTAAGAAATGATATTTATATTTTATCATAGTCTGTTTGTATAATGTATATGTCAAACAAATGTCCAAAACTAGATAATATCACTGATGCCCACCTTTGGCACTATCGACTCGATCATATAAATAAGAATAGGATAAAAAGGTTAGTCAAGAAAAAAATTCTTTACATCAATGATTGTGAGTCAAGAAAAAAATTCTTTACATCAATGATTGTGAATCATTGATGACCTATGAGTCCTGTCTTCTTGGTAAGATGACTAAGTCATCCTTTACGGGAAAGAGTGATCGGGCCGGTGATGTTCTAGGTCTAGTACATAGTGATGTATGTGGATCAATGAACATATGTGCCAGAGGTGGGTATTATTATTTCATTACATTTGCTGACGATCTATATAGGTATAGGTACATCTATCTTATGAAGAGTAAATCAAATTCATTTGAAATGTTCAAATGATATCATAATGAGGTAGAAAAATAACTTACAAAGAGTATTAAAATTCTTCGGTCAGACCAAAAAGATGAATACCTTTCTAATGAGTTTTTAACTATCTAGGAGAGAATGAAATTCTCTCTTAATGGACCCCTCTTGGAATACCATAGCATAATGGAGTGTCAGAATGGAGGAATCAAACCCTATTAGACATGGTTCGATCCATGATGGGGTTTGTAAGTCTATCAATTTTTTTTTGGGATTATGCACTTGAGACTGCTTATTTTATTCTGAATGATATTATGAGTAAATCTGTTGCAAAGAGTCTATATGAGATATGGATCGGGCATAGCCCGACACTTTCTCACCTTAAAGTTTGGGATTGTCTGGCTTATGTCAAATATTTGCAGACAGATAAACTTAGACCCAGGTCCAATAGATGCTTATTTATAGGGTACCCTAAGAAAACTAGGAGTTATTACTTCTATCTTATTAAAGAACAAAAGATGTTCATCAGCAATAGGACAGTCTTTTTGAAAAAGGAGTTCCTTGAGGAAGAAACTACTATCTCTAAAGTTGAACTTTGTAAAGTTCGATAGATAGAAGAACTGGCATATTCTTGTGAACCTACATAACTAGATTTGATAAGATTAAATCTAGAGGTCGTTGTAGAGGCATCCTTGAGGAGATTTGATAGAGAACTATATCAGCCCAATAGATACTATAGTTTCTTGGTATAGGATGGTGATCCTATTGAATTCGATGAGAATGATAAGGATCTGATCACCTACATGGATGCCATATAGAGGATCGACTCTGATAAGTAGTTGGAAGCCATGAAGTCCAAAATGGAGTCCATGAAGGTCAATAGTATATGGACACTAATTAATCCACTTGAAGGGATAAAACCCATTGGATATAAGTGGATTTTCAAAAAAAGAGAGGCATAGATAGAAAGATAGAGATCTATAAAGTCTGTCTAGTTGCCAAAGGATATCATCAGCATTATGGTATTGACTATGATGAGATATTTTTTTTGATGGCAACACTCAAGTTCATTTGAATTATGCTTGCAATGGCAGCACATCTGGACTATGAAATCTAGTAAATAGATGTGAAAATCACTTTTCTAAATGGAGAGCTGGATGAAGAGGTATATATAATACAGTCTAAAGGATTCACATGCACAGATGAGTCTATGGTGTGCAAACTTTAGATATCTATTTATGGATTGAAGCACGCATCTCGAAGTTGGAATATGCATTTTGATAAGATGATCAGAATGTATGACTTTGTTAAGAATGGAGAAGAACACAACATATATAAATGGGCTAATAATTCTTTAGTAGTATTTCTTATGTTATATGTGGATGATATTTTCTTAATCGAAAATGACATCTCTACATTACAAGGAATAAAGATTTGGCTGTCATCTCAATTCTCCATAAAGAATTTGAAAGAAGCTTCCTATATCTTAGAGATGAAGATCTATAGAGATAGATCTAATAGGTTGCTTGGGTTATCCCAGTCGACATATATCGATACCATGCTGAAGTGATTTAGCATGGTGAATTTCAAGAAAGGCTATTTTTCGATAGGCCATGCATGAAATTTCTCTCTCGAAGAGGAATTATTCAATAACTTCTTAAGAGAGAGAGTGTATAGTAGAATTTCATATGCTTCGATAGTGAATTCTATAATGTACACCATGACATGTATGAGACTAGATGTGGCATCCTCACTAGGGATAGTGGGTAGGTACTGGTCTGATCCAGGTGAAAACCACTAGAAGGTTATAAAGAGAATTCTGAAGTATTTAAGAAATACTAAGAACTAGTATCTCATTTATGAAGATACTGACTCCAATTTTTAGTCAGATCATAATAATAGTAAGAGTGTGTCAGAATTTATATTCATCCTAAATGGTGGGGCAGTTTGTTGGAAGAGTTTCAAGTAGCATATGATGGTCGATTCTATATGCGAGGTGGAGTATATCATGGCATCTGATGTTGCAAAGAAAGCTATATGGCTGTGCAAGTTCATCGGCAAATTGGGAGCGGCATCCTCCATAGATGGTTTGGTTCTGCTTTATTATGATAGCACTAAAGCCATAGCTCAAGCAAAGGAGCCAAAGATACAACAGCATACCAAGCATATTCTATATCGCAACCACCTTGTACGAGAGATCGTGGAGCATGGTGACATCAAGCTTCAGAAGATTGATGAAAAGAAGAATATGATTGACCCATTTACTAAAGCCTTCGGAATCAAAGAGTTCGATAATCACAAGTGAAAGATAGATAGGCTTTAGTCTAAGTGAAAGTTATTGAAAAATATATCCTAAAGCCTATCATCTAGATTATAGATGATTGAGCTTATTATAATTTATATATAAAATTATTAAATAAATAGAATTATTATTCTAACTTTTCATCACTTCTTATACATCTTTCTTTATAAATTTTTTTGTGATGAAGTTCTTAGGACTATTTAAAATCGATAAAGAAGGATTTATCATCCTTAAATTAGTTCATGATCAAATGATACGTTATTATCTAGGACGATAATATTTATGGAGTGTAGGTCATTGTGTGCCATATGGGTTGGTTATCCTCTTAACCAAGAAGTGTGAAAATACTGCTATGGCATGCAGGTGAAGTATAGGGGTATATTTCACTGAATGTGATCTAATTGTGAGCTCTCTGCTATCAAGAGTTACTCATGAAGGATATGGATATAAGTGTCCCTTAGATCTGAGATCACCATAGTGACTTGCAAGCAACTCATTGTACTTTGGTGCCAAACTATCTAAATTTTTAATTCAATAATAAAAGATTTTTGAGTGCAGTCAAGTACTTGTTCAGTTAGTGCATGAGTCAAGATAAGATTGACTGCTCCAAGAGCTTAGAGATAATGCATCACTGTATTTCAATTTTGTAAAACGTCGGTCAGGATAATCTATATGATGGATATTAAAATTTAAAATATAATATGGATGATTTTTTCATGATTGATAGTTAAATCCTAGGTTATCCTTTGAGCATTGTGGTCAAGGGGACGAATTATATGGTAACCATATGCCATAGATTCATGTTTATTGCATTGCGACTATTTGACCTATCCAAATGTGGGGTACCATTACTAGATGATCACATTGATTGGTATAGAAATTGATTTCTATGCTACTAGCTTAGTATTCGAATATATAGAATCACACATAATAGAAGTTTCTATCCGATCTGATGGCTGATCAAGCATCCTAATGGTCTGAGATTCTATGTTTAAGAGTTTCATTAGACTGGAACTCTGTCAGAGTCCTATTGGATTGGAACTTTATCATTATTAAAGAATTAATTATCAATTAGATTATTGATTAGCTTAATTTTATTAAGCGATGTGGTTTGGATCAAATCTAATTGAATTGGATTCAATTTGGTTTGATCTGATTAAGTTATGAGATGACCTAATTGCTAAGGAAGATTGATCCCTAATTTGATCAAGGCTTGGGCTCAATTATTTTTAATTTGATTAGGATTTAACTAAGATGGTTTAAGCCTAATTTGATTGGATTTATCATAGTCTAATTGGGTTTGGCCTAATGGGTTTGGATGGAAACCTAATTGGATAAAATTCAAAGTCCAAGTGATTTGGACTTTCTCCTTGGTGCCTACTATCTTTGACCTTTGACCACTGCCCACCTTCATGAAGATATCAGATCTCTCATGAATTTATTCCCATGCCTAAGAAGAATATTGGCACCCTCTTTTCTCTCTTTTGACCAGGTCTAGGTGTTGGATGAGGATAGGATAATGCTTGAGTTTTGAATTCAAGTGAGAGGTTGAAACAATTTCAACCTCCCATTCTTATCCACTCCCCATGCAACTTCTCTTTTTGTCGCCCATTATAAAAAGTGTTTTCTTAGTGGGCCTGCACCATAGAATAGTCCTTTTGCCAATGAAATGGGTTTTCACAAAAAAAAAATTGGGGGGGGTGTGAGAGTCTTTTGGGGGCACAAGGGTCTTCCAAGAGTCCTTCTCCTCCTATTCTTTATTTTCTTATCTAAGATGAGATCTAAGATGGGGCATGTGACACCTTTTTGAAAGGGTTTTTCATAAAAAAAATTTGAAAGGATGTGAGGGTCTTCTGGGCTTGAGTTCTGAGTGTCAGAAAAATCCAGAGAGATTGGTTTTTAGGTTTCAAGGTGCGGGCTATCCTAGGATTTTGATCTAGGATTCGAAAAGAGAGATTGAGTGCTGTGAGTATCAAATTTCTACCAAATCTCCTACACCTCTTCCTCATCCTCCATTGTGTGTCTTCTAGTCTCCTGGAGCATCCCAATGATTAGAAGAAGAAGATTAATTGTGATTACTTGAGATCGGCTATCAAAGGTTCCGACGAGGAGCTAGCACTCTGGTGGAGCTGATTAGGACCAAGAGCTTTGTGTGGACTATCTATAGAGGCCAGATGATATGTATGGCTATATCATGATGTGAAAAATTCTAGTCCATGGATTTCAGATTGTGGAGATCATCTACCTACACTCAGGTATCGTATTCTAAACATGATAGAATAGGATTTACTATTGATTGCTTTCAAAATTTTATATATGCATATATATCATATCACGATCTTAGTACAGAGTTTATTATAATTAGATCATATGCATGCATAGATTAATTAGATTAATCTAGTCTTCTGCTGTATTTAATTCAAAAAAGTTTTGAAATGCATGCTTAAAATCTTGTAATTTTTCCTTCACAAAATGTATAGTCTTAACCACACTTTGGGGAGCCTGTTTCATGTCAATAGCTACCTCATTTAGGGGTAGCCACAAAATGAGGGTGACATCCTCAGCATGGAAGATCAATGTTTGCCCTCCTAAACAAAAATCTCTCCTACTCTCGTCCTAGCAATGAAGGAGTTGGTCTACAACTGCCCACTATTATATGATGACTAGGATGTCGAGCATATAGTAAAAGGGTGTCTACTGTATCAATCTCTTGTTGGCATCCATCAATAGCTCTCGGATGCCCTTGATGAAGTCTATGTATCATTAGAGATAGCAGCAATAATTTATCACTTAGGAGAGAGCTCTCTTTTGCTTCCTCGAAACTCAAGAAATCTGTTGATCCTAAGATTGATTTTGATGATTCCAAAATATTGAGTATAAATGATACTAATCAAATATTTCAAGAATATATATAGGACTTTTTAAGTACTTGAAATGAAGAAATTATCCATAGAAGAAATTCTCTCAAAAGAAGAAAAGCCAAAGAAAAGAATGATTTTAAATGCTCAAATATAGCTCAAACAAGAAGTTTTTGGAAGTCTTAATAGTGGGAAAGACTAAAAAAATTAAGGTGAAATTAGCCCTAAAAAATTGAAGATAAAAAGCCACTCATGCAGAAAAATATGCAAAATTTTTGAAGTCGAATTTTTGAAGGCTGAGGACTGAGCTGACCCAGTTACTATAGCTTAGTCAGCTCAGTAAAAAACTTAGTCGATCTAGTCTTAGTGAATAAAAAAATAGAAAGCTAATTTTTGAAATCTACTGATACTGAGCCGATCTAGTTGAAAACTGAGCCGACCTAATGGAAACTAAGCTGACTTAGTGAAAAATTGAGCCGACCCAATGACTGTAATGACTAGATTTTCAGAACTTTAATTTTTTATCCACAACAACTTTCAATAGTTATTCCAAGGATTCCAACGATCAAAACTCATTCTCCAGTTATTTTAAAGCATATAAAAGGCTAGAGACTCGATGGAAAAAAGAAAGTGGATTAAAAAGAGAAAATCTTCAAACTAAGAGAGGGTTATTGAATATCATTAAGAAAAAAAAAAGAGAGGGATAGAGTGCACAAAATTAAGGGTTTTTCAAAAGTGATCTTCTCCAACATCCTCAACATCCTCTCAAGCATTGATTGAAGAGAAATCAAGTTTCAAAAGATCAATCATTCAGCTTCTTCTCGATACTTCAAAAGAGTTTTTATTTTCTAGTTTTTTTATGCTGAAATTGTATGTTGTTTTCTTTACAAGTTTATTTGGAAGAAAAAAACTTGAGGTAAAGGCCGGTCCAAGCTCGTAATTGGATGTTGTATGGTTTTGATTGATGAGCCATGGTTAAAACCAATCAGGATTGATTGTTAGCTCAAAAAAATAATCATTATATAGTTATGGTTGGTGAACCAAGGTTAAAACCAATTGGATTGTTAGTAAGCTTGGAAAACTAATAGTGTAAGGTTTTGGTTGGTGCTCTTGTTGAAAATCAACTAGATTGTTTGTGAGCCTAAAAAACTAAATACACTATAATCAAAGAAGGATTATAGTGAAATTTCTAAGAAAAGCTTGGGAAGTGGGCGTAGGAGCAGGTTGCTCCAAACCACTATAAATTTCATGTGTTTATTATGCCTTCTTGTTTGGTTTACTTGCTTTATTTACTTGCTTTGCACTAACTTAATTATTACATAGTTTTATTTATACTTTGATTTTGTTGCTATATATATTAATCATATTATAATCACTCAAATAAGTTTAAATTGAAGGACTTTATTGATTAGATTTTAGATTTGACTAAAATTTTATAAGTATCCAATTCACCCTTCCTCTTGGATAGCCATCCTTGGGCAACAAGCTCCTCTCTTGACTCCTTGAGGACTTTGAACAAATCATTTATAAGAACCAATGGAGATCAGTTATAAGTAATTTGCTATAAAAAATAAATATATTAATGAATTAAGCATCCACCTACAAAAGAGATGATACTTCATTTTAAACTTGCTATGGTTCCTAATAAAAATCTAAGATGATAGTGTCACATCTTCACATAGATCTACTAAGCAAAATTTATGTATAAATAGGGCACCATGATTGCCACATATATGCATGCATGTATACATTTGCATCTTAATATAAAAATAAAATATAAATAATATTTTAATGAATTAAGTATCTTACTACAATGGAGATTATTTTTTTACTTAGCCGCTAACTATGATAAAGTCATCAAAAGGATGACTATTATTAGTTATAACCAAGAAGAATAGTGAATAATAACATTAAAAGTGGTGCGGACACCATTATTAGTGATGACCGATTGGAGCCAACTTGGACACATGGATGACATCGGAGTACCAGATCGACATCTATTTGGTTTAATTAATTAAATTGGATCTTAATTTAGTTTTTTATTTCTTCTATTTTGGTGTTTAAAGGCAGAAGAATTTTAAGTGGTTTGTTCTATATTTAGTTTAGCCTATAAAAGGCTTGTTAAAAAGAAAAAGGGGGGATGCTGAATTTTTTTGAGAATAAAACATTCCACATCTCTTCTTTCTTTTTTCTCTTCTTTCTCTTATTGTCTCCCTACTTTCTCCCCTCTTCTCCTCTTTATTTCCCTTGAACTTAAATTCTGCACTATGATTCCATTGCTAAAGTTTTAATCTATGCAATGATATCCATCGACCCTATCTTGCAACCAATTCAGAATGCGAATATCTTTGGTCTCTAAGGGAATTGAACTCACTCCTCTAGGGCTTATTTGACATGTCTCCATGATACCTCATCAATCGATATTTTTTTAAAAATTATTATTAATTTTTTCTATGAGTTCCTATTCCTTAATTATTAGATTTGCATGTTAAAGATCTAGACATATATTCCAATCATAGGTGGTTTCTTAATCATCTTTGATCTGTAGAACTTTAGATCTAGAATTTATCTACCATCTGCTTAATTTCTTCGCTTTAATCTGATTATATCTTTATCATCAAGGTTGGAACTTGACTAGATCTATTTGTCTACTGAATTATTAGTTAATTGCTAATCTTAATCTTTTTGCATGGGTTAAAAATTGCATGTCGCATCTTTAGAATCACAGCATCTGAATTCTAGATCATGTCCCATATCAATTATAATGCTTTATTTTATTTTATTCAAGATAATGCATTAATATTACTTGAGTGGGTACAAAATTTTGAATTTATAATAATATTTTTAATTAATGAAATGTTATGTGATAATTATTATAATCACATTACAGGCTGTTGCCTAAGCAGTTTAGTAAAAAAATGATTATAAAAGGTAAGGGGGTCTCTGGAACAATCACCTTAGCCATTAAAATATTTGAATTACATTATGTTAATTATGATATCTAGATCCACTACAAGAAAATAGGATTTTAGTGATTGAAAAGTTGATTGCAAAAAATCAAAAATATGTTGGTAAATATTTAGTGATCGATTTTTAGATCGAAAATTTTTGGTCGCAAAAAGCTTGGTTGGAAATATTTTTTGATCAAAAAAATTGATTGAAAAATTTAGTGATCGATATACCAATAAAAAAAATTAAAATTTTACAACCAAAAATTTTTTAAAAAATTTAAAAATTTATGATGATTTTCCAACCAAAAAATTAATTTCTAATTTCATAAAAGTTATTAAAAATAAATAATCTAAAGATAGAATTTGTAGCTAATTATTTTATTGAAAATAATAATTTATTATCAATCACAAAATTGATCAAAAAATCAATCATAATTTTTAAAATTTTTTAATTATTAAAATTGATCTAAAAATTGGTCATTAAATATTTTTAAAACATTTATATTTAAAGAATCAGTTGCAAAATCGATCAAAAATTTTTTAAAATATTTTAATTTTTAAATTAATTGCAATATCAGTCACTAAATTTATTTAAAAAATATTAAATTAAAATTTTGAATAAATATTGATAAAAAATTCATTCATAAATATTTTTAAAAATATTTTTTGAAAAAAATTGATTACAAAATTAGTCATAAAATTAACTAAAAAATATTAAAGTAAAAATTTAAATAAATATCAATCACAAAATTGATCACCAAATTTATTCATAAATATTAAATTAAAAATTTAAATAAAAATTAATCATAAATTTAGTTGCAAATTATGAAAAAAATATTTTTTTATAATAATCGATCATAAAATCAATCACTAAATTAATTAAAAAATATTAGATTAAAAATTTAAATAATAATCAATCATAAATTTTTTAAAAAATATTTTTTATAATATTAAATCATAAAATTGATTTTTAAATTAATTAAAAATATTAAATAAAAAATTTAAATAATAATTGATCATAAATTTATTCATAAATATTTTGAAAAATATTTTTTGAAAAAAATTGATTGCAAAATTAATCATAAAATTAACTAAAAAATATTAAAGTAAAAAATTTAAATAAATATTGATCATAATATCAATCATTAAATTAATTATAAATAATAATTGATCATAAATTTGATCATAATTTTTTAAAAAATATTTTTTTATAACAATCAATCACTAAATTAATTAAAAAATATTAAATTAAAAATTTAAATAATAATCGATCATAAATTTGATCATAAATTTTTTGAAAAATATTTTTAGAAAATAATTTTTTGCAAAATCAATCACTAAGTTTATTAAAAATATTAAATTAATATTTAAATAAAAAGTTAGCTATAAATTTCATTACAAATATTTTGAAAAATATTTTTTTAAAAAATTTTGGTCTTAAAATTGATTGCTAAATTTATAGAAAATATTAAATAAACATTTATATAAAAATTGATCATAAATTTAGTCATAGATTTTTAAAAAATATTTTTAAAAAAATGATCACAAAATCTATCACTAAAGTTTTTAAAAATATTAAATAAAAAATTATATTAAAAATAAATCATAGAAAATATTTATAATTTTTATTTATATATCGATTGCAAAATTGGTTGATAGATTTATATGTGAAAAAATAACTAAAAAATCTTTTTTCTGATACAAAAATATCTCACCTATCAATCTAAACAATATAGCAAGTAAAATACATACCCAACAATATCAATTTCAATTCAAATGATATAAGATTTGGTATTGATACATATCTAGTATGATGAATTTCAAGTTGAAGCATAGAGAAACCAAACAATATCAATTAAGTATCCACCATACAAAATTAAATAATGCATCTTAAATAACAAAATATCATAATAATAAGAAAAATAATGTCATAATAATTTGCAAAGCCATTTCCTTCAATTTTCATTTAGTTTAGATCATCATCAGGGAAAATAAATAAGCAACCATAAAAATATTTTTTTTCTGATATGAAATAGTTCACAGAGGAGCACCGACTAATTCAAACAATATAGCAAGCAAAATACATACCCAACAACATTAATTCCAATAGCATAAATTCCTAAAACATATGATTTCGTGTTGATACATACCCAACATGATATATTTGAAGCTAAAATATAAAGAAACCAAGCAACATCAATTAAGCATCCATCATACAATATCCATTAAGTTGGATCATCATCAGGAAAAATAAGAAGGCAACCAAAAGAAAATAACAAGCAAAACCGATTAGCACCCACCACGTTTAACACATCATATGGGAATAAGAAAAAAGATAATGACATACTTTGTGCCAAATGTATCTATTATTTAGCATACCTCGTGCCAAATATATCATAATTATGGTAAAGTAAATAAGCAACCATAAAAACTTAGCAAGCAAAATCGATCGGCACCCATGAGATTTAGCGCATAATATGGGAATAAGAAAAAGATGCCATAGTATATCTATGAAGCCTTTTCCTTCAATATCCATTAAGTTTGGATTATCATTAGGAAAAATAAGAAGGCAACCAAAAGAATACAACAAGCAAAATTATTTTTGAACCCATCAAGTTTAATACATCATGTGGGAATAAGAAAAAGAAACCATAGCATACCTCGTGGTAAATGTATCACTTGTTTATCATACCTCATGCCAAAAGTATCATAATTATAGCAAAATAAATAAGTAACCATCAGAATTTAGCAAGCAAAATCGATCGGCATCCATCAGGTTTAGTACATCATATGGGAATAAAAAAAAGATGCCATAGTATATTTGCAGAGCCATTCCCTTCAATATCCATTAATTTTGGATCATCATAAGTGAAAACAAGAAGGCAACCAAAAGAATACGATAACCAAAATTGATATTGAACCCATCAGATTTAATACATCATATGAGAATAAGAAAAAGAAACTATAGTATACTTCGTGGCAAATGTATCACTTGTTTATCATACCTCGTGCTAAATATATCATAATCATGGCAAAATAAATAAGTAACCATAAGAATTGAGCAAGCAAAATCGATCAGCACCCATTAGGTTTAGCACATCATATGGAAATAAAAAAAGATGCCATAATATATCTGCGGAGCTATTCCCTTCAATATCCATTAATTTTGGATCATCATCAGTGAAAATAAGAAGGCAACCAAAAGAATATGGCAACCAAAATCGATATTGAACCCATAAGATTTAACACATCATATGGGAATAAGAAAAAGAAACCATAGCATACCTTATGGCAAATGTATCACTTGTTTATTATACCTCATGTCAAATATATCATAATCATGGCAAAATAAGTAAGCAACCATAAAAAGCCTGGTTAGCAAAATCAATCGACACCCATCAGATTTAGCACATCATATGGGAATAAGAAAAAGATACCATAAAATATCTACGGAGCTATTCCCTTCAATATCCATTAAATGTGGATCATCATCAGTGAAAATCAGAAGATAACCAAAAGAATACGACAACCAAAACTGATATTGAATCCATTAGATTTAATACATCATATGGGAATAAGAAAAAGAGATCATAGCATACTTCGTGCCAAACATATCACTTGTTTAGTATACCTCGTGCCAAACACATCACTTATTTAGTATACCTTGAAACTATTACCTATATCAAAAACAAGCGATACCAATATGATATATAGAGCTTGTGAGATAATAAGTGTCATAAGAGGTTATAAAGAACTCTGTTGTCACTTAAAAGCATGTAAAAAAACTAAAGTAAGCTAAAGTAATATATATTCACAAAATATATGTACAATCCTCACCATAACATAAATTAAATAGAAATCTAAAAAAGCATGTAAATAAATCTAATCAGTGTCCTCCTACCCTTCCTCCTCTTCCTCAATATCATCATCTCTTTCTAGGTATGAAGGAGCATATGACCATAAAACAGGTGGCTACAAAGGAGATGGTTGAAAACTAAGAGATGCCTGAAAATTGGATGAGGGCTGAAAATTTATCTTTGCAAGTAGCTCATGTAGTAATTTACTATTTGCTTCAAGCTCTTTTTCATTATGTTCCATCCTCCTTCTAAGATCATCCCTTTCATGTTCGGCAGCCTCCACCCAAAAATTTTATTTAGCTTTAAGCTTCCTCACTTGCTCTTAAAGTTATTGATTTTGCATCCATTGTGCACAAGTTGTTGCAAGTTTTTGGATCCATCGGTGGTCTCTATCTATCAAATTATCATGCAGTCATTTATAGTTATCGAAATTAAATTTTATTGATCGACATAGCTAGGGCTACTGGATTGAGGCAATTTTTTGTGATGATACCCTAATAATAATTATTTAGATAATGAACGATGAAGATGAGCTTTAAATTCTAAAATTATATCATATTCAGCAAAAAAAATTATATTTGATTGAAAAATATATTTGAATTCAAAAAATCGATCACTAAATTTTAAATTAAAAAAAATTAATTAAGATATTTTTTGATCATAAATTTTATGACCAAAAAATCAATCAAAAAAATTAATTTTATGATCAAAAAATCAATCGCTATATTTTTAAATTATTTTAAATTAAAAAAATTAATTAAGGTATTTTTTGATCAATTTTTTGATCATAAATTTTATGATAAAAAATAATTTTATGATCAAAATATTGATCGCTAAAATTTTAAATTATTTTAAATTAAAAAAATAATTAATATATTTTTTGATTAATTTTTTGACCATAAATTTTATGACCAAAAAATTGATAAAAAAATTAATTTTATAATAAAAAATTGATTGATAAATTTTTAAATTATTTTAAATTAAAAATTTTAATTAAGGCATTTTTTGATTGATTTTTTAGTAGAAAATTTTATGATAAAAAAATTTATAAAAAAAATTAATTTTATGACCAAAAAATTGGTTGCTAAATTTTTAAATTATTTTGAATTAAAAAATAATTAAGGTATTTTTTAATCAATTTTTTGGTTGCAAATTTTATGACCAAAAAATTAGTCAAAAAAATTAATTTTATAATAAAAAATTTGATCACCAAATTTTTAAATTATTTTAAATTAAAAAAATAATCAAGGAATTTTTTGAATGATTTTTTGTTTGTAAATTTTGTGATAAAAAAATCAATTGCAAAATTGATGGCAAATTTTACAAAATTAGTATTTTATAAATTTATTTTTATATTCAAATTTTTGGTTGCAAAATTGATTGTAAAATAAAAATTTTATCATTGATTTTGTAATCAATATCTTTTGATCTCTATATTAATTTTTTTTAATAATTGGTTGCAAAATCGATCATAAAAATTTTGATCGCAAAATCGATTGAAAAATTGATCATAAATTTTAACCAAAAAATTTGATCGCAAAATCATTTACAAAATCATTGTTTTCTTGTAGTGATCATATATTTGTATAGAAGCAGCACTCTATGTAAGTTGCAATATACACCTAAGTCACTATGCATCTCGAATAAAGCAAAAGCACGTCAAAAAAATATAGTAGAGCTATTAAAAGTTCACAGTGACCATTCTCTCCCCATATCAATCTTGGGTTTCTCTTTTGAGCAATTTTAAGAGTCCCGACTAACTACTTGTCCTGCTATTATAGATATGAGAAATCAATTTGCCATTCATTGATAGATAGGCATTGCCCACAAGAATGATTGACGTACACTAATCTGCATATGCAAATTCTAGCACACCATGCATAGCATTACTCACAATCTAGTAAGAATGATTGCATTTACAGGCTCAGCGTTTGAAAGAAAAGATTGAAACCTATATAGTTCATCATCCTCACTCGAACATGTCCTATCCTTCAACAATTTAAATACTAGAATATATCACCATTTAAAAGATGCAAGATGGAATTAGAATCTGCATACCCCACCCACCAAGAGAGATAGCCTACCAAAAGAACAATATCCTATTCCAAAAAAAAGGAATGCCCTGTCGAAATAGATTTTACCTTCTCCCACTCATGCATTATGAATACGTACCAAACACTGAGTTATTGTCACAAGAGAAAAATATATATCATTAGTTCATTTATTCTTATATCTCTAAATATTTTTTTTTTTGTGATTGATCATGACTTAGATCTATCAGAGATGCTAGGATTCTCTTTCATGCCTCAAGTAAGAGGATTTAAAATTTACCGAGCTATTGATATGAAGCAAATAAATGAGGAAGATGCTCATCTAATATGGAAGAGGTGGACCTTTGGCTATATGTGGGGGCGATGCATGGTAGGTGGTGGCAGCACCGGTGGGGGGCGATGACAGTTGGGGGTGGTGAGGGTGGGCTGGCAGTAGGTGGCGATGGATGGGGAAGAGAGAAGATAGCATCGATGAGTGGGAGTTGCTATTGGGAAATGTGTCCAAAACCTAATTATCTATCTATAGGCGATTATGCTCCTCTTTTTAATTTGTATATAAATTATAAAATTAATAAAATTTTTTTGGCTTTTCATCATAATTTGTGCATCTTCTTTATAGAACTTCTTTTATGATGAAGTCCTTAGAGCTATTTTAAATCGATAAAGAAGGATTTATCAAATAGTTTTTAAACTTGTTCATGATCGAATAATACGTTATTACTAAGACAATGACATTTATCAAGTGTAGGTTGTTGTGTGCCATATGTGTTGATTGTCCTCGTAACTGAAGAGTGTAGAGATACTAGTATGGTATGCAGATAAAATATAGGAGTATATTTTACTGAATGTGACTCAACTATGGAGCACTCTACTGTCAAGAGCTGCTTGCGAAGGATATGGATATGAGTATCCCTCCAACCTAAGATTAGCATGGTAACTTACAAGCCACTCACTATACTTTGGTGCCAGATTATCTATATTTCTAATATAGTGATGAAAGATTTTTAGATGTAGTCAAGTACTTGCTGTTAGATATGTGTGCCCTACAAATCAGAATTGGCTGACACTTGTAATACACTTCTATGGGCAAAATTATAATTTTGACTATAAATAATAAAATGGATTATTTTCTATCATAAATGTGTATTTAGTGTTTGTGATACATCTCTTGAGTTAATGGTAATGATAATTCATATTTTCAAGAGTTAAAAATTTAAGACATGAATTTTCATTTACTAACTCATAAAATGCTCATGATCGTAGGATCATCATGAGGATGGTGATTGATTCGAAAGGTTAGTATATAATTACTTCTTTATAGTAGATGAGTCTTGAGTCTATGGTGTAGAGACACCGGAGCAAGAGTATAGGTACTCGTTAGAGAACGAGGACACTGAGCGTGACCACCTCGAGTAGTCATAAGGAAGTCTATCTTCTCGTCGATGACTGACTCGAAGCTATAGTGGTATGTCTGGTTCTTTGACCTAAGGTGCATCGACAGTTCACCTTGAGGGTGTTATAGTTTGACTACACCATGACTCGATCTCTTAGCCATTCAAAATTCTAAGGTGTATGTTGGCTATAGCATGTTCATTGTAGAAATTGGATTGCACCAAGAGAGAATCTATCTACCTCGGTAGAAGAGGAGCAGCCCTATGATGATCAAGAGAATCAAGTCCATAAGCCCATGGCCATGGTAGAGAGTAAAACAATAGAAAGAGTTTCTATTAAGATTTTCACATCGGACTTGAATTGAATGATTAAATCATATGATAGAAATTAGGGTTTGACGAGTTCACCTCAACCCTAATCTGATCGGGGCTCAAGTTAAAAGAACTTAGTCACACAAGTAACTGCACTGAGAGGTTCATTTTTAGTTTTGATGGGTTGCCATCATGTACTACTAGGTGTCACTGGTGGATTTTGGAAGCAATTAGAATAATTTAGATGATCAATCATTCTAGTTGTCTGAATCAGAAGAGTTCTGATCCATTGAAAGGAGTTTTGATGATGTCAATGATGGAGATCACGACATATCCCATTATCATATAGAACTGAACCTAACTAGATCACACAAATAAGGGTTTGGATTTGGATATCATCAATTGGACTAACCCAGTTCAATTGATTTGAATTAGATTCAATTAGGTTCAAGAAAATCATGCTAGCACACAATTGAACCTAACGTTCTCCTTTTATTATCATTAAAAGTTGTCTCGATTGAGCCAAATGAGTTTATGGTCACCCAGGTACTTTTACTTGGTCTAACTGAAGCTTGTCCAGATTAAAAAAGGATTGCCTTAATTTATGAGATAAATTTGAGACAACACCTGCCATTTTTCCATCACCTGCTAATTCTTGTCCTTTGACTTTGGTCAAATGTTGACCTTTAACCCTTGGACATCTACCCATGTGTCATGCACTTATTGGAGAGCAGATAGGGGCTTGTCCCCTTACTGAATTTTAGAAAGGAGGGGGCACACACATAGATGGTGTGCACCTATGGATAGGATCGCCTGGAGTCCCATGCGGATGGGACTCCAAGTTACTTCTGGGTTTCTACTTAGGTGGCCCTGGCTATAGGCTTTGACCAGTCTTAGGTGCCATTTAAGCATGATTTTGTAGGGCTTTCATCTGATTGGATTAGATGATGTCATTCCACTAATCATATTTAGATCTGATTGCATGAAGCAACGTAATTGGTCGGAATGATGTAGCTGCATGGCGCAGTAGGGTCTATAAATAAATCCTATCTGCACCCCACTTTAAAAGAGTTTCCTCTTAGCCATGCCCCAAGGATGCCCCTCTCCCTCCTCCATGCCATCTTCTGATCCTCTCTCTTCTCTCCACGTCCAAGAGAAGTTGGGCTTCAGTTTGGTGCGATCCAGGCAAGAAAAGGCTAACGAGAAAGGAAGAAGGCAGCATTGCTGCAGAGACAACTACTGATCTTCAGAAGGAGTTTTGAAGATCCTCCAAATCAGATCCAAATCTAATTTTTAGAGAAGTAATAAAGAAGAAGAATATCTCTAGATCTAGCCCAAGTGGATATCGATAGAGGCTAGGTGCTTGCATGGCTAGATCCAGAACCTCAGGCATTCAGCAGGATCATCAAAGGGTAATTGGATTACCCACATCAAGGTATAAATTAAATTAGATTTAATTTAATTTATTTTTATTTATTAGATATATAAAATTAAATTTAAAATATTTCAGATCTGATATGGATTTTTGAGAGAAATTTTTGAAATATCTCTCTCACTCTGATCAGATCTGAACGAACATGATCCGGAAAATTAGGATTTCTCCTTCAACTAGTATCAGAGCTAGGTTCAATAAAAATTATTTAGATCTATTTTTAATTTATTTTAATTTAATAAATAAAAGATTTTAGATGTCACATGAGATATGATTAGATCTAAAATTAGAAAAATTAAAATTAAATAATGTAGGTCTAAGTTTTTCAATATGCATGACTAGTTGTAAAATAGAATAATTCTATACATAGTCCTGCATGATCATGATTTATTTTGATTAAATTATAATTTTAGATCTATTTATTTTTTATTTTTTAATGATTATAAATATTATAATAAGATCTAAAAAATAGAAAATAAAATTATTTAATTTTTAGATCATATGAGATATGATGATTGCATGTCTAGACTAGTTGTAGAATAGTTCTACATAGTTGTCTAGATTAGAATTTATTTTGATGTGATCAATTTAAATCTAATTTTTTAGATAATTATGAGATAATTTAGATCTGAGAAATATGCATGATATATGAGATGTATACAAAACATATTTTAAGTTAGATCAAATTTTATATATTAGATATATGATGTAGATCTAACTAGTTTTGTAGATTTATATTTCTAATTAAGGCATTTTTCTTGACCGTCCGGTCATAAGAACAAAGTAGGATTTAAATGCTCTCTCCTCCCATTCGATGGGGTGTTCTTATGATGTGTAGGGGTGCTGCGCGTTCGTCCTTAATCAGAAATTAAAAACTTATTTTCTACAAAACCCTAGATCCTAAAACCCTAGGATTTTATTTATATATTTTGTTTGTGAACCCTTAACTTAATTGAGAATTAAGATTATGAAATATATGTTAGGTCTAAAATTAAGAATTTTAGATCTAAGACATATTCATAAATTTTGGGTTCGAGCTTGGATAGCTCAATTAGGTCTAAGTGGTTGATCAAACCGAATCAAGAGTTGGTTAGATGGGATCAACAGTGCTTAAATTGACCAACCTAATAGGATTAAGTCTGGGTCAAGATCGAGTCACGTGAGTGATCGATCAAGCTAAGACCTAATTAGGCTCAGTGGTTAGAGTATGGATTGTAGGCTAACTCGATTGGTTCTGGCTCAACAATTTGGTGTCTAAGGTAAGTTTGATAGATATGACTGACTGATTTTTAATTAGGAGCTACTCGACTCGAATGCATTCTTGTCGAGTTAATAGCATATCTCTTCCACCGATCTCACTTACCTGGCCATATTTGTTGGCTCAGTTCTAATCTGAGGTGGTCAATAATCCGAGCTAACCCATGCCACTAGGTTAGTCATAATGGTTATGACTATATCAAGTCTAGTTTAATAAGACCTAAATCAAATGTTCCTAAGAAAAGATTAAGTCTAAGGTCTTCCACCATTATAGATGTGTTGGTCCTTTTCAAGATTGATTGTTCTTGACTGGTTACAGTGGTTCAATTGCACCAAAAAGATGCAACCATATCTATTAGGCATTGGATGCTATGGGTTGGAGGATGGATTGGGCTTAATATTCTGGATACAGTGAGAGACTCAATTAGAAATCCAATCTATGCAAATGATGGATCTGACTTAACTAAGGAATGGATCAATATTTCAGACATGGTGAGATTCATGAATTAGAGACCAAGTTTGGGTGCACCATGATTGGAGAATCATTGAACAAGAGTTGTTCACTCATTGGCTAATCTATCACCAATAACTGTTAGATGAGGTGATGAGTCAGTTGGTGGGACTGCACCACCCACTAGAAATCATTAATCATGAAGATTTTTGCATTCTACAGAGGGAGTGTAGGGATCCAAAAAAATTACGGGAGCTAATTTATTTAAAAATAAAATCCCTAAACAAATTGGTTAATTTGATAGATGAAGACTAGCATGAATGTAAGTTCATCAAGCTAATAAAAATATTTTATATTATATTATATAAAAAATTTATATATTAATAAAATATTTTAAAATTTTGTTTTGATTGAAGGTAAATTTTGATTACACACTAGTTCTATATGAAAGGGAAAGGCCATAGGCTCGGGCATGCATGTTTGATTCCACGGCTCCTCATGTTAGGTGCCAGGGGAGGAAAGTTCCTTTGCACGAGCTGGAGCCTTAGTATGGAAGTTTCTTTGTGGGTAAGTAGAGCTAAATTGGCGGCCACTTAATGCATAGATGCAACTTTTGATTTATTAGAGGGGAAACAATTTGCATCACGACTATTTGCACCCAAATAATTGGGCACGAGTGAGGGGACGGTGGAATCTCACTATATGGTCCCATCTGTCATCCTAAAATGACTTGCTAGTGCCAATCTACATCGAGTTTGCCTTTTTATGTACGAAGAATAGACTACCTGTCGAATTTGCTTTTTGTGCGTTATTGGCTAATCAAAGCATGGTATTTAAAAATGGCGATGTGTGTGGACGCAAGTTAGGTTTGGGTTGATGTTCATTAAACTATCAAATGCTTCAACATAGTAAGGATTTTCCAATCATGCATTCACATGCGTGATAGTCATACTTAGATCATATATTCTTTTAAGCAGATAGAAGACATCGTTACATATTTCATTAAAAATATTCTTAGTAGAAAAAATAATATATATATATAATTTTAAAAAAAGAAAAAAATTAATGGAGCATTCTCGATATTTCAATAAGTCACTAACATTCAGCTTGGCTCAAACCAAGTTCTCCCATCCATTGTTGAACCAGTTGAGCTTCTTTCATCCTAATTATCATCATCGTTAATTCTACACTAGCTTATAAACCCATATGATGCACAAGATACGATTTTTTTTCTAAAAATTATTTTATTTTATTTATCTATTCTATTATATCTATTATATATATTTTAAATAATTAAAATAATAAAAAAAATTATATTTTTTATTTAGCATAAATTATAAATTATCAAACAAATCTTATGAAGATCCGATAATTTAGATTTCATGAAGCACCTTTTATCATTTCTTAGTATTGGACAAATCTTGTGAAGATTTGATGATCTCGACCACCACCATCACTAATGGCAGTAGCATCTTTAAGTTCAGGATGGAGAGAAAATATAATAATGTATGAAATTTGATCGTGAAAATATCTCTAATAACTATATTCTTGTCTCTTATAGAAAGAGGTAGTGGTCTTATGAGATCTCGATCAAGAATCGGTTGGTGAGCATATCTCCAACTAATAGCTCGTCAGAGATCTAAATTTTAGAAATAAAAAAAATTCATTCTTTTTTCTCGGTATTAAAATTTTAGAGATCTAAACTTTAATTTTTTTTTTTTTAAATTAAAGATCTTTTTTTTTTTTAAGTGTAGAAATCTTTCTTTTTTAAAAAATAAAAGATTTAGAGATCTAAACTTTAAAAAATAATTTTGAAACTTTGACTCTCTACAGAAAAATGTCTGCATCCAATTCATTAGCACAAATCCTGAACACCCATAGACTAATCGGATCAAATTATAAGGATTGGCTCTAGAACTTCAAAATTATTTTGGATTTTGAGAAGTTAACTCATGTATTGGATCAGGACCCTCCCACCTTACCAGCCCATCCATCCACTGAACAGAGAGTGTCTCTGGATAAGTAGATGGACGAAGATAACAAGGCCAGATATTACATGTTGGGCTCGATGTCTGATGAGCTTCAGTGCCAACATGAAGATATCAGAACTGCTCGCTAAATGTTGGCTCACCTACAAGAGATGTTTGGTGAATAGAATTGCGCAGCCAAGTATCAAGTCACTAAACGACTTTTCAAGGCTAAGATGCATGATGGATAGTCAGTCCAAGATCATTATCTGATGATGATCAAAAATTTGAAAGAGCTTGAGAAGCTCGGAGTGAGGTTAGACTTGGATTTGTAGAATGATATAATTCTGCAATCCTTAACTGATGCATATGAGCACTTCATCATGAACTACCATATGCATAAACTTCAAAATTCCTTGGCCGAACTTATGAACATGCTGGTTACCGCTAAGCTTTCCATGGAAGGTTCTAAAGGCTCAGTGCTTGCTATGGAACGGACTTCTTCCAAGAGAAAGTCTTTTGGAAAGAAGAAAAAGTTTGTAAAAAAGTAGAAGGTGGAAGAAGAAAAGAAGAAAAAGGCAGAGCTGAAGAAGAAGGCTGCCGACAAAGCAAAGTATTTTCATTGCAATAATGACGGCCACTGAAAGTGGAACTATCCTACTTACCTGGTCACCATAAAGAAGAAGGCGGTAGGTCCTTCTGGAGGTATGCTCGTTATTGAGTCTAACCTTATAGTTTCTTCTGCATCTAGTTGGATGCTTGACTCTGGTTCTAGTGCTCATTTATGCACTTCCATGCAGGGTCTTGAGGATAGTAGGAGGCTGAGAGATGGTAAAATGATCCTATGCATCGAAAATAGAGCAAGAGTTGCTGCCGTGGCCATGGGAACACACCATCTTTGACTACCATTTGATTTAGACTTAGTGTTAAAAGACTATTATTATGTGCCTGTAGCAAGCAGGAATTTGATTTCTATTTCTTGCCTTGCATTAGAAGGCTATGTAATTAGTTTTTTTAAGGACCATTGTAATATTCTTTATGAAAGAAATAAAATTATAAGTGGTTTTTTTATTAACGATCTTTATCAGTTACATGCTGATGTATCTATTTTTAATATCGAGCAAAATATGAATACCATAAAATGACCTAGGGATAGTCCAAATGATAGGTATCTATGGCACCTAAGATTAGGTCATATAGCAGAAGATAGGATTAACAAATTGGAGAAAATTAGACTATTGAGTTCGTTGACTTTCGAGTCATATCCAATTTGTGAATCTTATCTTCATGGCAAAATGACTAAGCTCCCTTTTGTAGGACATGGGGAAAGGGCCACGGATCTTCTTGCCTTAGTACATACTGATGTGTGTGGCCCAATTGATGTGTCAGTTAGAGGCAACTTTATCTACTTCATAATCTTTACCAATGATTTATCTAGGTATGGGTATGTGTATCCTATGAGACACAAGTCTAAAGCTTTTGAAAAGTTCAAAGAATTTAGACATGAAGTAGAAAAACAAATTAAAAAATCCATTAAGATTTTTTGATCAGATCGAGGAGGTGAATACCTTAGTCAAAAATTCTTAGACTATCTCATGAAAAATGACATAGTCTCTCAATGGACTCCACCTAAAACACCTCAACTCAATGAGATTTCAGAACGGAGGAATTAGACCCTATTAGATATGGTCCGATCCATAATGAGCTTCACAGACCTTTCTGATTTTCTTTAGGGATACTGTTTGTTAACTACAATATACTTACTGAATAAGGTTTCTTCTAAAATTATTCCTACCACACCGTATGAGATATGGCATGGTAAGAAACCAAGTCTAAGTTATCTCAGAATTTAGGATTGTCCGGCTCATGTCAAAAGATAATAAGCGGACAAATTAGACTTTAGGTCCTTCAGAGCTTGATTTATAGGATATCCTAAAGAGTCATTAGGATATTATTTCTATATTCCAGAAGATCACAATGTGATTATGAGTCGACATGCCATCTTCCTTGAAAAATACTTTATTCAAGATAGCGGCATTAAAAAGTAGATTAAGCTTGAGGAGAAAGTCTCAAAAGAGCAACGAGCTAAGGACCAAATGGAACCAAATCAGGTTAAGCCAATCCATTCACTACCTCCTCCACCTCGTATATCGAAAAGAATTTTTTGTCTCTCCGAGAAATACTTAGGTACTATTTTAGAGGAAGTAGAGAAAATATTCCTCGTAGGTAATGGAATTCATGGTGACAATCCCAAAATCTATAATAAGGCGATATCAGATATCGACTCTGAGGAATGGTTAGAGGTAACAAAGTCAGAAATTGACTCGATGCACTCCAACCAAGTCTAGACCTTGGTAGATCCACCAGAAGGTATAGTACCTATTGGATGTAAATGGATCTACAAGAGAAAGATTGGTGCAAATGGAAATGTGGAGACATTCAAAGCCAGATTAGTGGTAAAGATTATAGTCAATGCGAAGGCATTGACTATTAGGATACCATTTTATCAGTAGCTATGCTAAAATCCATTCACACATTGCTTGCTGTTGCAACCTATTTCGATTATGAAATATGGTAAATGGACATGAAAACGGCATTCTTAAATGGATATCTTGAGAAAGATATCTATATGGAACAGTCGCTAGGTTTCACGTCTAGTGATAATGATCATAAGGTATGCAAGCTGCAAAGGTCCATATATGGACTTAAGCAAGCATCTCGGAGCTGGAATACTTATTTTAATGATGTGATCAAATTATTTGATTTCATCAAGAATGAGGAGAAGCCATGTATCTTCAAAAAGGTCAGTGGGAGCTTTGTTGTCTTCCTCGTATTATATGTGGATGACATCCTCCTTGTTGAGAATGATATTCCCATGTTGACCATAGTAAATGTGGTTATCTAAAGAATTCTCCATGAAAGACCTAGGAGAAGCATCCTTTATTCTAAGAATTAAGGTCTATAGAGATAGATCGAATAGGATGCTAGGACTTTCATAGAAAATATACATAGAAGAAGTGCTAAAGAAGTTTAGCATGGAAAGCTCTAAGAGGGGTTTGGTGCCCTTCAGACATGGCATTCATCTTTCCAAGAAGATGTGCCCTAGCACACCTGAGGAAATAGAACGCATGAGCAAGATCTCTTATGCTTCAGCAATAGGGAGCCTCATGTATGCCATGTTATGTATATGACCTGATATAGCCCATGTTGTGAGTGTCATAAGTAGATATCAGTCAAATCTAGATAAAGAATACTAGACTTCTATGAAATGTATCCTTAAGTACTTGAGAAGAACTAAGGATATGTTGTTGGTCTTTGGTGATGGAGAACTCTAAGTCCATGGGTATACAGACTTGGATTTTACGTCGGATGTAGATGATCAAAAGTCAACATCTGGGAGTCTGTTTGTGTGCAATGGTGGAGCTATCAGTTGAAAAAGTTTCAAGCAAATAGTAAGAGCAAATTCCACCATGGAAGCAGAATACATCGTTGTGTCAGAAGCTACAAAGTAGGCATTCTGGTATAAAAAAGTTTGCCATAGAGATCAAAGTGATGCCATCAGATGCCATTCCTCTATACTGTGACAACAATGGCACCATTGCCCTTGCTAAGGAGTCGAGGTCTCATCAAAAATTCAAGCACATCGAGTGGTGATACCACCTCATCCGCGATTACCTCGAGAAGGGTTACGTCGAGTTCAAGAGAGTCGACTCCACAGACAATGCGACAGACCCGCTTACAAAGTCGTTTGGCCAATAGAAGATCGAAGCCCATCTTGTGAAGATGGGACTTAGATTTGTAGCCAATTGGCTTTAGGTCAAGTGAAAGTTTGTTAGATATGTGTGCCCTAGAAGCCAAAATTGGCTGACATTTGTAATACACTTCTAGGGGCAAAATTATAATTTTAACTATAAATAATAAAATAGATTATTTTCTATCATAAATATATATTTAGTGTCTGTGATACATCCCTTGAGTTAATGGTAATGATAATTCATATTTTCAAGAGTTGAAAATTTAAGATATGAATTTTCATTTATTAACTCATAAAATGCTCATGACCGTAGGATCATCATGAGGATGATGATTGATCCAAAAGGTTAGTGTACAATCGCTTCTTTATAGTAGATGAGTCTTGAGTCTATGGTGTAGAGACACCAGAGTGAGAGTACAAGTACTCGTTAGAGAACGAGGGCATTGAGCATGACCACCTCGAGCAGTCATAAGAAAGTCTACCTTCTCGTCGATGACTGACTCGAAGCTGCAGTGGTGTGTCTGGTTCTTTGACCTGAGGTGCATCGATAGTTCACCTTGAGGGTGTTATAGTTTGACTACACCATGACTCGGTCTCCTAGCCATTCGGAATCCTGAGGTGTATGTTGGCTATAGCATGTTCATTGTAGGAATTGGATTGCACCAAGATGGAATCTATCTACCTCGGTAGATGAGGAGCAGCCCTATGATGATCATGAGAATCAAGTCCATAAGCCCATGGCCATGGCAGAGAGTGAAATAATAGAAAGAGTTTCTATTAAGGTTTTCACATCAGGACTTGAATCAAATGATTAAATCATATGATAGAAATTAGGGTTTGATGAGTTCACCTTAATCCCTAATCTGATCGAGGCTCAAGATAGAAGAACTTAATCACATAAATAGCTGCACCGAGAGGTTCATTTTTAGTTTTGATGGGTTGCCACCATATACTGCTAGGTGTCACTGGTGGATTTTGGGAGCAATTAGAATGATTTAGATGATCAATCATTCTAGTTGTCTGAATCAGAAGAGTTCTGATCCATCGAAAGGAGTTTCGATGATGTCGATGATGGAGATCATGATATATCCCATTACCATACAGAACTGAACCTAACTAGATCACACAAACAAGGGTTTGGATTTGGACATCATCAATTGGACTAACCCAATTCAATTGATTTGAATTAGATTCAATTAGGTTCAAGGAAATCATGCTAGCACACGATTGAACCTAACGTTCTTCTTTTATTATCATTAAAAGTTGTCTCAATTGAGCCAAATGAGTTGTGCTCACCCAGATACCTTTACTTGGTCTGATTGGAGCTTGTCCAGGTTAGAAAAGGATTGTCTTAATTTATGAGATAAATTTGAGACAACACCTATCATTTTTTCGTCACCTGCTAATTCTTGTCCTTTGACTTTGGTCAAATGTTGACCTTTGATTCTTGGACATCTACCCATGTGTCATGCACTTATTGGAGAGTAGATAGGGGCTTATCCCCTTACTAGATTTTGGAAAGGAGGGGGTGCACACCTAGGATGGCGTGCGCCCATGGATAGGATCGCCTAAAGTCCCATGCGGATGGGTTTTCAGGTTGCTTCTGGGTTTCTACTTACGTGGCCCCTGGCTATAGACTTTGACCAATCTTAGGTGCCATCCATGGATGAATTTATGGGGCTCTCATCTAATTGGATCAGGTGATGTCATCCCATCAATCAGATTTAGATCTGATTGCACGGAGCAACGCTATTGGTCGGGATGATGTGGCACTACATGGCGCAGCAGGGTCTATATATAAATCCTATCCGCGCCCCACTTTGAAAGAGTTTCCTCTTAGCCATGCCCTAAGGCTGCCCCTCTCCCTCCTCCATGCCATCTTCTGATCCTCTCTCTCCTCTCCATGCCCAAGGAAAGTTGGGCTTCAATTTGGTGCGATCCAGGCAAGAAAAGGCTGACGAGAAAGAAAGAAGGCAGCACTGCTGCAGAGACGACTGCTGATCTTCAGAAGGAGTTTTGAAGACCCTCCAAATCAGATCCAGATTTGATTTTTGAAGAAGTGATAAAGAAGGAGAAGATCTTTAGATCCAATCTGAGTGGATACCGGTAGAGGCCAGGCGCTTGCATGGCTAGATCCAGAACCTCAGACATTCAGCAGGATCATCAAAGGATAATTGGATTACCCACATCAAGGTACAAATTAAATTAGATTTAATTTAATTTATTTTTATTTATTAGATCTATAAAATCATATTTGAAACATCTTAGATCTGATATGGATGCTTGAGAGAAATTTTTGAAATATCTCTCTCTCGATCCGATCAGATCTGAATGAACCTGATCCAAGAAATCAAGATTTCTCCTTCACTTGCAAAGTCTATGTGTGAGGCAAGATGGGATTGACCACTCCTGGTTTCAAAAAATAATGCTACTTTGTATTTTAATTTAGTAAAATTTTAGTCAGGATAATTCTTGTGAGGAGTCATAGGATTTATGAGATTGAGACACCATATAGATATACTTATTAAGAGTTGGTAGTCAACTCTGAAATCATCCTGAGCACTGAGGGTCAATGGGATGAATTATATGGTAACCAGATGCCAAGGTTCTTAAATGTAGCCTTGTAATAATTCAACCTATCTGGACATTGAGTATCACTACTAGATGACCTCATCTCTAAGAAAGATTAGTTTCTGATTTGATCAGGACTTAGGTTTAATTAATTTCTAATTGGATTAGGATTTCATTAACTTGGTTAGGTGCCTAATTAGATTAAGTTCACTTATTTATTTGGGAGTAACCAAATTGGTTATTTGGATGAGAACCAAATTAGAAGAACCAGAGTCCAATTGGATTGGACTACACCCATGCGCCAACCTCCCTTTCTCCATGCCATTCCTTCATACAAATTTTGAATTTGTATAAAGAATTTCCATGCCAAACCTCATTTGGATGCCCCCTTTCTCTCCTCTAAAGATAAGGATAAAATTGGTTTTGGATTTGAATTCAAATGAGTTTGAATTTAATCTTATCCTTGTCTATCTTAACCATTTATGCACCACCTTAAGAAGGAGTCTCTTAGGCGTGCATGAAGCATTTGAGGAATCTGATTTTCCACCGAGAGAAATAGAGGGAGGGTGTGAGTTTTCAGGGCATGAGGTCTTGGGGTGGGCGCTTCCCATTTGGCATGTGATTAGAGGAGAACCGTCTCCTCTTGGGTAAGAGTCCTAGGATTGTTCTAGGGTTTTGGGAAGAAAGGGTTCTCAAGATTCTTCCATCTCCATCTCTTCTTCCTCCTGAAGTCATCTTCGCCTCTTGGAGCATCCAAGAGATCTGAAGAAAGAAGATCATTCAGCCATTAAGCGGATCTCTGCAAGAAGCTAGTACTTCAGGGAGATCGATCAGATCGGAGTTTCGGGTGGGTACATATGGAAGCAGGACAATTGTGCGGCTTGGAGCAACAATCAAATCCACAGTATTCAGAAGTGGTTAATTTTGACCCATTCTCAGGTATAGAGATTCAATTTCTATTTTCTTGTAGATTTGATCTACTGCATTGATACGATTGATGCTAGTTTTAATTTCAAATTATATACATGTATTTTCATGTCAACAATCCTAATGTAGGTAGTTTTTAGATTCGATCTAATGCATAATACATTAAATTGTTTAATCTAGTTCATTTTTGCTATACTTTAAATTAAAAATATTTTAAAAATTATGCATGAAACCACCACATTTTCCTTCAGATGGTATCAGAGAAAGAATTGTTTTTGACATGATTATACATGCTTAGATATGAAATTAAATGTTACATATCTAATATGTAGTGTAGAAAACCTCTTAGTAGCCAAGTACTTGGATTGAGTTGATCACCATGGCCATCCAATCATAAGAGGAAGAAAGGATTAAAGTCCCTCTCTTATCCAATCAATGGATTTACTCTTATAGTATGTAGGGGTGCCGCTGTGATTATATCTCATGAAGAAGAATAGTAATTTTTTTTTAAAAAATTATTTTAATCAGATCTTGAATCATAAATATGCTTAGATTAGATCTAAAATTGATTTATGATTTATTTTGCTTTTGTTTATGCAAAATATGTATGATCTGAAATTCTGCAATAGTTGTTGTTTTGCTTGTAGGAGTTGACTCATTCTCTGTTTGAGTTGACTCGAGTTTCTAGCGAGTCGACTCTTTGTTGGAGTCGACTCGAAACCCTATAGAGCTGGCTCGGTTTGCAGATAACTGACTCATCTTTTGTAGATGGTTTTACTATTCTCTATTCATCACTATGAGTTGACTCGGTCTCAGAGTGAGTCGACTCATCATGATGAGTCGACTCTAATCCAGGGTGGGTCAACTCATTTTTTTGGATAGAAAAAAATTACATGTTTTATGCTATTATTTTAAATATAAAATTATTTCATTTCTTCACTTAATTGAGAATTAAAAGTAGAAATTTAGATCTAAAATTGAGAATTTAAGATCTTAAGACATTGCATAAAACATGTGGGCATGGGTTAGCTCCAATCAGGTTTTTTAACTGGTTTAGACCTAGGGTTAAAATCAAATCAATAATGGACCAAATAGAGAAATTGATTAAATCTAATCAAGAGTTGAATTAGATTAGGTTAGGATTTCTTTAGATCAAATTCAATAGTTATAGTTGATCAAGTCCATGATTTTGATTTTATAAATGGACATGATTTGTAGCTTAGTGGTCAAACCTGAGTCCTTAGGCTGACCAAATCAAAACTGATAAACTAATTGATGTCTTTAGCAAGTGGTTAAAAGGGGTTTTTAATTGGGACTGTTCACTTTCCTAGTCGATTAAGATTAGTGTCTAAGAAAAGAAACGAGGACCTTCTCGCCAATCTCCACTTACCTGGCCAAGGTGGTCAATTTGATTTTGATTAGATTGCTTAGTAATTCGAGTTCACCCATGCTACTTAGGTAAGTCAGTATGACTGATTTAGGTGCCCTTGAACCAGGTTAGTCTTTAGTCCTTTTCAAAGACTTGGTGAAGTCAATGGGATGATTTTTGATTGTTGGTTAATTTTTTCTCTTTTCTCTAAAATATAAAATTAAATCCTCTAAATTATTAGGTCCTTAAAATGAATATTATGGAGATAACAAGATCATAGCCTCCCATTAAGGTGGATAATAATGGGTCCAATACTTTAGGTAAATATTGGAGGTGCCTTATGCCTGGTATTTAGTTTGGATATTAAAATTATCATTTATTATATGATGACTCTACATGTGACTATTTGATGAATGGTTGGATTGGCCAGAGCTTTCCTCAAGCCCGATCATTCATTAGATAGATTTATTGAGTATGTTCATATTAATGGTTGGACCTAACCAGGACTTTTAGTGGAGGTGCCTTATGCTTGCCGAAGAGGTGCCTGGGGAAAAATTATTACTAAAAATTGTTTGAATTGGTTAAGAACCTACTCATAGATACACATGGGTTGGGCAGAGCTTTCCTCGGGCTCATATGTAATCTGCATGGATTCTAGTACCTACTAAAGAATTAATGTAATTTCTCAAATTAGAGGTAGAGATTACCAATTTGTATAAAATAATGGGAGAAACCTTTAGACTAAAGTTTAAGTCTTTAGGATTAAATAATTGAAATACTAAAAGATTTTTTATTTTCTTTTTAGCAAATGACTAACATATTATCGCTCTAGTCACTGTTGGATAGTGACAAGCTTGTGGGACCTAATTTCAATAGTTGGTATCAAAAGCTTAAGATTGTTCTAGAATACGAGAGGATTTTGTATGTTCCTAAAGATCCAACACCAGAAGAACCTACTCTTAATGCACATAGTGCAGTTAGAGAAACTTACTAGAAGTGACTTGATGATTGAACCATGGTGTAGTGCATTATGAGGGTGGCGATGAATGGTGAATTTAGTCATAAATTTGAGGATGCACAGCCTGAGGAGATGCTTCAAATATTGAACAAGTCTTTTGGCACTCTTAATGATGTCAAGAGACATAAAACCTCTTGTGCTGTATTCAATGCCCAGATGTGAGAGGGTGCATCGGTCACTGATCATGTATTGTACATGATCGAATAGATCGAGCACCTTAGCAAACTTGTCTTTTCATTGCATGAATAGTTAGCTAAGGATGCTATCCTAAACTCGCTCCCCAAGTCCTATATACCTCCCCTTCTTGAGTCATTATAGAATGGCCAAGCTTGCAGTGAACTACCATTGATTGCTAGGGTTACTGTAGACTTTTAAGAAAGACAATCAGCTCCTCAAGGAGTTGGTTCATGTGGTGGGTCTGTCCTCAGTGGGGCATAGTTCTTCTAAGAGAGGAATGAAGAAGAAGATCAAGAAGAATCGTGCAAGGGTTGGGAACCTGAATTGACCAAGAAGTCTAAAGCTAACCAAAGTTAGGTAGAGTGCTTCTTTTATAAGAAGCTGGATCATTGGAAGAGGAATTATCATCAATACCTCGCTTTCCTTGACCCCAAGAAGCATGTGGTTGCTGGTCAAGATAATTATGTGATAATATCTTATAATTTTTCTATATGTAATAGTGCTACCTAGGTATTGGATACTGGAAGTTTAATTAATATTTATAATTTATTGCAAGAACTTTAGATTAGTAGAAGATTCGAAGTCTATAAGAGATTCTTGAACGTTGGAGATGGAAGTCAAGTTCCAGTTCTAGCTTTAGAAATTATCCAACTTATTTTCAAATCTGAATTTGTCATTTTGAGTGATTGTCACTATTGTCTATCTTTCTTAATGAATGTAATTTTTGTAGGCCTTTTGGATAAAGATGGTTATTATATTTTAATAAAAAAAATTATTATGATATTATTATAAATGATGTTACTGTAATATATGGATAATTGAGAAATAATATTTATATTTTATTATAGTCTGTTAGTATAATGTACACATCTAACAAACATCCTAAGTTAGATAATGTCATGAATGCCTATCTTTAGTATTGGTGCAGAATCTGATCGACGCCAGATCGAGCTGGAGTTGAGGAAGAAGAGGTCGCCGTCGGTGACCTGCAAAATAAAGTCTCATCCAGAGTCGGTGGTGGTGGCTCTGATAAGACCCTCCGACGATCAAGTTAGCTCTTCTAGCCAACAGAAATGGAGTGCTTAGGAGAGTTTAACCAAATTTTTGGGAAGGAGAAGAGAGTTTAAAGAAAATATATCGGAAGAATTTCTTTTTATAGATAGAGCTTGTAGCAGACTGATAGTGACAGCCATAATCGTTAGGTAGTGGGCCACTCAGGACCGTCTGTAGCAGACTGATAGTGATAGCTGTAACCATCTGGTAGTGGACCGCTCAGGACCATCTGTAGCAGACTGATAGTGATAGCTGTAACCATTTAGTAGTGGACCGCTCAGGACCATCTATAGCAGACTGATAGTGATAGCCGTAACCATCCGATAATGGATCGCTCGGGGCCACGTGGAGTTCATTATGGAGAGAGGTGTTCATTATCGTGATGTGCCCATTCATCGAGATTTAATAGTCGAAGTTCGGAGGAAGCAGATGTTGGTTGGTGAAGAGCTTTGACATACATCTATTCTAGCAGTGTTTGGGCTCCTAAAGGGAATACGCTAGAGGGGATTATCTAGGAGGAATACTGAAGGAGAAATCCTGATTTTCTAGATCAGATTCATTCAGATCTGATCGAATCGAAGAGATATTTTAAAAATTTCTCTCGTGTGTCTAGATCAGATATGAGATATTTCAGATTTAATTTTATAGATCTAATAAATAAAATAAATTAAATTAAATCTGATTTAATTATATCTTGATGCTGGGTAATCCGATTATCCTTTGATGATCCTGCTGATTGCCTGAGATTCTGGATCTAGCCATGCAAGCGCTTGACCTCTACTAGTATCCACTTGGGCTGGATCTAGAGATCTTCTTCTTCTTTATCACTTCTCCAAAAATTAGATTTGTATCTAATTTAGAGATTCTTCAAAACTTCTTTTTGAAGATCTGCTGTCGTCTCTGCAGCAGTGCTGCCTTCTTCCTTTCTTGTCAGCTTTTTCTTGCCTGGATCACACCAAACTGGAGCCCAACTTTCCTTGGGCATGGAGAGGAGAGAGAGGATTAGAAGATGGCATGAAGGAGGGAGATGGGCAGCCTTAGGGTGTGGCTAAGAGAAAACTCTATAAAAGTTGGGCGTAGATAGGGTTTATACAGATCCTGTTGCGCCATGCAGTGCCATATCATCTCGACCAATCACGTTACTTCATGCAACCAAATCTAAATCTGATTGGTGGGATGACATCACCTGATCTAATCAGATGAGAGCCCTATAGTTCATCCTTAGATGGCACCTAAGACTGATCAAAGTCTATGGCTAGAGGTCACCTAAGTAGAATCCAAGAAGCAACCTAGAGTCCCATCCGTATGGGACTCCAAGCATCCTTATCCATGGGCGCACACCTCCCTAGGTGTGCACCCCCTCCTTTCCAATTTCCAGCAAGGGGACAAGCCCCTATCTACTCTCCAATAAGTGCAAGACATATGGATAGATGTCCAAGGGTCAAAGGTCAATGTTTGATCAAAGTTAAAGGACAAGATTTAGCGGATGACGAAAAATGGTAGGTGTTGTCTCAAATTTATCTTATAAATTAAGACAACCCTTTTCTAACCTGGACAAGTTCCAGTCAGACCAAGTAAAGGTACCTGAGTGAGCACAAACTTATTTGGCTCAGTCGAGACAACTTTTAATGATAATAAAAGGAGAATGTTAGGCTCAATCATGTGCCAGCACAATTTTCTTAAACCTAACTGAATCTAATTCAAATCAATTGAACTGGGTTAGTCCAATTGATGATATCCAAATCCAAACCTTTGTTTGTGTGGCTAGTTAGGTTTAGTTCTGTATGGTAATGGGATATGTCATGCTCTTTATCATCGACACTCCTTTCGATGGATCAGAATTCTTCTGATTCAGACAACTAGAATGATTGATCATCTAAATCATTCTAATTACTCCCAAAATCCACCAGTGACACCTAGCAGTATATGGTGGCAACCCATCAAAATTTAAAATGAACCTCTTGGTGCAGCTATTTGTGTGATTAAGTTCTTCTATCTTGAGCCCTGATTAGATTAGGGTTAAGGTGAATTCGTCAAACCCTAATTTCTATCATATGATTTAATCATTCGATTCAAGTCCGATGTGAAAACCTTAGTAGAAACTCTTTCTATTATTTCACTCTACCATGGCCATGGGCTTATGGACTTGATTCTCATGATCATCATAGGGCTGCTCCTCATCCACCTTGGTAGATAGATTTCCTCTTGGTGCAATCCAATTCCTACAATGAACATGCTATAGCCAACATACACCTCAGGGTTCCGAATGGCTAGGAGACCGAGTCATGGTGTAGTCAAACTATAACACCCTCAAGGTGAACTACCGATGCACCTCAGGTCAAAGAACCAGACACACCACTGCAGCTTCGAGTCAATCATCGATGAGAAGGTAGACTTCCTTATGACTGCTCGAGGTGGTCACGCTCAGTGCCCTCGTTCTCTAACGAGTACCTATACTCTCGCTCCGATGTCTCTACACCATAGACTCAAGACTCATCTACTATAAAGAAGTGATTGTATACTAATCTTTTGGATTAATCACCATCCTCATGGTGATCCTACGGTCAGAAGCATTTTATGAGTTAATAAGGAAAATTCTTGTCTTAAATTTTCAACCCTTGAAAATAAGAATTATCATTATCATTAACTCAAAGGATGTATCACAGACACTAAATACACATTTGTGATAGAAAAAAAACCTATTTTATTATTTATAGTCAAAATTATAATTTTATTCTTAGAAGTGTATTACAAGTGTCAGCCAATTCTGGCTTCTAGGGTACACATTTCTAACAAACTTCTACTTAACCTAAAGCTAATTGGATACAAATCTAAGTTCCATCTTCTCAAGATGGGCTTCGATCTTCTACTGGCCCAACGACTTTGTAAGCGAGTCTGCCGCATTGTCTGTGGAGTCGACTCTCTTGACCTCGACGTAACCCTTCTCGAGGTAATCGCAGATGAGGTGGTATCACCGCTCAATGTGCTTGGATTTTTAGTAAGACCTTGGCTCCTTAGCTAGAGCTATGGCGCTATTATTGTCATAGTACAGAGGAATGGCATCCGATGGCATCACTTCGATCTCTACGATGAACTTTTTATACCAAAATGCCTCCTTCATAGGTTCTGATGCAGCGATGTACTCTGCTTCCATGGTGTAATCTGCTATTATTGTCTACTTGGAACTCTTCCAACTGACAGCACCACCATTACACACAAATAAACTTTCAGATGTTGACTTTTGATCATCTATATCAGACATAAAATCCAAGTTTGTATACCCCTAGATTTGGAGTTCTCCATTACCTAAGACCAACAACATATCCTTAGTTCTTCTCAAGTACTTAAGGATATATTTCACAGAAGTCTAGTGTTCTTCACCTAGATTCGACTGATATCTGCTCGTGACACTCACAGCATGGGCTATATCAGGTCGTGTACATAACATGGCATACATGAGGCTCCCTATTGCTGAAGCATAAGGGATCTTGCTCATGCATTCTATTTCCTCAGGTGTGCTAGGGCACATCTTCTCAGAAAGATAAATGCCATGTCTGAAGGATACCAAACCTCTCTTAGAGTTTTCCATGCTAAACCTCTTTAGCACTTCCTCTATGTACATCTTCTGTGAAAGTCCTAGCATCCTATTCGGTCTATCTTTATAGACCTTAATTTCTAGAATAAAGGATGCTTCTCCTAGGTCTTTTATGGAGAATTCTTTAGATAACCAAATTTTAACTATGGTCAACATGAAAATATCATTCCTAATAAGGAGGATGTCATCCACGTACAATACGAGGAAGACAACAGCGCTCCCACTGACCTTTTTAAAGACACATGGCTCCTCATTTTTGATAAAACCAAATAATTTGATTACATCATTAAAGCAAGTGTTTCAGCTCCGAGATACCTGCTTAAGTCCATATATGGATCTTTGCAGCTTGCATACCTTGTGATCATCATCACTGGATGTGAAACCTAGCTGCTGTTCCATATAGATATCTTCCTCAAGATATCCATTTAAGAATGTTGTTTTCATATTTATTTACCATATTTCATAATCAAAATAGGCTGTAACAGCAAGTAATGTGCGGATGAATTTAAGCATAGCTACTGGTGAAAAGGTATCCTGATAGTCAATGCCTTCGCATTAACTATAACCTTTTGCCACTAATCTAGCTTTGAATATTTCCACATTTCCATCTGCACCAATCTTTCTCTTGTAGATTCATTTACACCCAATAGATACTATACCTTCTGGTGGATCTACCAAGGTCTAGACTTGGTTTGAGCATCGAGTCAATTTCTGACTTTATTGCCTCTAACCATTTCTTGGAGTCGATATCCGATATCACCTCGTTATAGGTATTGGGATCATCATCATGAACCCTATTACCTATGAGGAACATTTCCTCTACTTCATCTAAAATAGTACCTAAGTACATCTCAGGGGGACGAAAAACTCTTTTCGATCGACGAGGTGGAGCAGGTAGTGATTGGATTGGCTTAACCTGATTTGATTCTATTTGGTCCTTAGCTCGTTGCTCTTGTGAGACTTTCTCATCGAGCCTGATCTGCTTACCAATGCCGCTATCTTGAATAAACTATTTTTCAAGAAAGATGGTATGTCGACTCACAATCACATTGTGATCTTCTGGAATGTAGAAATAATATCCTAATGACTCTTTAGGATATCCTATAAATCGAGCTCTAAAGGACCTAAAGTCTAACTTGTTCGCTTGTTATCTTTTGACATGAGCCAGACAACCCCAAATTCTTAGATGACTCAGACTTGATTTCTTTCCATACCATATCTCATACGGTATGGTAGGAACAGTTTTAGAAGGAACCATAATCAGTAAGTATGTTGCAATTAACAAATAGTATCCCTAAAGAAAATCAGAAAGATCTATGAAGCTTATCATGGATTGGACCATATCTAATAGGGTCCGATTCCTCCGTTCTGAGATTCCGTTGAGTTGAGGTGTTCTAAATGGAGTCCATTAAGAGACTATTCTATTTTTCTTGAGATAGTCTAGAAATTCTCGACTAAGGTATATACCTTCTCGATCTGATCGAAGAATCTTAATGAATTTTTCTGTTTGCTTTTCTACTTCATGTTTGAATTCCTTGAACTTTTCAAAAGCTTCAGACTTATATCTCAGAAGATACACATACCCATACCTAGATAAATCATCGATAAAGGTTATGAAGTAGACAAAGTTGCCTCTAGTCGGCATATTAAATGGGATGCATACATCAGTATGTACTAAGGCAAGAAGATCCATGGCCCTTTCCCCATGTCCTACAAAAGGAAGCTTAGTCATTTTGCCATGAAGATAAGATTCACAAATTAGATATGACTCGAAAGTCAATGGACTCAATAGCTCAATTTTTTCTAATTTGTTAATCCTATCTTCTGCTATATGACCTAGTCTTAGGTGCCATAGATACCTATCATTTGGACTATCCCTAGGTCGTTTCATGGTATTCATATTTTGCTCGATATTAAAAATAAATACATTAATATGTAACTGATAAAGATCGTTAATAAGAAAATCACTTGTAATTTTATTTCTTTCAAAAAAAAATGTTACAATGGTCCTTAAGAAAACTAATTACATAGCTTTCTAATGCAAGGCAAGAAACAGAAATCAAATTCCTGCTTGCTGTAGACACATAATAACAGCCTTTTAACACTAAGTCTAAACCAGATGGTAGTCGAAGAGGGTATGTTCCCATCGCTACGGCAGTAACTTTTGCTTCATTTCTGACATGTAGGATCATCTCACCATCCCTCAGCCTCTTGCTATCCTCAAGATCCTGCATGGAAATGCACAAATAAGCACTAGAACCAAAGTCAAGCACCCAACTGGATGCAGAAGAAATCGTAAGGTTAGACTCAATAACGAGCATACCTCTAGAAGGACCTACCTCCTTCTTATTCTTCAGGGTGGCCAGGTATGTAGGGCAGTTTCACTTCCAGTGGCCGTCATTGTAGCAATGGAAATATTTTTCTTTATCAACGGCCTTCTTCTTCAGCTCTGCCTTTTTCTTCTTTTCTCCTTCTACCTTCTGCTTTTTCACAGACTTCTTTTCTTTCCAAAAGACTTTCTCTTAAAAGAAGTCCGTTTCATAGCTAGTTCTGAGCCTTTAGAACATTTTATAGAAAGCTCAGCGGTAACTAGCATGTTCATAAGTTCGGCCAAGAAATTTTGAAGTTTATGCATATGGTAGTTCATGATGAACTGTCCATACGCATTAGTCAAAGATTACAGAATTATGTCATTCTGCAGATCCAAGTCTAACTTTACTCTAAGCTACTCAAGCTCTTCCAAGTTCTTGATCATCATCAGACAATGATCTTGGACTGACTGCCCATCACGCGTCTTAGGTTTGAATA
Organism: Cocos nucifera; assembly: GCA_006176705.1. Classification (NCBI taxonomy): domain Eukaryota; kingdom Viridiplantae; phylum Streptophyta; class Magnoliopsida; order Arecales; family Arecaceae; genus Cocos; species Cocos nucifera. The sequence goes on from QRFJ01001585.1 coordinate 418,913, forward strand.
GTCATTTAGTGACTTAATACTTGGCTGCGCGACTCTATTCACCAAATATCTCTTGTAGGTGAGCCAACATTTGATGAGCAGTCCTGATATCTTTATGTTGGCACTGAAGTTCATCAGACATCGAGCCCAACATGCAATATCTGGTCTTGTTATCTTCATCCATCCACTTATCCAGAGATGCTCTCTGTTCAGTGGATGGACGAGCTGGTAAGGTGGGAGGGTCTTGATCCAATACATAAGTTAACTTTTTGAAATCCAAAATAATTTTGATGTTCCAAAGCCAATCCTTGTAATTTGGTTCGATCAGTCTATGGGTGTCCAGGATTCGTGCTAGTGGGTTGGATGCAGAAATTTTTCGATAGAGAGTCAAAGTTTCTAGTTAGATTTTATAATTAAGATTTAACCAATTTATTTAAAAATTTTATTTTTAAATAAATTAGCTCCCACTATTTCTTGAATCCCTACACTTTCTCTGTAGAGATGCAAAAATCTCTATGATTAATGATTTCTAGTGGGTAGTGCAGTCCCACCAACTGACTCATCACCTCACCTAATAATTATTGGTGACGGGTTAGTCAATGAGTGAACAACTCTTGTTCAATTATTCTCTAATCATGATGCACCCAAACTTGATCTCTAATTCATGAATCTCACCGTGTCCAAAATATTGATCCACTTCTTAGTTAAGTCAGACCCACCATTTTCACAGATTGGATTCCTAATTGAGTCTCTCACCGTATCCAAAATATTGAGCCCAATCCATCCTCCAGTCCGTAGCATCCAATGCCTAATAGACATGGTTGTATCTTTTTGGTGCAACTGAACCACTATAACTAGCCAAGAATAATCAACCTCGAAAAGGGCCCACACATCTACAATGGTGGAAGACCTCAGATTTAATCTTTTCTTAGGAAGATTTGATTTAGATCTCATTAAACTAGACTTGACATAGTCATAACCATTATGACTAACCTAGTGGCATGGATTAGCTCAGATTATTGACCAACTCAGATTAGAACTGAGCCAACAAATATGGCCAGATAAGTAAGACCGGTGGAAGGGATATGCCATTAACTCGACAAGAATGCATTCGAGTCGAGTAGCTTTCAATTAAAAATCAGTTGGTCGTATCTGCCAAACTTACCTTAGACACCAAATTGTTGAGCCAGAACTAATCGAATTAGTCTACAATCCAGACTCTAACCACTGAGCCTAATTAGATCTTAGCTTGATCAATCGCTCACATGACTTGATCTTGCCCTAGACGTAATCCTATTAGGTTGGTCAATTTAAGAACTATTGATCCCATCTAACTAACTCTTGATTCGATTTGATCAACCACTTAGACCTAATTGAGCTACCCAAGCTCGAACCCAATTTTATAAATATGTCTTAGATCTAAAATTATCAATTTTAGACCTAACATATATTTTATAATCTTAATTTTAGATTAAGTTTAGGGTTTACAGACAAAACATATAAATAAAATTCTAGGATTTTAGGATCTAGGGTTTTGCAGAAAGTAAGTTTTTAATTTTTGATTAAGGACGAACGCTCAGCACCTCTATACATCATAAGAACACCCTATCAAATGGGAGAAGAGGGCATTTAAACCCTGCTTTGTTCTTATGACTGGACGGCTAAGGGGAATGCCTTAATTAGAAATATAAATCTACAAAACTAGTTAGATCTACATCATATATCTTATATATAAAAATTGATCTAACTTAATACATATTTTGCATACATCTCATGTATCATATCATGCATATTTTTTTAGATCTAAATTATCTTATAATTATCTAAAAAATTAGATTTAAATTGATCACATCAAAATAAATTCTAATCTAGATAATTATGTAAAACTATTCTGTAACTAGTCTAAACATGCATTCATCATATCTCATATGATCTAAAAATTAAATAATTTTATTTTCTATTTTTTAGATCTTATTATAATATTTATAATTATTAAAAAATAAAAAATAAATATATCTAAAATCATAATTTAATCAAAATAAATCATGATCATGCAAGACTACATATAGAACTATTCTATTTTACAACTAGTCATGCATACTGTAGAACTTAGATCTATATTATTTAATTTTAATTTTTTTAATTTTAGATCTAATCATATCTTATGTGATATCTAAAATCATCTAATTTTTAGATTAAAAATAAATAAAAATTAGATCTAAATAATTTAGAGAACCTAGCTCTAATACCAGTTGAAGGAGAAATCTTGATTTTTCGGATCAGGTTCATTCAGATCTTATCGGATCGAGAGAGATATTTCAAAAATTTCTCTCGCATATCCAAATTAGATCTAAAATATTTTAAATTTAATTTTATAGATATAATAAATAAAATAAAATAAAATAAAATTGATTTAATTATACCTTGATGCTGGGTAATCCGATTACCCTTTGATGATCCTGCTGATTGCTTGAGATTCTGGATCTAGCCATGCAAGTGCCTGGCCTCTATCGGTATCCACTCAGGTTGAATCTAGAGATCTTCTTCTTCTTTATCATTTCACTAAAAGTTAGATCTAGATCTGATTTGGAGGATCTTCAAAACTTCTTTTTGAAGATCTGCTGTCGTCTTTGCAGCAGTGCTGCCTTCTTCCTTTCTCATCCGCTTTTCCTTGCCTGGATCGCACCAAATTGGAGCTCAACTTTTCTTAGGTGTGGAGAGGAGAGAGAGGATCAGAAGATAGCATGGAGGAGGAAGAAGGGCAGCCTTGGGGCATGGCTAAGAGAAAACTTGATAAAAGTTCGGCACATACAGGGTTTATTATAGACTTGCTATGCCATGCAGTGCCATCATCTGCCAATCACCCCCGACCAATCATTGCTTTGTGCAATCAGATCTAAATCTAATTAGTGAGATGACATCATCTGATCCAATCAGATGAGAGCCCCAGTAGTTCATCCTTTGATGGTGCTTAAGACTGGTCAAAGTCTATGGCTAGGGGTCACGTAAGTAGAATCCAAGAAGCAACCTGGAGTCCCATCCGTATGGGACTCCAGGCATCCCTATCCATGGGTGCATGCCTCCTTAGGTGTGCGCCCCCTCCTTTCTAATTTTCAGCAAGGGGACAAGACCCTATCTGCTCTTTAATAAGTGCATGATATATGGGCAGATGTCCAAGGATCAAAGGTTAATATTTGACCAAAGTCAAAGAACAAGAATTAGCAGGTGACGAAAAATGATAGGTGTTAATTCAAATTTATCTCATAAATTAAGACAATCCTTTTCTAATCTGGACAAGCTCTAGTCAGACCAAGTAAAGGTACCTGAGTGAGCACAAACTCATTTGGCTCAGTCGAGATAACTTTTAATGATAATAAAAGGAGAATGTTAGGCTCAATCGTGTGCTAGCATGATTTTCTTGAACCTAATTAAATCTAATTCAAATCAATTGAACTGGATTAGTTCAATTGATGATATCTAGATCCAAACCCTTGTTTGTATGACTTAGTTAGATTTAGTTCTATATAGTAATGGGATATGTTACGATCTCTATCATCGACATCATTAAAATTCCTTTCGATGGATCAGAACTCTTCTGATTCAGACAACTAGAATGATTGATCATCTAAATCATTCTAATTGCTCCCAAAATCCATCAGTGACATCTAGCAGTATATGGTGGCAACCCATCAAAATTAAAAATGAACCTCTTAGTGCAGCTACTTGTGTGATTAAGTTCTTTTATCTTGAGCTCCAATCAGATTAGGGTTAAGGTGAACTCGTCAAACCCTAATTTCTATGATATGATTTAATCATTCAATTCAAGTCCAATGTGAAAATCTTAATAGAAATTCTTTCTATTATTTCACTCTACCATGGCCATGGGCTTATGGACTTGATTCTCATGATCATCATAGGGCTGCTCCTCATCCATCGAGGTAGATAGATTTTCTGTTGGTACAATCCAATTCTTACAATGAACATGCTATAGCCAACATACACCTCGAAATTTTGAATGGCTAGAAGACTGAGTCATGGTGTAGTCAAGCTATAACACCCTCAAGGTGAACTGCCAATGTACCTCAGATCAAAGAACCAAACACACCACTGCAGCTTCGAGTCAATCATTGATGAGAAGGTAGACTTTCTTATGACTGCTCGAGGTGGTCACGCTCAGTGCCCTCGTTCTCTAACGTATACCTATACTCTCGCTCCGATGTCTCTACACCATAGACTCAAGACTCATCTACTATAAAGAAGCGATTGTACACCAACCTTTTGGATCAATCACCATCGTCATGATGATCCTACGGTCAGGAGCATTTTATGAGTTAATAATGAAAATTCTTATCTTAAATTTTCAACTCTTGAAAATAAGAATTATCATTACCATTAACTTAAGGGATGTATCACAGACACTAAATACACATTTGTAATAGAAAAAAACTTATTTTATTATTTATAGTCAAAATTATAATTTTGTCCCAAGAAATGTATTACAAGTGTTAGCTAATTCTAACTTCTAGGGCACACTTATCTAACAAATACTACTTAAAATCTAGAAGTAATCCACTGAAGGAATCTGGATGGAGTTCGATTGATGGAGAAGCCTAGAAGAAGTTTGACTGGTGAAGAAATCTGACTGAAGAAGAAGTTCGAAAGGTGTTCAGCTCCTAGAGGAATCTGATTGAAGGAGAAGTTTGAAAGAAGTTCAGATCCTAGAGAAATCTGACTGAAGGAGAGGTCTGGAAGGAGTTTGGCTATTGGAGGAATTTGATTGAAGGAGAAGTTTGGAAGGAGTTTGGCTCCTAAAAAAATTCGATTGAAGGAGAAGTCCGAAAGGAGTTCAGCTCCTGAAGAATTCGACTGAAAGAGAGGTCTGAAAGGAGTTTGGCTGTTGGAGGAATTTGACTGAAGGAGAAGTCCAAAAGAACTTCAGATCTTAGAGGAATCCGACTGAAGGAGAAGTTTGGAAGGAGCTCGGCTCCTGTAGGAATCCGATTGAAGGAGAAGTCTAGAAGAAGTTCGGCTCCTGAAGAAATTTGACTGAAGGAGAAGTCTGGAAGGAGTTCGGCTCCTAGAGAAATCCGACTAAAGGAGAGGAATCTAGATAGAGTTCGACTGATGGAGAAGCCCAATTGAAGGAGAAGTCTGAGAGGAGTTCGGTTGAAGAAGAAGTTTGGATGAAGTTCAATTGATGGAGAAGTTCGATCGAAGGAGAAGTTCGGAAGGAGTCTGACTGATGGAGAAGTCTAATCGAAGGAGAAGTCTGGAAGGAGTTCAAAAATGATTTGGTCATTGGAGGAGTCTGGAAGGGGTTTGACTGATGGAGGAGTCTGGAAGGAGTTCGAAAGGGGTTCGACCGCTGAAGGAGTCTGGAAGGAGTTCGGTCGCTGGAGAAAAAGTTTTTGATCGAAGCTCTTCCATGATTACCAGTTACATTAGGCTAAGCATTAGACTGGACTTTGGTGGGAGTGAAATTTATCTCCAACAATAGTCTTCCTACTTTTGAGTTCAAAATTCGAAAAAAGAAAGTACAAAAAAGATGACTGCCAAAGTTCTTTTCCATGCTCTGCATCCATTGAGGTTGAAGCTTGGAAGAGATCATATCTCCAACCGAGGTTGAAGCAGATCTTTTCTCCTATTGAAGTTGAAGCCCGGAGGAGATCTTATCTCTAGCCAAGGTTGGAGGAGATTCTATCTTCTATTGATGTTGAAGCTCGAAAGAGATCTTATCTCCAACCGAGGTTGAAGGAGATTTTATCTCCTATTGAAGTTAAAGCTCGGAAGAGATCTTATCTCCAGCCGAGGTTGAAGGAGCCAAGGTCGGAGGAGATCCTATCTTTTTATTGAAGTTGAAGCTCGGAAGAGATCTTATCTCCGATCGAGGTTGACGGAGATCTTATCTCCTATTGAAGTTGAATCTTGGTGGAGATCTTATCTCCAGTCGAGGTTGAAGGAGCTAAGGTCAGAGAGATCCTATCTTCTGTTGAAGTTGAAGCTTGGAGGGGATCTTATCTCTAGCCGAGGTTGAAGGAGTCGAGGTTGGAGGAGATCCTATCTTATGTTGAAGTTGAAGCTTGCACGAGATCTTATCTCCAGCCGAGGTTAAAGAAGATCTTATCTCCTATTGAAGTTAAAGCTTTTGGAGAGATCTTATCTTCAGCCAAGGTTGAAGGAGCCAAGGTCGGAGGAGATCCTATCTTCTATTAAAGTTGAAGCTCGGAGAGGATCTTATCTCCAGTCGAGGTTGAAGGAGATCTTATCTCCTATTGAAGTTGAAGCTTGGGAGAGATTTTATCTCCAGCCGAGGTTGAAGGAGCCAAGGTCAGAGGAGATCCTATCTTCTGTTGAAGTTGAAGCTCGGGGGAAGATCTTATCTCCAGTTGAGATTGATGGAGATCTTATCTCCTATTGAAGTTGAAGTTTGCAAGAGATCTTATCTCCAACCGAGGTTGAAGAAGTCGAGGTCGAAGGAGATCTTATCTTCTATTGAAGTTGAAGCTCGGAGGAGATCTTATTTTCGATCGAGGTTGAAGGAGATCTTATCTTCTATTGAAGTTGAAGCTCGGAAGAGATCTTATCTCTAGCTTAGGTTGAAGGAGATCCTATCTCCTGTTGAGGTTGAAGCTCGAGGGAGAGTTTCGATCCTGGGTTCCCGCACTTGTTGCTCATTGTGGACGCCGAGCTCATTGTAGACGACGGGCCTATTGTGGATGTCGAACTAGGACCTCTCTTGCAAACCAGGATAAGGTTCTGCCTTTCGCATTTGATGTAGTCAGATTGTCGTGGGAAAATATGTGTTAGAATTCTCCACCGAGCTTCTTCCTTCTCCATGTCTTTGGCCTACGAGGTTCTGACTTTTGCTCATGTTAGGAAGAGGTTCTTCTCCCATTCCTAAAAGGTGGTAGGGGCACATTAGGGCTATTATCGGGGCCTCTCTTCTCACCTCGTCTAAAATGAATGAGGCCTTCAACTTTGCTCATATTAGGATGAGGTTCTTCTTCTGTTCCTAATGGACTGTAGGGACATATTAGGACCATTGTTGGAGCCTCTCTTCTCACCTTATCTAAAATGAATGAGGCCTTTGACTTTGCTCACGTTAGGATGAGGTTCTCCTCCTATTCCTAATGGGCTGCAGGAACATATTAGGGCCATTATCGGGGCCTTTCTTTTCACCTTATCTAAAATGAATGAGGCCTTCAACTTTGCTCACGTTAAGACGAGGTTCTCCTCCTATTCCTAATGGTTCTCACCTCGTTTAAAATGAACGAGGCCTTCGACTTTGCTCATGTTAGGATGAGGTTCTCCTCCTGTTCCTAATGAGCTGGAGAGGCATATTAGGGCCATTGTCGGAACTCTCTTCTCACCTCATCTAAAAATGAATGAGGCATTCGACTTTGCTTACGTTAGGATGAGGTTCTCCTCTTGTTCCTAATGGACTGTAGGGGCACATTAGGGCCATTGTCAGGGCCTTTTTCTCAACCTCGTCTAAAATGAATGAGGCCTTCGACTTTGCTCACGTTAGGATAGGTTCTCCTCCTATTCCTAATGGACTGTAGGGGCACATTAGGACTATTATCAGGGCCTCTCCTCCTCCTATCTTAAATAATCGGAGGTCTTCGACTTGCTCATGTTAGGATAAGGTTCTCCTTCTATTCCTAACATGACACCAGGGGCACAGATGGGCCATTGAATGAGCCTCTCCCCTCCTTCTATCTTAAATAATCGGAGGTCTTCGACTTGCTCATGTTAGGATGAGGTTCTCCACCTATTCCTAACATGACAATAGGGCACAGATGGGTCGTTGAATCGACCTCTCCCCTCCTTCTATCTTAAATAATCAGAGGTCTTCAACTTGCTCATGTTAGGATGAGGTTCTCCTTCTATTCCTAACATGGCAATAGGGGCATAGATGGGCCATTGAATGGACCTCTCCCCTCCTCCTATCTTAAATAATCGAAGGTCTTCGACTTGCTCATGTTAGGATGAGGTTCTCCTTCTGTTCCTAACATGGCCACTTTTGATCGCTTTTTCCTATCATCACATAGTTTTTGCACCAAGAAATAATAATGTTGGAATGAGAAAGTTTTATTAAAAAAAATTACTGATAGTATAATCTTAAATTTTTTGAATTTCAAGGTCGTGGAAGTGTTGTTCCTCCGAGCTCCTTTAGAGGATAAGTTTCAGGCCAGATGACCTCCTCTACTTCATATAGGCCTTCCCAATTTGGGGCAAGCTTCCCCTGGCTTTGAGGCTGAGAGATGGTGGCTCACCAAAGCACTAAGTCTCCCACTCAGAATATTTTACCTCTAATTTTAGAGTTATAGTATCGGGCCACCCTTCGTCTGTAGGCCGCCATCCGAACTTGCGCTTTCTCTCTTTTTTCTTCCAATAGGTCGAGGTTGACTCTAAGGTCCAGTGAGCTACACTGCTCATCGAAGGCCACGACCCATGCTGATGGGAGCTTAAGCTCGATTGGGATGACTGCCTTCATTCCAATGGCCAAAGTGAGTGGTGTTTCCTCGGTTGGTAGTCTTTGAGTAGTTCGGTACGTCCAAAGGATGTGGTAGAGTTCGTCCACCCAGACCCTCCTTGCTCTATTGAGTCTTGTCTTGATGCCTTGCAGCAGGGTCCGATTGGTCACTTCAACTTTCTTATTTGCCTGTGGATGAGCTACCAACGTGAAGTGATGGAAGATGTTTAGATCTTTGTAGAACTCAACGAATCTCATCCTAGTGAACTATCACCCATTATCTATTATGAGAGTTCGGGATAGATCGAACCGACAGACGATTGACTTGCAGATGAAGTCCTGTACCTTGTTCTCGATAATTTTTGCTAGTGGTTCGGCTTTGATCCATTTGATGAAGTAGTCGATCACGACCAGGAGGAACTTTTATTGTCCGGATGTCATTGGAAAAGGGCCAAGTATATCCATTCCCCACTATGCAAATGGCCAAGGTGCGCTTAGTGGAGTAAGCTCGTAGGCTGGCTGTCTTTGTATGTTTGCATTTTTCTGACAACGGTCATATTTTTTGACATACTCCATAGAATCGTGGTATAAGGTCAGCCAATAGTACCATTGCCGAAGTAGTTTCTGTGACAAGAACCTGGCTCCTACATGACTTTCACCAATTTCCTCGTGCACTTTCCATAATGCGATGTCAGCCTCTAAAGGTCAGAGACATCTCAGCAGTGATAGCGAATACGACCTTTTATACAACTTGCCCTCATACAAAATATACCGAGAGGCTTAATTCTTGAGTTTTTGATCTTCTTTCGGATCACGAGGAAGAACTCCCTCTTTGAGATAGGCAACTAATGGGTCAACCTAGCTCAGCTCGAGCTTCGTTTGCATAACGAGCTATGATTTATTTGAGCTTGGATATTTTAGAGTTTCAAAAAATACTTCTTTGGATAGTTTGATGAGGACTGAAGTGGCCAATTTAGAGAGAAGATTGGCTCTCATATTTTCTGCTCTCGAAATCTATCGAATGCTAAAACTACCAAAGGTCGGAGTCAAATTCTTTACTTTCTCAAGGTATTTCATCATACTTTCCTCCCGTGCATCATAGTTGCCACTAACTTGGCCGATCACTAATTGAAAATCACTGTAGACTTGAAGTCGATCTACTTTTAACTCTCTTGCTATTTTTAACCCGACGATCAGTGCTTCATATTTGTCCCCATTATTAGTTGCAGAAAATTTGAAGCATAGCGCATACTCGGTGATGACTCTTGCGGGGTTAACTAAGACTAATCCCGCACCTGCTCCAGCAGAGTTGGACGAACCATCCACGTATAGGATCCAAAAACCTTCGAAAAGATCGGCATTTTCTTTGGGGAGGCTCGATTGCAACCATGGAATACTGGTCTCATTCTGTTTAAGCTCGGCTTCATTTGGAATGGTGCATTCAACTATGAAGTTGGCCAGTGCTTGAGCCTTGATTGCTGGCCAAGGTTGGTAGTTGATGTCGAACTCTATTAATTCAATGGCCCATTTTGCAATTCTTTCGAAAGCATCCATTTGATGAAGGATTGCTTTGATCGGTTGGTCAGTGAGGAGTATTATAACATGTCCCTGGAAGTAAGATCGAAGTCTTCTTACTGCAATTAGAAAAGAATAAGTCAATTTTTTTAACTTTATATAACTAGTCTCGGCATCCCTTAGGATCCAACTTATGTAGTAGACTAGTTATTATACTTTCGCCTCTTCTTTGATCAGGACTACCTCTAGTGCCATAGGGAAGGCCGTGAGGTAGAGAAATAGCTCCTCTCCAGATTCGGATTTAGCTAATAGGGGGCGAGCCGAGGTAGTTCTTGAGCTCGTCGAACGTCTTTTGGCATTCCTGAGTCTAGTGAAAATCTTTCAATTTTCCGAGGATTTGGAAGAAGGGCATGCAGCGTTCGACCAATCTCGAGACAAAATGATTCAAAGATGCTAATTTTTCGATCAGACGCTGAACTTTCTTGATGGACTTCAGAGCGATCATCCCTTGGATAGCTTGAATTTTCTCTAGGTTGGCCTCGATCCCTCGTCTCGAGATCATGAATTCCAAAAATTTTTCTGAGGCTACCCAAAAGGCGCACTTGGTTGGGTTCAGCTTCATCTTGTATTTTCTGAGCACATCGAAAGCCTCTTCAAAGTTGATAACATGATTGACAATCTCTCAACTTTTGATCAGCATGTCGTCGACGTAAACCTCCATATTACGATTGATCTGCTCCTTAAAAATTTTATTGACCAAGCGCTGGTAAGTCGCACCTATATTTTTAAGTCCGAAGGACATGACCCTGTAATAGTAAAGACCACGGTTAGTAATAAAAGCAATCTTCTCCTCGTCCTCTGGTGCCATTCGAATTTGGTTGCAGCTAGGGAAGGCATCCATGAAGGTGAGGAGCTCGTAGCCTGAAGTTGCATCTACTAGTTGATCGATTCTGGGCAAAGGATAGTTGTCTTTTGGGCAGGCCTTGTTAAGCTTCTTAAAGTCGATACACATCCTCCATTTGTCGTTAGCTTTCTTGACTAGGATCACGTTAGAGACCCAAGTCGGATAGCTAACTTCTTGGATAAATTTGGTGTTGAGAAGCTTGTCAACTTCTTCTACTATTACCTTCTGCCTTTCTAGTGCATAGCCTCGAACTCTTTCTTTCATTGATCAATGCTTGGGGTCAATGGTTAGACGATGTTCCATAACCTCGTCATCAATCCCAGGCATATCCATCAGAATCCAAGCGAAGACATCGACATTCCTCCATAAGAAGATGATGAACTGCTCTCGAACTACATCTTCCAGATTGGAGCCAATTTGCACTGTATGCTCCTCATTTCTATCATTCAGGGGGATGGTCATAAGATCTTCTATGGGCTCGCCCCATTCTTCGACAAGGTCATCGTGGAGATCTAGTCCATCAACAAGACACGGGTCGGACTGCTCTTCCTTTTGCAGGGCAATTAAGTAGCAGTGCCTTGCCAGAGCTTGATCTCTCCTGACCTCTCTAATACTATAATTTATCGAGAATTTTATCTTCAAATAATAAGTTGACACCATCGTCTGAAGCGCATTTAGACTAGATCGACCGAGAATTATATTGTAAGCAGAGGGAGCCTTTACTACCAAAAAATCCATCTGCGCTCTAGCTTATCTTGGATATTGCCCTGTAGTCATGGCTAGAGTTATTATACCTTCAAATGGTACTGCAGCACCAGCAAAGCCTACTAGGAGAATGTTTATTGGTCCAAGCTGACTATCAAATATTGATATTTTGGAGAAAGTATCATAAGACAAGACGTCAACCAAACTTTCATTATCAACTAGGATGCGACGTACATCATAGTCTGCTATATTTAAAAAGATTACAACCGCATCATTATATAAAAATTGTACCCTCCGTGCATCTACCTCAGTGAAGGTTATGGGTTCCTCGATCCTCTATCTCTTCGTTGGTCTCTCAGATTTGTTGGCCTCTTCTCGTCGAAGTTTTCTAGAGATAGTGTTGATGATGTCGAGAAGCAATTGATCTCCTTATTGTTCCTCCATCCTTGGTGGTTCTGACTGTGGTAGTACCCTCGATCGATCTTTTCTTACTTTAGGCCGACGTCTGAGGAATCGATCTAGTCGGCCTCTTCTGATGAGCTCCTCGATCTCGTCTTGGAGTTGAATGTATTTTTCAGTATTATGGCCGTGGTCACGATAGTAGTGGCAGCTTTTGCTAGGATTACGGTTGCCAGGATGAGTGTGCATCCTTTTAGGTCTCGATAGTTGCTTCTTGATCTCCATCAATACTTACATTTTTGGAGCATTAAGCAGGGCATAGTTGTGAAACCTTTTGGAGGGAGAACTTCTTCGTACTCTTCTATTGGAGCTTCTTTGATGATGAGCTCGAGGAGGAGTTCAGGCTCATTTACGCTCGGAGGGAGTCCGTGAGCATGGCTGAACTTCATTCGGCCCTCCATCAGCTATGAATTTATTAGACTCACCCACCTGCCGCTCTCCTATGGCTTCCTCATCTTTCAATTTGAAGGCTTCTTCCGCTCGAGCATATTCCTCAATCTGAGCTAGCAAATCGGTAAAGTCCCTGGGGTACTTCTTCTTCAGAGAGAATAACAAATCATTCTTCTGAAGGTTGTCCTTGAGTGCGGCCATTGCAACAGACTGGTCTAGGTTTTGGACCTTCAATACAGTAGCATTAAATCGGGTGACATAAGCTAGATAGATTCTTCTTCCTTCTGCTTGATATTCATCAGAGAATTTGAACCTCGGTGCGGACATCGACTACTGACGAAGTAAGCCACAAACTGATGGCTCATTTAATCAAAGGAGAAGATCATATCCGATCTTAATGTCAAGTACCAATTTCTTATTGCTTCCTTCAAGGTAGATGGAAAAGCTCAGCATAAGATGGCATCTGGTGTGCCATGGAGCAGGATCATGGTCTGAAAGGCCTCTAGGTGATCGATCAGATCAGAGATTCCATTGTAGCTTTCAAATTGGGGGAGCTTGAAGTTCGGTAGATTGAGCTCTTACATAATTTGAGAAGAAAAGGTGGGATCGGTGCAGATATCATCATTGTGAGCTGGGGCGACGTGGCGGAGTTCCTCAATTTGTTGGTCCATCTTTCATAGTTTTTGATCGAGAACTTCATCTCGATCGTAGATCTTGAAAGACTTTCGACTATAGATGGGGAAGGTCTCTTTTGAAGAAGAATCATGATTCGAATGAGGATCCTCTACTCTTTATTTCTTCTTCCCTAGGATGATGGGTATGCTAGCCTAAGTGCTTCTCCTTGAGATCGATTTTTGGCATTTCGATGGTAGGTTTTCTGATGGAACCGCCACTGAAGGCTGTCGCATGGCCTGCACAATTTTGGTAAGGCCCTGAATGTTAGATATATGTGCCCTAGAAGCCAGAATTGGCTGACACTTGTAATACACTTCTAGGGGCAAAATTGTAATTTTGACTATAATTAATAAATGGGTTATTTTCTATCACACATGTGTATTTAGTGTCTGTGATACATCCTTTGAGTTAATGGTAATGATAATTCATATTTTCAAGAGTTGAAAATTTAAGACATGAATAATCATTATTAACTCATAAATAGCTCCCGACCATAGGATCATCACGAGGATGGTGATTGATCCGGAAGGTTGGTGTACGATCGCTTTTCTTTAGTAGATGAGTCTTGAGTCTACGGTGTGGAGACACCGGAGCGAGAGTACAGGTACTCGTTAGAGAACGAGGGCACTGAGCGTGACCACCTCGAGTAGTCATTAGGGAAGTCTACCTTCTCGTCAATGACTGACTCGATGCTGCAGTAGTGTGTCTGGTTCTTTGACCTGAGATGCATCGGCAGTTCACCTTGAGGGTGTTATAGTTTGACTACACCATTACTCGGTCTCCTAGCCATATGGAACCCTGAGGTGTATGTTGGCTATAGCATGTTCATTGTAGGAACTGGATTGCATCAAGATGGAATCTATCTACCTCGGTGGTAGAGGAGTAGCCCTATGATGATCATGAGAATCAAGTCCAGAAGCCCATGGCCATGGCAGAGTGAAATAATAGAAAGAGTTTCTATTTAGATTTTCACATTGGACTCGAATCGAATGATTACATCATATGACAGAGACTAGGGTTTGACGAGTTCACCTTAACCCTAATCTGATCGGGGCTCAAGATAGAAGAACTTAATCACACAGGTAGCTGCACCAAGAGGTTCGCATTCAGCTCTGATGGGTTGCCACCATATACTGCTAGGTGTCACTGGTGGATTTTGGGAGCAATTAGAATGATTTAGATGATCGATCATTCTAGCTGTTCGAATCAGAAGAGTTCTGATCCATCGAAAGGAGTTTCGATGATGTCTATGATAGAGATCATGACATATCCCATTACCATACAGAACTGAACCTAACTGGGTCACACAAACAAGGGTTTGAATCTGGTGATCATCAATTGAACTGATCTAGTTCAATTGATCTGAATGAGATTCAATTAGGTTCAAGGAAATCGTGCTAGCACTCGATTGAACCTAACGTTCTTCTTTTACTATCATAAATAAGTTGTCCTGACTGAGCCAAAGGAGTTTGTGCTCAATCAGAGGCCTTCATATGGTCTGACTGGAGGTTGTCCAAGTCAGAATAGGTTGTCTTATTTGTAAGACATTACCTGCCATTTTTGGTCACCTGCCATTTCTTGTTCTTTGACTTTGGTCAAAAGTCTACCTTTGACTGGTCAAACGTTGACCATTGACCCTTTGACTTTTGACCACATGTCATGCACCTATTGGAGAGCTGGTGGGGGCCTGTCCCCCTGCCAGAACCTGGCAAGGAGAAGGGCGCACGCCAAGGGTGGCGTGAGCCCAAGTAGGAGGCGCCTAGGAGTCCTTGTTGGACAAGGACTCCACCTCCCTTTTGGATTCCAATCAGAGTTCTACTAAGAATCCAGTTTGACTGGTCTTAGGCACCCTCTAAGGAGGAATCCAGGGGTCTCTATTCCAACCAATCAGATTTAGATCTGATTTCACAAAGGGTTGTGATTGGTTGAGAGGAAGAGGAGTTGGATCACAAGAGGTCTATAAATAAGACCCTGCGCCCAACCCTAATTAATCAAGAATAATCAATTGAGAATTTCCCACGCCCCAAGGCTGCCTCTCCCCTCCTTCTCCATGCCATAGTCTCTTCTCCCCTTGCTCTCCACGTCCAAAAGTGTTTTGGATTTAGGTTGGTGCGATTCAGATCAAGGAAAGGCGATCAAAAGCAAGAAGGCTGCGCTGCTGCAAAAGGACGACTGCAGATCTTCAAAAGAGTTTTGAAGATCCTCCAGATCAGATCCAGATCTGATTTTTGGAGGTGTGATAGAGAAGAAGAGGATCTCCAGATCCAACCCGAGTGGATACCGGTAGAGGCCAGGCGCTTGCGTGGCTAAGATCCAGAACCTTCCGCTGCAATCAGGATCATCTACAGGGTAATAGGATTACCCAAATCAGGTAAATTAAATTTGATTTAATTTATCTTATTTTATTTTATTTATTATTAAAATAATAAGAATCAGATCTGAAACATATCAAGATCTGATTGAGATCAAGAGAAAATTTTTGAAATATATCTCTTGATCTGAATCAGATCTGGACGAACCTGGACCGGGAAATCAGGATTTCCCTTCAACTGGTATCAGAGCCATGGTTCTAAATTGTTTAGATCTGATTTTAATTTTATTTTAATTAGAAAATAAAGTGATTTCAGATGTCACATGAGATGTGATCAGATCTGAAATCAGAAAAATTAAAATTAAATGATTTGGATCTAAGAACATGAAGATATGCATGACTAGTTCTAGAATAGAATAGTTCTATAGAATAGTTTTGCATGTCTTTGATTTAATCTGATTAAATCATATTTTAGATCTTCTTATTTACTATTTTCTGATATTATAAGTGTTATAATAACATCTGATAAACAGCAAATAAAAATTATTTAATTTTAAATATCATATGAGATATGATAGATGCATGACTAGACTAGTTGTAGAATAGTTCTACATAATTGTCTAGATTAGAATTTATTTTGATTAGATCAATTTAAATCTAATTTTTTAGATTATTATGTGATAATTTAGATCTGAAAACATGCATGATTATGATACATGAGATGTATGCAAAATATGCCATGATTAGATCTACTTTATATATGAGATATATGATATAGATCTGATAACTGTTTTGTAGTATTGAATGTTCCTGATTAAGGCGTTCCTCTTGGCCGTCCGGTCATAAGAACGAAGAAGGGTTTAAAGGCCCTCTCTTCCCATTCGATGGGGTGTTCTTATGACGTGTAGGGGTGCTGCGTGTTCGTCCTTAATCAGAAACCCAAAACTTACTTTCTGCAAAACCCTAGATCCTGAAACCCTAGGATTTATTGTGCATATTTTGTTTATGAACCCAACTTAATTAAGAATTAAGTTTATGGAATATTAATTAGGTCTAAAATTGAGAATTTCAGATCTAAGACATATTCATAATACTGGGTTCGGGCTTGGGTAGCTCAATTAGGTCTAAGCGGTTGATCAAACCGAATCAAGAGTTGGTTAGATGGGATCAACAATGCTTAAATTGACCAGCCTAATAGGATTAAGTCTGGGTCAAGATCGAGTCACGATCAAGCAAGACCTAATTAGGCTCAGAGGTTAGAGTCTGGATTGTAGGCTAACCCAATTGGTTCTGACTCAACAATTTGGTGTCTAAGGTAAGTTTGGCACAGACGACCGACTGGTTTTTAATTGGAAGCTACTCGACCTGAATGCGTTCTTGTGCGAGTTAACGGCATATTCCTTCCACCGGTCTCACTTACCTGGCCATATCTGTTGACACAGTTCTGATCTGAGGTGGTCAATAATCCGAGCTGACCCATGCCACTAGGTTAGTCATAATTGTTATGACTAAGCCAAGTCTAGTTTAATGAGACCTGAATCAATTCTCCCTAAGAAAAGATTAAGTCCGAGGTCTTCCACCATTGTAGACGTGCGGGCCCTTCCCGGGGTTGATTGTTCTCGGCTGGATACAGTGGCTCAGTTGCACCGGGAAGACGCAACCATGTCTATTAGGCATTGGATGCTATGGGCTGGAGGATGAGTTGGGCTCAATATTCCGGATACGGTGAGAGACCCAATTAGGAACCCAGTCTATGCAAATGGTGGGTCTGACTTAACTAAGGAGTGGATCAATATTCCGGATACGGTGAGATTCATGAATTAGAGACCAAGTTTGGGTGCACCATGATTAGAGAATCATTGAACAAGAGTTGTTCACTCATTGGCTAACCCATCACCAATAACTGTTAGGTGAGGTGATGAGTCAGTTGGTGAGACCGCACCACCCACTAGAAATCATCAATCGCGGAGATTTTCGCATCTCTACAGAGGGAGTGTAGGGATCCGAGAAAATAGTGGGAGCTAATTTGTTTAAAAATAAAATCCCTAAACAAATTGGTCAAGTCAAAATTACAGTATCTAACTAGAATCTTTGACTCTCTACAGGAAAATGTCTGCGTCCAACCCACTGGCACGTATCCTAGACACACATAGACTGACTGGACCCAATTATAAAGATTGGCTCAGGAACTACAAAATTGTTTTGGGTTCAGAGAAGTTAACACATGTTTTGGACCAGGACCCTCCCACCTTACCAGCTCGTCCATCCACTGAACAGAGAGCGTCTCTGGAAAAATGGATTGACGAAGACAATAAGGCCAGATACTACATGTTGGGCTCGATGTCTGATGAGCTCCAGCGCCAACATGAAGATATCGGGACTGCTCGCCAAATGTTGGCTCACCTGCAGGAGATGTTTGGTGAACAGAGTCGCGCAGCCAAATATCAAGTCACGAAAATGACTTTTTAAGGCTAAGATGCGTGATGGGCAGTCAGTCCAAGATCACTGTCTGACAATGATCAAGGACATGGAAGAGCTTGAGAAGCTCGGTGTGAAGTTGGACTTGGACTTGCAGAATGACGATATTATTCTGCAATCCTTGACTGATGCATATGGGCAATTCATCATGAATTACCACATGCATAAACTTCAAAATTCCTTGGCCGAGTTGATGAATATGCTGGTTACCGCTGAGCTTTCTATGAAAGGTTCTAAAGGCTCAGTTCTTGCTATGGAACGGACTTCTTCCAAAAGAAAGTCTTATGGAAAGAAAAAGAAGTCTGTGAAAAAGCAAAAGGTGGAAGGATCAAAGAAGAAGAAGGCAGAACCGAAGAAGAAGGTCGATGGCAAAGGAAAGTGTTTCCATTGCAACAGCGACGGCCATTGGAAGCGGAACTGCCCTACTTACCTGGCCACCCTGAAGAACAAGAAGGAAGGTCCTTCTGGAGGTATGCTCGTTATTGAGTCTAACCTTACGGTTTCTTCTGCATCCAGTTGGGTGCTTGACTCTGGTTCTAGTGCTCATCTGTGCACTTCTATGCAGGGTCTTGAGGATAGCAGGAGGCTGAGGGATGGAGACATGATCCTACGCGTCGGTAATGGAGCAAGAGTTGCTGCAGTAGCCGTGGGAACATACCCTCTTCGATTACCATCTGGTTTAGACTTAGTTTTAAAAGACTGTTATTATGTGCCTGCAGCTAGCAGGAATTTGATTTCTGTTTCATGCTTAGCACAAGAAGGTTATGTGATCACCTTCTTTAAGGACCATTGTAACATTCTTTATGAAAGAAATAAAATTGCAAATGGTTTCCTTATTAATGGTCTTTATCAGCTTGCATATTGATGTACCTGTTTTAACTATCGAGCAAAACGTGAATGCCAAACGACCTAGGGATAGTCCAAACGACAGATATCTATGGCACCTGAGATTAGGTCATATAGCAGAAGATAGGATTAACAAATTGGAGAAAAATGGGCTATTGAGTCCATTGACTTTTGAGTCATATCCAACTTGTGAATCTTGTCTTCAAGGCAAAATGACTAAACTCCCTTTTGTTGGACATGGGGAGAGGGCCACAGATCTCCTTGCCCTAGTACATACTGATGTGTGCGGCCCATTTGATGTGCCGGCTAGAGGCAATTTTGTCTACTTCATTACCTTTACCGATGATCTGTCTAGGTATGGGTATGTGTATCTTATGAGACACAAGTCTGAAGCTTTTGAAAAGTTCAAAGAATTCAGACATGAAGTAGAAAAACAAACTGGAAAACCCATTAAGGTTCTTCGATCAGATCGAGGAGGTGAATACCTTAGCCGGGAATTCCTAGACTATCTTAAGGAAAATGGCATAGTCTCTCAATGGACTCCACCAGGAACACCTCAACTCAACGGGGTTTCAGAATGGAGAAATCGGACTCTATTGGATATGGTTCGATCCATGATGAGCTTCACAGACCTCCCTGATTTTCTTTGGGGACATTCATTATTAACTTCAATCTATCTTACTGAATAGGGTTCCCTCTAAAACCGTTCCTACCACACCGTATGAGATATGGCACGGTAAGAAACCAAGTCTGAGTCATCTCAGAATTTGGGGTTGTCCGGCTCATGTCAAAAGACAACAAGCGGACAAGTTAGAGTTTAGGTCCTTTAGAGCTCGATTCATAGGATATCCTAAAGAGTCATTAGGATACTATTTCTACATTCCAGAAGACCACAATGTGATTGTGAGTCGACATGCCATATTTCTTGAAAAATAGTTTATTCAAGATAGTGGCATTGGAAAGCAGATTAAGCTTGATGAGAAAGTCTCACAAGCAGAACGAGCTAAGGACCAAGTGGAACCAAATCAGGTTGAGCCAATAAGAACACTACCTCCTCCACCTCGTAGATCGGAAAGAGTTTCCCGTCCCCCTGAAAGATACTTAGGTATTATTTCAGAGGATGTAGAGGAAATGTTCCTCATAGGTAATGGTGCTCATGGTGATGATCCCAAAACCTACAACGAGGCGATATCAGATATCGACTCCGAGAAATGGCTTGAGGCAATGAAGTCAGAGAATCGACTCGATGCACTCAAACCAAGTCTGGACCTTGGTAGATCCACCAGAAGGTATAGTACCTATTGGGTGTAAATGGATCTTCAAGAGAAAGATTGGTGCAGATGGGAATGTGGAGACATTCAAGGCTAGACTGGTGGCAAAAGGTTATAGTCAACGTGAAGGCATTGACTATCAGGATACCTTTTCCCCAGGTAGCTATGCTAAAATCCATCCGCACATTGCTTGCTGTTGCAGCCTATTTCGATTATGAAATATGGCAAATGGACGTGAAAACGGCATTCCTAAATGGATATCTTGAGGAAGATATCTATATGGAACAGCCGCTAGGTTTCACATCCAGTGATACTGATCACAAGGTTTGCAAGCTGCAAAGGTCCATATATGGACTTAAGCAAGCATCTCGGAGCTGGAACACTCGTTTCAATGATGTGATCAAAAAGTTTGGTTTCATCAAAAATGAAGAGGAACCATGTGTTTTCAAAAGGGTCAGTGGGAGCGCTGTTGTCTTCCTCGTATTGTACGTGGATGACATCCTCCTTATTGGGAATGATATTCCCATGTTGACATCAGTCAAGATGTGGTTGTCCAAGGAATTCTCCATGAAAGACCTAGGTGAAGCATCCTTTATTCTAGGAATTAAGGTCTATAGGGATAGACCGAATAGGATGCTAGGACTTTCACAGAAGATGTACATAGAGGAAGTACTAAAGAGGTTTAGTATGGAAAACTCTAAGAGGGGATTAATACCCTTCAGACATGGTATTCATCTTTCCAAGAAGATGTGCCCCAGCACACCTGAGGAAATAGAACGCATGAGCAAGATCCCTTATGCTTCTGCAATAGGGAGCCTCATGTATGCCATGCTATGTACACGACCTGATATAGCCCATGCTGTGAGTGTCACAAGCAGATATCAGTCAAATCCAGGTGAAGAACACTGGACTTCTGTGAAATGTATCCTTAAGTACTTGAGAAGAACTAAGGATATGATGTTGGTCTTTGGTAATGGAGAACTCCAAGTCCAGGGATACACAGACTCGGACTTCATGTCCGATATAGATGATCGAAAGTCGACATCTGGAAGTCTGTTTGTGTGCAATGGTGGAGCTGTCAGCTGGAAGAGTTCCAAGCAAACTGTGATAGCAGATTCCACCATGGAAGCAGAATATATAGCTGCATCAGAGGCTGCAAAGGAAGCATTCTGGTACAAGAAGTTTGCTGCAGAAATTGGAGTAATGCCATCAGATGCCATTCCTCTTTACTGCGACAACAATGGCGCCATAGCCCTTGCTAAGGAGCCGAGGTCTCACCAGAAGTCCAAGCACATTGAGCGGCGATATCATCTCATCCGCGATTACCTTGAGAAAGGTTACGTTGAGGTCAAGAGAGTCAACTCCACAGATAATGTGGCAGACCCACCCACTTACAAAGCCGTTGGGCCAGCAGAAGATCGAAGCCCACCTTGAGAAGATGGGACTTAGACTTGTAGCCAATTGGCTTTAGGACAAGTGGGAGATTGTTAGATATATGTGCCCTAGAAGCCAGAATTGGCTGACACTTGTAATACACTTCTAGGGGCAAAATTATAATTTTGACTATAATTAATAAAATGGGTTATTTTCTATCACACATGTGTATTTAGTGTCTGTGATACATCCTTTGAGTTAATGGTAATGATAATTCATATTTTCAAGAGTTGAAAATTTAAGACATGAATAATCATTATTAACTCATAAACAGCTCCCGACCATAGGATCATCACGAGGATGGTGATTGATCCGGAAGGTTGGTGTACGATCGCTTCTCTTTAGTAGATGAGTCTTGAGTCTACGGTGTGGAGACACCGGAGCGAGAGTACAGGTACTCGTTAGAGAACGAGGGCACTGAGCGTGACCACCTCGAGTAGTCATTAGGGAAGTCTACCTTCTCGTCAATGACTGACTCGATGCTGCAGTAGTGTGTCTGGTTCTTTGACCTGAGATGCATCGGCAGTTCACCTTGAGGGTGTTATAGTTTGACTACACCATTACTCGGTCTCCTAGCCATATGGAACCCTGAGGTGTATGTTGGCTATAGCATGTTCATTGTAGGAACTGGATTGCATCAAGATGGGATCTATCTACCTCGGTGGTAGAGGAGTAGCCCTATGATGATCATGAGAATCAAGTCCTGAAGCCCATGGCCATGGCAGAGTGAAATAATAGAAAGAGTTTCTATTTAGATTTTCACATTGGACTCGAATCGAATGATTACATCATATGACAGAGACTAGGGTTTGACGAGTTCACCTTAACCCTAATCTGATCGGGGCTCAAGATAGAAGAACTTAATCACACAGGTAGCTGCACCAAGAGGTTCGCATTCAGCTCTGATGGGTTGCCACCATATACTGCTAGGTGTCACTGGTGGATTTTGGGAGCAATTAGAATGATTTAGATGATCGATCATTCTAGCTGTTCGAATCAGAAGAGTTCTGATCCATCGAAAGGAGTTTCGATGATGTCTATGATAGAGATCATGACATATCCCATTACCATACAGAACTGAACCTAACTGGGTCACACAAACAAGGGTTTGAATCTGGTGATCATCAATTGAACTGATCTAGTTCAATTGATCTGAATGAGATTCAATTAGGTTCAAGGAAATCGTGCTAGCACTCGATTGAACCTAACGTTCTTCTTTTGCTATCATAAATAAGTTGTCCTGACTGAGCCAAAGGAGTTTGTGCTCAATCAGAGGCCTTCATATGGTCTGACTGGAGGTTGTCCAAGTCAGAATAGGTTGTCTTATTTGTAAGACATTACCTGCCATTTTTGGTCACCTGCCATTTCTTGGTTCTTTGACTTTGGTCAAAAGTCTACCTTTGACTGGTCAAACGTTGACCATTGACCCTTTGACTTTTGACCACATGTCATGCACCTATTGGAGAGCTGGTGGGGGCTTGTCCCCCTGCCAGAACCTGGCAAGGAGAAGGGCGCACGCCAAGGGTGGCGTGAGCCCAAGTAGAGGAGGCGCCTATGGAGTCCTTGTTGGACAAGGACTCCATCTCCCTTTAGGATTCCAATGAGAGTTCTTCTAAGAATCCAGTTTGACTGGTCCAAGGCACTCTCCAAGTAGGAATCCAGGGGACTCTAATTCCCACCAATCAGATTTAGATCTGATTTCACAAAGGGTTGTGATTGGTTGGGAGGAAGATGACTTGGATCACGCTTAGTCTATATAAGAGACCCAGCGCCCAAGTGAAAAAATTAATCAAGAAGTAATCAAGAAGCAATCTTCCCACGCCCCAAGGCTGCCTCTCTCCCCTTTCTCCACGCCATACTCTCATTCTCCCCTTGCTCTCCACGTCCAAAAGTGTTTTGGATTTGGATTGGTGCGATTTAGATCAAGAAAAGGAGATCAAAAGCAAGAAGGCTGCGCTGCTGCGAAGAACGACTGCAGATCTTCAAAAGGAGTTTTGAAGATCCTCCAGATCAGATCCAGATCTGATTTTTGGAGGCGTGATAGAGAAGAAGAGGATCTCCAGATCCAGCCCGAGTGGATACCGGTAGAGGCCAGGCGCTTGCGTGGCTTGATCCAGAACCTTCCGCTGCAAACAGGATCATCAACAGGGTAATAGGATTACCCTATTCAGGTAAATTGAATGTGATTTAATTTATCCTTTTCATTTAATTTTTATTAAATAAATAAGAATCAGATCTGAAGCATCCCTGATCTGATACAGATCTAAGAGAAAAAATTTTGAAATATATCTCTTGATCTGATCAGATCTGAACGAACCTGGTCAGGGAAATCAGGATTTCCCTTCACTGAACCCGCTACATCAGCATGTTAAACTGCTTTGGATCTATCATGATTTTTGATGGAGGTGGAGGTTGAAGCACCGACGATGGAGTAAGAACGAATGGATCTAGCTCAGATCTGATGGCAGAAGTGGTAGATCTCTGGGTAGTCATCTTCTTTGGAGGCATTTCTTAGGATTGA
Organism: Cocos nucifera; assembly: GCA_006176705.1. Taxonomy (NCBI): domain Eukaryota; kingdom Viridiplantae; phylum Streptophyta; class Magnoliopsida; order Arecales; family Arecaceae; genus Cocos; species Cocos nucifera. The sequence continues at coordinate 442,877 of QRFJ01001585.1, forward strand.
GGGAGAGGATGGAGATGAACCTTAAAGAAGAAGATCCATAGGATCGATTGAGCACTCCTATAAGAATAAGGGTACCTCAAAAAATGAGGATCCTCTTTCTTGCACCAATCCTGTTGGTGTAGAATCTGGTCGATGCTAGATTGAGCTGGAGTTGAGGAAGAAGAGGTCACCATCGATGACCTACAAAATAAAGTTCCATCTAGAGTTGGTGGTGGTGGCTTCGGTAGGACCTTCCGACGATCAAGTCAGCTCTTCTGGCCAACAAAAATAGAGTGCTCAAAAAAGAATTCAGATGAGTTTTTGGAAAGAAGAAAAGAGCTTAAAGAAAATATATCTAGAGGATCCCTTTTTATAGATGAAGCCTGTAGTAGACTGATAGAGATAGCCATAATCATTCGATAGTGGGCCACTCGGGGCCACCTATAGCAGACTGATAGTGACAATCATAACCATCTGGTAGCAGGCCGCTTGGGACTGCCTGTAGCAGATTGATAGTGATAGTCATAACCATCCGATAATGGGCCGCTTGGGGCCACGTGGAGTTTATTATAGAGAGAGGTGTTCGTTGTTATGATGTGTCCGTTCGTCAAAATTTAATAGTCGAAGTTCAGAGAAAGCAGGCATTAGTTGGTGAAGAGCTTTGACATACATCAATTCCAGCAGAGTTCGGACTTCTAAAGGAAATATAGCTAGAGCGGATCATCCGAGAGGAATACTACTTAAAATCTAAAAGTAATTCACTGGTGGAATTCGAATGGAGTTCGACTAATGGAGAAGCCCAGAAGGAGTCCAATTGGTGGAGAAATTCGACTAAAGAAGAAGTCCAAAAGGAGTTTGACTCCTGGAGGAATCCGATTGAAGGAGAAGTCCAAAAGGAGTTTGGCTTCTGAAGAAACTCGACTGAAGAAGAGGTTCGAAAGAAGTTTAGCTGTTGGAGGAATTTGACTGAAGGAGAAGTCCAAAAGAAGTTTGGCTCCTGGAGGAATTCGACTAAAGAAGAAGTTCGAAAGAAGTTCGGCTCTGGGAGGAATTCGACTGAAGGAGAGGTCCGAAAAGAGTTTGGCTATTGAAGAAATTTGACTGAAGGAGAAGTTCGGAAGGGGTTTTGCTCCTGGAGGAATCCGACTGAAGGAGAAGTCTAAAAGAAGTTCGGCTCCTGGAGGAATTCGATTGAAGGAGAAGTCTAGAAGGAGTTCGGCTCTTGAAGAAATTTGATTGAAGAAGAAGTTCGGAAGGAGTTTGGCTCCTGAAGGAATCTGACTGAAGGAAAAAAATCTAGATGGAGTTCGACTGATGGAGAAGCTCGATCGAAGGAGAAATCTGGGAGGGGTTCGATTGAAGGAGAAGTCTGGATGAAGTTCGACTGATGGAGAAGTTCGATCAAAGAAGAAGTCCAGAAGAAGTCTGACTGATGCAGAAGTCTGATTGAAGGAGAAGTCTGGGAGGAGTTCGAAAGGGGTTCGACCGTTGGAGGAGTCTGGAAAGGGTTCGACCACTGGAGGAGTCTGGAAGGAGTTCGAAAGGGGTTCGGCTGCTGGAGGAGTCTGGAAGGAGTTTGAAAGGGGTTCGACAACTGGAGGAGTTTGGAAGGAGTTTGGCCATTGGAGGAAGAATTTTCGATCAAAGCTCTTTCGTGATTATCAGTTATCTTAGGATAAGCATCAGACTGGACTTCGGTGGGAGCGGGGTTTATCCCCAACATTTAGCATTATAGACTAGGTCATGTAAATAAGAATAGGATAAACATGCTAATCAATAAGAAAATCCTCGATTTCAATGATTATGAATCATTATCGATCTATGAATTCTATCTTTTTGAAAAGATGATCAAGTCACCCTTAATTGGAAAGGGTGAACGAGCCAATAATGTTCTGAGTCTAGTACATATTGATGTCTGTAGATCTATGAACATAAGTACTAGAGAAGGATATAATTACTTCATTATTTTCACTGATGATCTATCTAGATATGGGTATGTTTATCTTATGAACACTACAAGAATTCTAACTATTAGCGATAGCTAAATGCCTTCGCCAATAGTTTATCTACCATCGCTAATAACCTTGCCGTTGCTAACACCGTCATAAAATTCAATCTAAAAAATTCTTGTCACTAATTGCCATTATTAGTGATGGCAAAAATTGCCATCCCTAATAAGACAATTAACGATGGCTTTTGCGATGAAAAAATTCCATCTCTAATAATTTTTTAATATTTAAATTATTTTCTAAAAAAATATTAACAATAGCAATGACATGGCTAATGCCATCGCTAATACTTAACAGTGACAGAAAACTCCATGGCTAATACCATCTCTAATAATTTTAAAATTTTAAATAAAATAAAATAAAATATTTTGAGAAATATTAGCGATGGCATTTTTATGGCTAATGCCATTGCTAATAATTATTAGCAACCAAAAATATAGCCACTTATGATGTCACTAATTTTTTATAATTTTTAAATAAAATAAAATAATTTATTTGAATAATTTTAGTGATGATATCATTGTATCTAAAGTCGTTACTAATACCGATGCTAATAGTTAATTTATATTTTTTTAAAAAAATTATAATAATATTTTTTAATTTTTTTTTTAATTAATCATAATAAATTATAATACCTATTATAATTAAAATTCAAAAATAATCTAACAATCAAAAATTAATAATTAATTATATTTTAATAAAAATATGAATTATATATTTTTTTTACAAGCAGTATCAAAATAATATAATCCATCAAAAAAATATAATACATCCAAAAAAAATTAGGTTCAATCCTCATTATCGTCTACCTCCTTCTACTCCTGCTCCTCTTCAGTAGCTGGTGGATGAGAGTCGGATGTTCCAGCATCCTGTAATGAAAAAAATAAAATAATATTAGTAAGTTTCAATATGAAGACGTATCTTTTGATAAACTACTTTTATTCTCAAATAGATTGTTCCTATATGTTTGATTTGATGATACGGAGTTATAGACACCTCTGACCTATTGATTGGATGGTTAGATTAAATTTTTAACCCCTAGATCTCCTTTCTGAACTCAAACCTAAATATACAAAGCTTCAAATATAAAAACTTAAAATAAGTAAAAAGATTTAATAATATAATTAATTACCTAATGCGATGGCTGGGATGATAAGCCTAGTTGATTGCACAGCAGTGGATCTCGAAGAAGCTCCACGACTGTGTCATGGATGCCATCCAAGAGGCCTTGAGGTTGTTGGTTCAGAAGCCTTTGCACGATCTCCTCCATATGCACATTGCTCCAGGTTTAGGATGTCGAGAGCTGTGAGGATGTCGAAAGATGTTAAGGTGGTGAAGGGTCGAAGCTGTGGTCGAATCCTATGACCTGGCTCCTACTCACCCCCCTGATGGCGCTGAGCCATCCCTCAAGATCAAGGGGGATTGAGAAGATAGGTCACCACGATACCTCTCAGCAACATACTCTGTATAATGCATCTGCATAGTTCAGAAATACATTAATTCTAATACAAAAATCAAATCATGTAATAACTTAATTATTTAATAAAGTTTGAAGTTCTTACCATGATTTGTCGCTACGTAGAATCTAAATAGTCATCAGTCCTCCTAAACTGGTGTGTGACCTGCCACAACTACAATCGATCTGATGGATGATCTAGTTGCCATATCTATAATAAGTAAATGATAAAATTAAATTAATTAAAACATGCATATAAGAGTTTTTATAGTTCTAGTGAAGAGTTTTGGTACTGATTTTTTACCAGTCTATTGACTACAATATGTATGCCGATCGAGCCGCTCGTATGCCCAATCGGATCCTATTAGGCAGTCTAATTCTGTCGGACCCTCTGCCACCTACCAAAGTACTCCTTGCTGCTCCATTGATCGTAGAGAGCTTTCCATATGTTCGCTCGCATCTAGTGTTTGAAAACCAGAGTGCTGGATGGAAAATTGCCTGAGGCTATAGAGGCCATCTCAAAGCCTCCATATGGTCACCTCCTCGAAGGTTTGATGGTCAGCCTCCTTGTCTTAGAGAGTTTTGAATCAATAATACTCCTGCAAGATAGAAGCAAGCATGTATTAATATATAATTAAAATACCAATGTATCGGTAAGGAATAAATTAAACTAGTTTTGACTTACCAAAAACATCTTCCAGACTGCATCGCGAGCTCCTGATGGCCAACTCGAGAAATCGTTCACCAAGCCTGGCATCAATCAGTGTATGATCTTGGTAACGATACAAGATGTTGAAGGCTCTCTAAATGTGAGGAAAATTGATTTCAAAGAATAAATGTTAACTCTAAAATTACAAAGTTCTAAACATATTAATTGAGCATGTAGTACTTACAAGTGACTCTAGATATGGATGATTTGCCTATCCTCCAACCTTGTCAGAGGTGCCATGAGTCGAGCACATCCTCGACCACGGTGCTGTATCTGAAAGCCAGCAGTCGCTACTACATGGGACTGTGGGGTCACTAGTGACCTCCTATCCTCCGAACTTAAATGGAAAAAATCTAATACAAAAAATATTATATTAGTTAACAAATAATAAAATAACATAAATAAGAATATATAAAGTATTAGAGCTTACCACCTAGTGTAAGAGGTGTAGAACCATGAGAACTAGCCATACGATCACTTTCTCCTCGAGAGCTCTATCATCGACTAGCATAGCTCAAGCCTCTAAAAGACATGATATATTCTCTCTAAAAATAAAAATAAATAAATTCATCAAATTAATTATATAATTATGGATGGCAATGCGAGGTTTAAAATGATGCAAGACATGTAATAAAAATGATCCAAAAATTATATACTTAGCACTACTTATTAGCCTTAATTTTTAGATGTTTAGTATCTTTCGGAATCTTCTTTCGATTCTTCCTCTTCTTCTTTCTCTTCTTCCATCTCTTCCTCTTCTTGGGGAGGATTGTGTTGAAAAATATGTCTCAAAGCCAATCATTAGCCTATTGATGGTTGAGCTATATTATAATTATAATTAATTTATTAATTAATAAAATATATTTTTGATATTTTTTATCATAAGTTTTTCATTTTCTAACAAACTTTATTATTGTGATGAAGTCTTTAAGACTATTTAGGTTCAATAAAGAGAGAATTTATCGATGAGTCCTTAAAACTGTTTACGATCAAATGATAAGCTGTTAATAAGGATGACAATATCTATCGAGCATAGGTCACTGTATGCCATATAGATTGATTGTCCTCTTAATCAAGGAGTGTGGAGACACTGGTATGGCATATAGGTGAGATGTAGGGATACATCATCATTGAACATGACCAACTCTAGAGCATTCTCTTATCAAAAATATCTCTGATGGGATATAGGTATAAATACCCCTTAGACCTGAGATCACCTCAGTGATTTGTAAGCAACTTACTATGCTTTGGTATCAGACTAACTAAATTTCTAATTCAGTAAGGCATAGTCAAATACTTGTGAAGTTGGTGTGTGATCAAGATAAAATTGACCACTCCAAGAGTTGGAGAAGAATGTATTACTATATTTTAATATATCAAAACCTTGGCTAGGGTAATCTATAAGATGGATTTGGTATTTTGAAATATAATGTGGATAGCCTGATCAGAGTTGATAGTTTAACTCTAAGATATCCTCTGAGCATTTTGGTCAAGAAGATGAATTATATGGAAACTATATTCACATGGATTCTAAGATGTTGTTCTACATATTCGACCTATCCGACCGTCAGGTACCATTGCTAGATGGTCACTTCGACTGATACAAAAATTTATTTTTAGACTACCAGCTTCGATTTAGACCTATGGATCATACACATTAGAGTTCACAATTTGATTGGATGGTTGATCAATGATTGAGAATCATTCTAAGGTTAAACGATCAATATGATTGATGTTTAACCTAGTGCAAATATTATAGGAGGATTGATTAGCAATTTGATTGCTAATTGGCTTAATTTGATTAAGCCAGAGGGCTAAGATTAAGTCTAATTAAATATAATTTAGTTAGATTTAGTTTGGATTTTATTAGATCAGGTTCAATTAGTTTATTAGATAAGCTAAGTGCAAGAAAGAACTAGTCCTAGTTCAACTAGGACTTGGATCAACCAAATTTTCTAATTTGATTAAAAAATTAAATTAAATTTAATCTAATTTAATTAAATCTTTAATTAAATTAGGGTCTAATTTAATTGGATTGAGTTACTTCTGATTTGATTTAGTTTGAGAAACCATATTTAACCAAGTCAAATATAGAATCCTTGTAAGACTAGGATCCATCTTGCTTGCACCACCTACACTCTATGCCTCCCCATGCCCACTTTCTCTTTATTTAGTGTGTGAAACCTCCTCTCCCTAGTCTTCACACATGCCCACTCCTCTCCTCTCTTTCTCATATGATAATTAGGTGTGGACCAAGTCAAAGGAGGTAAGTTGTTTTGGTTTCAAATTCTATGAGATAGAGTTTTGAGAAACCAAAATTCCTCCTTTCCTATGCCGCCCACACTTTCAGATTTTCTCTAGAATTTTTGATGAAAAGAGGAGAGTTTTTGTGTGACAATTGAAGATGGTCCATGCCTAAAACAAAGGAGGGGGCACCCAAGTGTTGGGTGCCCCAATTAGTTGCCATATTTTTTCTTTCCTAGTCTAAGAATTTGACCCAACAAGGACTCTACTATATCTCATTATATAAGATGAATTTTGGGCTGATTTTTGGAGAGATTCCAGATCATGGAGAGAGATTTTGGGCATGTGAATACCATGGTAAGAGACCTCTTGGGCATGGGGTTTTCATAGATACTAATCTAGGTGTCTAGGTGTGAGAATAGAGAAGAAGAAGAGGGTCTTCTTCTCGGGTTGCTTTGTTCTTCTCTTCTCCTTTTCCTTTTAAGATTTTTTGATAGTGTCTCAGATCTTAAATTGCTCCTCTTTATTTTGATATTTGGAGGAGTCTAAATCAAAAAGAAGAAAGCATCGGATCGACTATCGAAGAAAGATCAGTATAGTACTAGCATACTGTGCTGATTTCCTGCATAGGACTTTTGATCGGGGTTCATGGGCTCGTGTGGATATTTCTTAGAGGTTGGACATGTGTGTGGCTTGGAACATTATCTTCAAGACTAAATCAGCAAGTTAGAATGTCTAACTTTCATAGGTAATGTCGATCTGATCTGTTATTACATACCTACATTAGATGTAGTGTAGATGCATGTTGATATGGTCAACATGTTCTTCTTCCTTATATTTTTTAATTTTTGATTTAATCTTATACTATAATTATGTAATAAAATCTTAGATCTAGAAGTTCTCTACATTTTATAAATAAATTTTACTTTATTTTAGTCTTCCATTGCCTGATCTTGAAAAAGTTTTAAGATCTAGTCCTAAAATCCTAGATCTGGCTCCTTCAATTGGTATCAGAGCTTAGGTTGATTATTACATGATTATATGTATATATTTAGATTATTTCTTAGATTAGATCTAATTTATAATCTAATTATTAAATTTAAAATTAAAAATCATAATCATATGAACTGATTATAAGGTTGTCCTGCTATAAGGTTTATCCCTTATAGTGGAGAGGTTGTCCTAGTTCGTGTAGATCTATTTCTTATCATAAATTTGTTAGATATGATCTAATTTTATTTATTATTTATTATATTTAAAATATTTTAAATATAAAAATAAAAAATTTTGAATTGCATGGACTGATTATAAGGTTGTCCTACTGTAAGGTTTATCCCTTGCAGTGGAGAGGTTGTCCTAGTACGTGCTGATCTAAAATATTAATCATAAAATTTTACATTAGATCTAAAAAAAATTATGATATAATTAAAAATATTTTAATCTAATTTTAATCATCATAAATGTGTTAGATTTGATCTAAGATAATTTATGATTGATTGGAGTTGAAATTGTTTCAATTACATGAACTTATTTAGATTAAATCTAAAGTAGTTTCACGCTAGTCTTACTTGCATATTGATTATGAATCAAGCATGTAATTTAGTTGATAGAACCATATTATAAAAATATTTTATTAATATAAAAATTATTTTTAAAAAGTCGAACCCCAACCTTCAGTCCAAAGCTTAATTAAGAATTAAGAAGTTGTTTGATTAGGATCTAGGCTTGTAAATTGAAGATCCTAAGACATAAATCATAACACATTAGATTAAATGGGTTAGTGGAGATTAGGTCCATTAATTAGGCTAGACCTAGGGTTAGATTAAAGAATGGACTTAATTAGAGAATTGTCTAAATCTAATCAATTATTGTCTTAGATTAGATCAAGGATTCTCTAGATCAATTACAATAGTTGTAGTTGGTCAAGTCCATGTCTTTAATGAGATCCAAGATGAACTTGATTCTTTGCTACACGATCTAGCACAAACTATTAGGTTGATCTAATTAAGACTAATTAAACCAGTTGGTATCTATGATAAACCAGATCGGTGGTCATTAATTGGCAGCTTGCTTACTTGGCCATTTCTGATGGTTCTAAGGTAAGCTTTGGTAGACCCTGTCACTGATCGAACTTACCTGACTTCTTAGTAAAATTATATTTTGATCGAATCGCTTGACTATTCGAGCTAACCCATGTTAGCTAGGTAAATTGGTTGATTGATTTAGGTGCTCCTAGATCAGCCTATTAATGGTCTCCCTTAAGCTGACTTGGTGAAGCCAGTGGAAGGATCATGACAAACTGGTTCATCTAACCTTCCCTCTTCTTTAAAATTAAATTCTTTAAAATTATTAGGTCTCTAAAATGAAATAGTTATTATGATAACTAGATTATAGCCTTCCATTAAGTAGGTGATAATGGGTCCATTAGTTGGATTATCATTGGAGGCCCAAAGGTCTGGTGCTTATCGGCTAATGAAATTATCATTCATTATATGATTTCTTGGCTGCATCTTTCTAAATGGTGGTTAGGTTAGTCAACCAAAATTGGGCATAATCATTCATTGGTTTGATGGACCAAATATGATCATGTTAATGGTTGGACCTAATTGGACTTTTTCAGTAGAGATTAAAGCCTACTGATTAGGGACTGGGACAAAAATTTAATTACTAAAAATTATTTAAAAAAATAATTGATTATGAACCTATTCTTAGATGTACATAGATTGGCCAACCAAAGTTGAGCTCGTGTACAGTCTATGTGGATTCTAGTATCCACTAAGGAATTAGGATAATTCTTTAAATTGAAGGTAGAGGCTACCAATTTGAATAAAATAGTGGAAGAACCTTTTGATTAAAGTCTAAATCATTATGTTTAATGAATTAATTACTAATTAGATTATAATTTTTCTTTATATAGATAGGGCCACTTTTCTATCATTTTGATCATCGTTGGATAATGATAAGTTGGTGGGACCCAACTTCGATAGCTGGTATCGAAAGTTGAAGATAGTCCTGAAGCATGAACGGATCCTATATGTATTGATGGATCGTATGAAGAAAAATCTTGATTTTCCAGATCAGGTTCGTTCAGATCTGATCAGATCAAGAGATATATTTTAAAATTTTTTTCTCTTTGATCTAAATCAGATCTAGAATATTTTAGATCTGATTCTTATTATTTTAATAATTAAAATAAAACTAGATAAATTAAATCAAATTTAATTTACCTTAAAGTGGTTAATCCTATTATCCGATGATGATCCTGTGAGCAGCGGAAGGTTCTGGATCTAGCCATGCAAGTGCCTGGCCTCTACCGATATCCACTCAGACTGGATCTGGAGATCCTCTTCTTCTGTATCACGTCTCCAAAAATTAGATCTAGATCTGATCTGGAGAATCTTCAAAACTTCTTTTGAAGATCAGCAGTTGTCCTTTGCAGCAGTGCAACCTTTTAGCTTTCAGTCGCCTTTCTCTCGTCTAGATTGAACCAACCAAGGTCCAAAACACTTTTGGACATGGAGAGGAGAGAGAGAGGATGGTTTGAGGTGAAGGGAAATCCTGATTTCCCGGTCCAGGTTCGTCCAGATCTGATTAGATCAAGAGATATATTTCAAAAATTTTCTCTTGATCTCAATCAGATCTTGATATGTTTCAGATCTGATTCTTATTATTTTAATAAATAAAATAAAATAAGATAAATTAAATCAAATTTAATTTACCTGATTTGGGTAATCCTATTACCCTGTAGATGATCCTGATTGCAGCGGAAGGTTCTGGATCTTAGCCACGCAAGCGCCTGGCCTCTACCGGTATCCACTCGGGTTGGATCTGGAGATCCTCTTCTTCTCTATCACACCTCCAAAAATCAGATCTGGATCTGATCTGGAGGATCTTCAAAACTCTTTTGAAGATCTGCAGTCGTCCTTTTGCAGCAGCGCAGCCTTCTTGCTTTTGATCGCCTTTCCTTGATCTGAATCGCACCAACCTAAATCCAAAACACTTTTGGACGTGGAGAGCAAGGGGAGAAGAGACTATGGCATGGAGAAGGAGGGGAGAGGCAGCCTTGGGGCGTGGGGTCTAATTGCATTCACTTAGAATTAGGGTTGGGCGCAGGGTCTTATTTATAGACCTCTTGTGATCCAACTCCTCTTCCTCTCAACCAATCACAACCCTTTGTGAAATCAGATCTAAATCTGATTGGTTGGAATAGAGACCCCTGGATTCCTCCTTAGAGGGCGCCTAAGACCAGTCAAACTGGATTCTTAGTAGAACTCTGATTGGAATCCAAAAGGGAGGTGGAGTCCTTGTCCAACAAGGACTCCTAGGCGCCTCCTACTTGGGCTCACGCCACCCTTGGCGTGCGCCCTTCTCCTTGCCAGGTTCTGGCAGGGGGACAGGCCCCCACCAGCTCTCCAATAGGTGCATGACATGTGGTCAAAAGTCAAAGGGTCAATGGTCAACGTTTGACCAGTCAAAGGTAGACTTTTGACCAAAGTCAAAGAACAAGAAATGGCAGGTGACCAAAAATGGCAGGTAATGTCTTACAAATAAGACAACCTATTCTGACTTGGACAACCTCCAGTCAGACCATATGAAGGCCTCTGATTGAGCACAAACTCCTTTGGCTCAGTCAGGACAACTTATTTATGATAGTAAAAGAAGAACGTTAGGTTCAATCGAGTGCTAGCACGATTTCCTTGAACCTAATTGAATCTCATTCAGATCAATTGAACTAGATCAGTTCAATTGATGATCACCAGATTCAAACCCTTGTTTGTGTGACCCAGTTAGGTTCAGTTCTGTATGGTAATGGGATATGTCATGATCTCTATCATAGACATCATCGAAACTCCTTTCGATGGATCAGAACTCTTCTGATTCGAACAGCTAGAATGATCGATCATCTAAATCATTCTAATTGCTCCCAAAATCCACCAGTGACACCTAGCAGTATATGGTGGCAACCCATCAGAGCTGAATGCGAACCTCTTGGTGCAGCTACCTGTGTGATTCAAGTTCTTCTATCTTGAGCCCCGATCAGATTAGGGTTAAGGTGAACTCGTCAAACCCTAGTCTCTGTCATATGATGTAATCATTCGATTCGAGTCCAATGTGAAAATCTAAATAGAAACTCTTTCTATTATTTCACTCTACCATGGCCATGGGCTTTCTGGACTTGATTCTCATGATCATCATAGGGCTACTCCTCTACCACCGAGGTAGATAGATCCCATCTTGATGCAATCCAGTTCCTACAATGAACATGCTATAGCCAACATACACCTCAGGGTTCCATATGGCTAGGAGACCGAGTAATGGTGTAGTCAAACTATAACACCCTCAAGGTGAACTGCCGATGCATCTCAGGTCAAAGAACCAGACACACTACTGCAGCATCGAGTCAGTCATTGACGAGAAGGTAGACTTCCCTAATGACTACTCGAGGTGGTCACGCTCAGTGCCCTCGTTCTCTAACGAGTACCTGTACTCTCGCTCCGGTGTCTCCACACCGTAGACTCAAGACTCATCTACTAAAGAGAAGCGATCGTACACCAACCTTCCGGATCAATCACCATCCTCGTGATGATCCTATGGTCGGGAGCTGTTTATGAGTTAATAATGATTATTCATGTCTTAAATTTTCAACTCTTGAAAATATGAATTATCATTACCATTAACTCAAAGGATGTATCACAGACACTAAATACACATGTGTGATAGAAAATAACCCATTTTATTAATTATAGTCAAAATTATAATTTTGCCCCTAGAAGTGTATTACAAGTGTCAGCCAATTCTGGCTTCTAGGGCACATATATCTAACAATCTCCCACTTGTCCTAAAGCCAATTGGCTACAAGTCTAAGTCCCATCTTCTCAAGGTGGGCTTCGATCTTCTGCTGGCCCAACGGCTTTGTAAGTGGGTCTGCCACATTATCTGCGGAGTTGACTCTCTTGACCTCAACGTAACCTTTCTCAAGGTAATCGCGGATGAGATGGTATCACCGTTTGCTAGGAACTCTTCCAGCACAAACAGTCTGCCAGATGTCGACTTTCGATCATCTATATCGGACATGAAGTCCGAGTCTGTGTATCCCTGGACTTGGAGTTCTCCATTACCAAAGACCAACATCATATCCTTAGTTCTTCTCAAGTACTTAAGGATACATTTCACAGAAGTCCAGTGTTCTTCACCTGGATTTGACTGATATCTGCTTGTGACACTCACAGCATGGGCTATATCAGGTCGTGTACATAGCATGGCATACATGAGGCTCCCTATTGCAGAAGCATAAGGGATCTTGCTCATGCGTTCTATTTCCTCAGGTGTGCTGGGGCACATCTTCTTGGAAAGATGAATACCATGTCTGAAGGGTATTAATCCCCTCTTAGAGTTTTCCATACTAAACCTCTTTAGTACTTCCTCTATGTACATCTTCTGTGAAAGTCCTAGCATCCTATTCGGTCTATCCCTATAGACCTTAATTCCTAGAATAAAGGATGCTTCACCTAGGTCTTTCATGGAGAATTCCTTGGACAACCACATCTTGACTGATGTCAACATGGGAATATCATTCCCAATAAGGAGGATGTCATCCACGTACAATACGAGGAAGACAACAGCGCTCCCACTGACCCTTTTGAAAACACATGGTTCCTCTTCATTTTTGATGAAACCAAACTTTTTGATCACATCATTGAAACGAGTGTTCCAGCTCCGAGATGCTTGCTTAAGTCCATATATGGACCTTTGCAGCTTGCAAACCTTGTGATCAGTATCACTGGATGTGAAACCTAGCGGCTGTTCCATATAGATATCTTCCTCAAGATATCCATTTAGGAATGCCGTTTTCACGTCCATTTGCCATATTTCATAATCGAAATAGGCTGCAACAGCAAGCAATGTGCGGATGGATTTTAGCATAGCTACCGGGGAAAAGGTATCCTGATAGTCAATGCCTTCGCGTTGACTATAACCTTTTGCCACCAGTCTAGCCTTGAATGTCTCCACATTCCCATCTGCACCAATCTTTCTCTTGAAGATCCATTTACACCCAATAGGTACTATACCTTCTGGTGGATCTACCAAGGTCCAGACTTGGTTTGAGTGCATCGAGTCGATCTCTGACTTCATTGCCTCAAGCCATTTCTCGGAGTCGATATCTGATATCGCCTCGTTGTAGGTTTTGGGATCATCACCATGAGCACCATTACCTATGAGGAACATTTCCTCTACGTCCTCTGAAATAATACCTAAGTATCTTTCAGGGGGACGGGAAACTCTTTCCGATCTACGAGGTGGAGGAGGTAGTGTTCTTATTGGCTCAACCTGATTTGGTTCCACTTGGTCCTTAGCTCGTTTCTGCTTGTGAGACTTTCTCATCAAGCTTAATCTGCTTTCCAATGCCACTATCTTGAATAAACTATTTTTCAAGAAATATGGCATGTCGACTCACAATCACATTGTGGTCTTCTGGAATGTAGAAATAGTATCCTAATGACTCTTTAGGATATCCTATGAATCGAGCTCTAAAGGACCTAAACTCTAACTTGTCCGCTTGTTGTCTTTTGACATGAAGCCGGACAACCCCAAATTCTGAGATGACTCAGACTTGGTTTCTTACCGTGCCATATCTCATACGGTGTGGTAGGAACGGTTTTAGAGGGAACCCTATTCAGTAAATAGATTGAAGTTAATAATGAATGTCCCCAAAGAAAATCAGGGAGGTCTGTGAAGCTCATCATGGATCGAACCATATCCAATAGAGTCCGATTTCTCCGTTCTGAAACCCCGTTGAGTTGAGGTGTTCCTGGTGGAGTCCATTGAGAGACTATGCCATTTTCCTTAAGATAGTCTAGGAATTCCCGGCTAAGGTATTCACCTCCTCGATCTGATCGAAGAACCTTAATGGGTTTTCCAGTTTGTTTTTCTACTTCATGTCTGAATTCTTTGAACTTTTCAAAAGGCTTCAGACTTGTGTCTCATAAGATACACATACCCATACCTAGACAGATCATCGGTAAAGGTAATGAAGTAGACAAAATTGCCTCTAGCCGGCACATCGAAATGGGCCGCACACATCAGTATGTACTAGGGCAAGGAGATCTGTGGCCCTCTCCCCATGTCCAACAAAAGGGAGTTTAGTCATTTTGCCTTGAAGACAAGATTCACAAGTTGGATATGACTCAAAAGTCAATGGACTCAATAGCCCATTTTTCTCCAATTTGTTAATCCTATCTTCTGCTATATGACCTAATCTCAGGTGCCATAGATATCTGTCGTTTGGACTATCCCTAGGTCGTTTGGCATTCACGTTTTGCTCGATAGTTAAAATAGGTACATCAATATGCAACTGATAAAGACCATTAACAAGGAAACCATTTGCAATTTTATTTCTTTCATAAAGAATGTTACAATGGTCCTTAAAGAAGGTGATCACATAACCTTCTTGTGCTAAGCATGAAACAGAAATCAAATTCCTGCTAGCTGCAGGCACATAATAACAGTCTTTTAAAACTAAGTCTAAACCAGATGGTAATCGCAAGAGGGTATGTTCCCACGGCTACTGCAGCAACTCTTGCTCCATTACCGATGCGTAGGATCATGTCTCCATCCCTCAGCCTCCTGCTATCCTCAAGACCCTGCATAGAAGTGCACAGATGAGCACTAGAACCAGAGTCAAGCACCCAACTGGATGCAGAAGAAACCGTAAGGTTAGACTCAATAACGAGCATACCTCCAGAAGGACCTTCCTTCTTGTTCTTCAGGGTGGCCAGGTAAGTAGGGCAGTTCCGCTTCCAATGGCCGTCGCTGTTGCAATGGAAACACTTTCCTTTGCCATCGACCTTCTTCTTCGGTTCTGCCTTCTTCTTCTTTGATCCTTCCACCTTTTGCTTTTTCACAGACTTCTTTTTCTTTCCATAAGACTTTCTTTTGGAAGAAGTCCGTTCCATAGCAAGAACTGAGCCTTTAGAACCTTTCATAGAAAGCTCAGCGGTAACCAGCATATTCATCAACTCGGCCAAGGAATTTTGAAGTTTATGCATGTGGTAATTCATGATGAATTGCCCATATGCATCAGTCAAGGATTGCAGAATAATATCGTTCTGCAGATCCAAGTCCAACTTCACACCGAGCTTCTCAAGCTCTTCCATGTCCTTGATCATTGTCAGACAGTGATCTTGGACTGACTGCCCATCACGCATCTTAGCCTTAAAAAGTCATTTCGTGACTTGATATTTGGCTGCGCGACTCTGTTCACCAAACATCTCCTGCAGGTGAGCCAACATTTGGCGAGCAGTCCCGATATCTTCATGTTGGCGCTGGAGCTCATCAGACATCGAGCCCAACATGTAGTATCTGGCCTTATTGTCTTCGTCAATCCATTTTTCCAGAGACGCTCTCTGTTCAGTGGATGGACGAGCTGGTAAGGTGGGAGGGTCCTGGTCCAAAACATGTGTTAACTTCTCTGAACCCAAAACAATTTTGTAGTTCCTGAGCCAATCTTTATAATTGGGTCCAGTCAGTCTATGTGTGTCTAGGATACGTGCCAGTGGGTTGGACGCAGACATTTTCCTGTAGAGAGTCAAAGATTCTAGTTAGATACTGTAATTTTGACTTGACCAATTTGTTTAGGGATTTTATTTTTAAACAAATTAGCTCCCACTATTTTCTCGGATCCCTACACTCCCTCTGTAGAGATGCGAAAATCTCCGCGATTGATGATTTCTAGTGGGTGGTGCGGTCTCACCAACTGACTCATCACCTCACCTAACAGTTATTGGTGATGGGTTAGCCAATGAGTGAACAACTCTTGTTCAATGATTCTCTAATCATGGTGCACCCAAACTTGGTCTCTAATTCATGAATCTCACCGTATCCGGAATATTGATCCACTCCTTAGTTAAGTCAGACCCACCATTTGCATAGACTGGGTTCCTAATTGGGTCTCTCACCGTATCCGAAATATTGAGCCCAACTCATCCTCCAGCCCATAGCATCCAATGCCTAATAGACATGGTTGCATCTTCCCGGTGCAACTGAGCCACTGTATCCAGCCGAGAACAATCAACCCCGGGAAGGGCCCGCACGTCTACAATGGTGGAAGACCTCAGACTTAATCTTTTCTTAGGGAGAATTGATTCAGGTCTCATTAAACTAGACTTGGCTTAGTCATAACAATTATGACTAACCTAGTGGCATGGGTTAGCTCGGATTATTGACCACCTCAGATCAGAACTGTGTCAACAGATATGGCCAGGTAAGTGAGACCGGTGGAAGGAATATGCCGTTAACTCGCACAAGAACGCATTCAGGTCGAGTAGCTTCCAATTAAAAACCAGTCGGTCGTCTGTGCCAAACTTACCTTAGACACCAAATTGTTGAGTCAGAACCAATTGGGTTAGCCTACAATCCAGACTCTAACCTCTGAGCCTAATTAGGTCTTGCTTGATCGTGACTCGATCTTGACCCAGACTTAATCCTATTAGGCTGGTCAATTTAAGCATTGTTGATCCCATCTAACCAACTCTTGATTCGGTTTGATCAACCGCTTAGACCTAATTGAGCTACCCAAGCCCGAACCCAGTATTATGAATATGTCTTAGATCTGAAATTCTCAATTTTAGACCTAATTAATATTCCATAAACTTAATTCTTAATTAAGTTGGGTTCATAAACAAAATATGCACAATAAATCCTAGGGTTTCAGGATCTAGGGTTTTGCAGAAAGTAAGTTTTGGGTTTCTGATTAAGGACGAACACGCAGCACCCCTACACGTCATAAGAACACCCCATCGAATGGGAAGAGAGGGCCTTTAAACCCTTCTTCGTTCTTATGACCGGACGGCCAAGAGGAACGCCTTAATCAGGAACATTCAATACTACAAAACAATATCAGATCTATATCATATATCTCATATATAAAGTAGATCTAATCATGGCATATTTTGCATACATCTCATGTATCATAATCATGCATGTTTTCAGATCTAAATTATCTCATAATAATCTAAAAAATTAGATTTAAATTGATCTAATCAAAATAAATTCTAATCTAGACAATTATGTAGAACTATTCTACAACTAGTCTAGACATGCATCTAATCATATCTCATATGATATTTAAAATTAAATAATTTTTATTTGCTGTTTATCAGATGTTATTATAACACTTATAATATCAGAAAATAGTAAATAAGAAGATCTAAAATATGATTTAATCAGATTAAATCAAAGACATGCAAAACTATTCTATAGAACTATTCTATTCTAGAACTAGTCATGCATATCTTCATGTTCTTAGATCCAAATCATTTAATTTTAATTTTTCTGATTTCAGATCTGATCACATCTCATGTGACATCTGAAATCACTTTATTTTCTAATTAAAATAAAATTAAAATCAGATCTAAACAATTTAGAACCATGGCTCTGATACCAGTTGAAGGGAAATCCTGATTTCCCGGTCCAGGTTCGTCCAGATCTGATTAGATCAAGAGATATATTTCAAAAATTTTCTCTTGATCTCAATCAGATCTTGATATGTTTCAGATCTGATTCTTATTATTTTAATAAATAAAATAAAATAAGATAAATTAAATCAAATTTAATTTACCTGATTTGGGTAATCCTATTACCCTGTAGATGATCCTGATTGCAGCGGAAGGTTCTGGATCTTAGCCACGCAAGCGCCTGGCCTCTACCGGTATCCACTCGGGTTGGATCTGGAGATCCTCTTCTTCTCTATCACACCTCCAAAAATCAGATCTGGATCTGATCTGGAGGATCTTCAAAACTCTTTTGAAGATCTGCAGTCGTCCTTTTGCAGCAGCGCAGCCTTCTTGCTTTTGATCGCCTTTCCTTGATCTGAATCGCACCAACCTAAATCCAAAACACTTTTGGACGTGGAGAGCAAGGGGAGAAGAGACTATGGCATGGAGAAGGAGGGGAGAGGCAGCCTTGGGGCGTGGGGTCTAATTGCATTCATTAATTAGGGTTGGGCGCAGGGTCTTATTTATAGACCTCTTGTGATCCAACTCCTCTTCCTCTCAACCAATCACAACCCTTTGTGAAATCAGATCTAAATCTGATTGGTTGGAATAGAGACCCCTGGATTCCTCCTTAGAGGGCGCCTAAGACCAGTCAAACTGGATTCTTAGTAGAACTCTGATTGGAATCCAAAAGGGAGGTGGAGTCCTTGTCCAACAAGGACTCCTAGGCGCCTCCTACTTGGGCTCACGCCACCCTTGGCGTGCGCCCTTCTCCTTGCCAGGTTCTGGCAGGGGGACAGGCCCCCACCAGCTCTCCAATAGGTGCATGACATGTGGTCAAAAGTCAA
>QRFJ01001586.1:0-7500 GCA_006176705.1 Cocos nucifera
CCAACCTCGATTAGGAATAGGAGGAGAACCTCGTCCCTAACGCGAGCATCAACCTCGGCTGTAGAGATAAGATCTCTCCCGAGCGACTGTGACAACCTCGGCTAGAGATAAGATCTCTCCCCGAGCGACCGTTGAACAAACCTCAGTTAGGAACAGGAGGGAACCTCGTCAACGCGAGCATCAACCTCGGCTAGAGATAAGACTCTCTCACCGAGCGACTGTTTGACAACCTCGGCTAGAGATAAGATCTCTCCCAAGCGACCGTGAACAACCTCGCGTAGAACAGGAGGAGAACCTCGTCTAACGCGAGCATCAACCTCGGCAAGAGATAAGATCTCTCCCGGCGACCGTTGACAACCTCGGCTAGAGATAAGATCTCTCCCGATGCGACGTGAACAACCTCGATTAGGAACAGGAGGAGAACCTCATCCTAACGCGAGCATCAACCTCGGCAAGAGATAAGATCTCTCCCGAGCGACCGTTGACAACCTCGGCTAGAGATAAGATCTCTCCCGAGCGACCATGAAACACCTCGGTTAGGAACAGGGAGGAGAACCTCGTCCTAACGCGAGCATCAACCTCGCTAGAGATAAGATCTCTCCCGAGCGACCGTTGACAACCTCGGCTAGAGAATAAGATCTCTCCCGAGCGACCGTTGTCAACCTCGGCTAGAGATAAGATCTCTCCCGAGCGACCGTGAACAACCTCGGTTAGGAACAGGAGGGAGAACCTCGTCCTAACGCGAGCATCAACCTCGGCTAGAGATAAGATCTCTTTCCGAGCGACCGTTGACAACCTCGGCTTAGAGATAAGATCTCTCCCGAGCGACCGTGAACAACCTCGGTTAGGAACAGGAGGAGAACCTCATCCTAACGCTGAGCGCGCACCTCGACTGCAGGAGATAAGATCTCCTCCGAGAGAAGCTCGACCGTGGGAGATAAGATCTCCCCGAGCGCGCACCTCGGCTTGCAGGAGATAAGATCTCCCCAAGGAAGGCTCGGCCGTAGGAGATAAGATCTCCCCCGAGCGCGAGCACCAACCTCGGCTGAGATAAGATCTCTCCTCGAGCGACCGTTGACAACCTCGATTAGGAACAGGAGGACAACCTCGTCCTAACACGAGCGCGCACCTCGGCTGCAGGAGATAAGATCTCCCCCGAGAGAAGCTCAGCCGCGGGAGATAAGATCTCCCCCGAGCGCGCACCTCGGCTGCAGGAGATAAGATCTCCCCCGAGGGAAGCTCGGCCGCAGGAGATAAGATCTCCCCCGAGCGCGAGCATCAACCTCGGCTAGAGATAAGATCTCTCCCGAGTGACCGTTGTCAACCTCGGCTAGAGATAAGATCTCTTCCGAGCGACCGTGAACAACCTCGGTTAGGAACAGAGGAGGAAACCTCGTCCTAACGCGAGCATCAACCTCGGCTAGAGATAAGATCTCTCCCGAGCGACCGTTGACAACCTCGGCTAGAGATAAGATCTTCTTCCGAGCGACCGTGAACAACCTCGGTTAGGAACAGGAGGAGAACCTCATCCTAACGCGAGAGCGCACCTCGGGCTGCAGGAGATAAGATCTCCCCCGAGAGAAGCTCGGCCGTGGAGATAAGATCTCCCCCGAGCGCGCACCTCGGCTGCAGGAGATAAGATCTCCCCCGATGGAAGCTCGGTCGCAGGAGATAAGATCTCCCCCGAGCGCGAGCACCAACCTCGGCTAGAGATGAGATCTCTCCCGAGCAACCGAATCAACCTCGGCTAGAGATAAAGATTCTCCCCCGAGCGGACCGGAAACAATCTCGATAAGAACAGGAGGAGAACCTTCGTCCTAACACGAGCACCAACCTCGGCTAGAGATAAGATCTCTCCCGAGCGACCGGAACAATCTCGGTTAGACAGGAGGAGAACCTCATCCTAACACGAGCACGAGCACCAACCTCGGCTAGAGATAAGATCTCTCCCGAGCGACCGTGAACAACCTCGGTTAGGAACAGGAGGAGAACCTCGTCCTAACGCGAGCACCAACCTCGGCTAGAGACGAGATCTCCCCCGAAGAAGCTCGGCTGCAGGAGATAAGATCTCCCCCGAGCGCGCACTTCAACCTCGGCTGCAAGAGAGGAGGTCTCCCTCGAGTCGACTTCAGCTGATGAAGACAATGTCGCCCCCGAGGAGCTCAAATCCGACCTCGACCGTAGGAGGCGAGATTTACTTCGGCTTCAACATCAGCTTCATCGACTTTAGCTGGAAACGAGTTCCATTTCAACTCCAAACATCGACTGAAGATGAGGTCTCCCCCAAGCCTCAGCCTCAACTTCAGCGTCAATATTGGCTGGAGATGAGACCTCCCCCGAGCTTCAGCTGCAACAAATGCGGAGCCTGGAAGAAGACTTCGGCAGTCGCCTGTTTTGGTACTCCCTTCCTTCAATTTTTGAACTCGGGAGTGGGGGGGCTACTGTTGGGGATAAATCCCGCTCCTGCCGAAGCCCGGCCCGACGCTCAGCCCAATGTAACCAGTAGCCGCTGAAGAGCTTTAGCGCCAGGCGCCAGGCCGAGCCCCTACCACGGCCGAACTGCCTAGAGGCCGAACTCCCCTGCACCAAGGTCCGGGCCGAACTGCCTAGAGGCCGAACTCCCCTGCGCCAAGGTCCGGGCCGAACTACCTAGCTGCCGAACTCCCCAGCGCCAGGCTCCGGGCCGAACTCCCACCGCCAGCCGAACTTCCTGACGGCCGAGCTCCTTGGACTCCAAGCGGCAGGACTTCTTCGGGAGACGGACTCCTCCCAGACGCCCGTTCGGCCATCCGAGCTCCTCCCGGGTTTTCCCTTCAGCCGAACTCTCCTACAAGTCCGAACCCATTCGGACCCCACGGCCGAACTCCTTCGGACCGACTCCAGGCGAGCCCAAGTGGCCGAACCCCTTCGGACCGACTCTAGGCGACCGAACTCCTCAGCGAGCCCTGGCCGAACCAACTAGCAACCGAAGTCCTTCAACTGGCCAGCCGAGCTTCTTCGGGCCTCTCAGCGGTCGAACTCCTCGGCAATCGTCCCGCGGCCGAACTCTACAGATGGCCGACCCTTCAGCCAGACGAACTCCCCCAGCTTCCCCTTCGGCCGAACTCTGTTACAAGTCCGAACTCCTGGACGAACTGTCGCCTGCAGCAAGACCGGACGGCGCCTTCCTCTCCGTACCGGACTCCATGCGGCCCACGACTCGCCAGTATGGCTCCCACGATCCACCGGACGACGCCTTCCTCTCCGTACCGGACTCCATGCGGCCCACGACGTGCCAGTATGGCTCCCACGATCCACCGGACGATGCCGTCCTCTCCGTACCGAACTCCATGCTGCCCGATGACTCTCTGCCAGACGGCATGGCCGTCACCATCAACTAAGCTCCGCTATAAAAGGGACCCCTCCCGACACGCCTAAGGCTAAGCTCTCTGAACTCTCGACTCTCTAAGCTCTCCTCCTCATCTCTAAGCTCCGGAACTCATTCCGAGCACTCCATTACTGTTGGCCGGAAACTAACTTGACCGTCGGAGGGTCCTGCCGGAGCCACCCCCCCACCGGTTCCGGACGGGACTTCATTTTGCAGGTCCCCGGCGGCGACCTCGGTGGCCTCGACTCCAACGACCTCCGGCGAGGATGGATTTCTGCACCAACACAACCTATGTATTTATACATAGCCATTAGAACCAAAGTTCCTAGCTCTATGAAAGTACTCACCAAGCTCATGTGTACCCATGTCTCCCATGCTCTCATCCTTTGGATCTAGATCCGATCCATACATGAATTAGCCACCTTAAGACCTCTCAAACTAGGCCTTAGATCAATCCAGATCCTAGCCCAAAATAAATCCTCGCATAACTCTACCCACGCACTGAGCCGACTCGGTCTCAGCATTGAGCCAGCTAAGTTCTACTAGGTTAGCTCAGTCCAAAACTGAGCCGGCCTAATCCTATGCCGTGCCAGTAGTTTCGAATGCTCAACTCTCTATTTTGTCTGTGCTCTGAGACTTAGCCAACCTAGTTTTGGACTAAGTCGACAAACCTATAAAAAATCTTCTTTCTACAGTCTTAATTCTTCAACTTTGGTTCTTTGCTTCACATTGTATCTCAGGTGTCCAAAGCACCAACCAAGCCCCTGAAATCCCTAGAGCCAACACCCTGGCTCCTTCCATGGCCTTTCAAGGCTTGGGAGCACCATTAATCCTCACAATCTCCATCTTGGTGCCCCAAGCCTCAGCAAATCCCTCGACAATGCCCTCCTGCACAATCCCACTGTTCTTGTGCACTCAACATCATCTGTGCAAACATCACCTCTGCCAATCCTCTTCAGCTATTCTGTACCTTTGTGGCCTTTAGGATGACCGTCTCCACCGCTGAAGACCTGTGCTTGTTTCTTGACACCATCCTAAAATTGTAGGATCCCTTCTGCTTAGCAGCTGCATCATTTTCTCTAAATTTTTCTGGAGAACCTACAGCATTTCTGCACCAGCACATGCTGTACCACCTGACACGATCTCCTCAGATCTACGTCTGTCCACCTGCATACGTTGCTCCACCTGAAACTATGCATCACCGGTGCTGACCCTCATCTCTGAACTCACGTCAAATTTTTTCTCCACTTGTGTAGCCACCACTGTGGAGCTCTACCTATATCCGAAGTCCACCTGATGCTGCAGAAGTCAACTCTATCATCGAGTCCCTCGAGGACAACCACTCAACATTGCACTACTATGCCTATCGCTACATCTCGAACACCATCATTGCCCCTTCGAACCCTCCACGCTCCATGGACCCCTTCGAAGCTGTCTTGGATACCTTCGCAACTTATAGGCATCTTTAAAATCTAAGAGCTCATCCAACTTTTCTGAATTCAGCGACTGAATCCTAAAAAATTTCATCCTAGTCCATCTCTTCTACCCCTACATCAGCCATCACTTCAATTACATCTGGAGAACCATCCTCCATTTGAACCATGACTCTCCCTGATGCCCCTATAGAAAAAACCTAATTCATGATACTTCCGACTGCTAGATGCCTCTAGCACTCCCTGAGACCTCCTGGCTCTTCTTAAGATCTGCTTTCAATCTTTCTGAGACACCACTAACACTCTCTGCTGAGATACACTTCTCAATTGCTGCACCACTGAGCCTCTCTCAGCCCCTATGTCTTTAAAGTAACTCTCCTGCAGCACTCCAGTGCTCCCTGACTTATCTCTGCGCTGCTCTATAGCCGTCCAGCTCTAACCTACTAGACCTCCATAGATCATCCATCTCCATCATCCCTAAGGCTTCAAACCGCTGAATACATCTCAGACTACTTTTCCATCTTCCAGACATCGAAGAACGTATAGTCGCTTCTTCAGCTTTCCTTTGACCATTACCCCTTGAAAAACCTCTCTTCAATAGTCCCACACTATCCATCTTTTTAAAGAATTCTGATGCTCTCTACTGAGATACCCTTTCTCGGTTGCTGCATCACCTAGCCTCTCTCAGCCCTGCATCTTCAGGAAAATGCTATTGTAGCACTCCAGTGCTCCCTATCTATCACATAATCGTCATACACTCTGATCTTTCCATCAAGACCAATTAGCAAATCATGCATCCAATCCTTCCATCTTGGAAAAATCTCTTTTCGTTAATCCTCTCAATCTCTACCTTCAACTCACTGCTCTCGGTTGGCCAAACCACAGCAATAACAAAGATAGAGCTGAGACATATCGTGAAATTCTTGTGTAGATTTTTGATTTCATCTTGTACGACTTCTCCTTCACTTTCATGCACCATCAAGCTCTGATATCATATTATCGTCCACAACATCCCAGGCATCACCTAGCTCTGATACCAAATTATAGATCCATAATATCGCTCGAACGTCAATCATCTTTGACATCACAAGTACTAATACCATGTTACAGAAGCCCCTGATCTTTAGCACGGATCTGAAGGAATCTGTAATGTTCTCTATAGGTAGCAAACCACTGACCCTCCACCTAGATCTATGATGGGGTGCCTCCCTCCTTGGGCTTGAGGGAGACGCCCTCTTCTCTAGGGCTTCTTCAAGAATCCTAAGGTGACAACTCTAGAGAGAAGAGAAGAAGAGAAAATTGAGAAAGAAAAGATCTGTATTAATTTCACCCATGAAAATCCTAATACAATCTATATATTTATACATAGCCATTAGATCCGACCAAAAATTTTTCTAGCTAACCCAATACATGAAAGCACTCACTGAGTCTATGTACACCCATGTCTCCCATGCTCTCATCCTCTAAATCTAGACCGACCTATACATAAATTAGCCATCTTAAGACCTCTCAAATCAAGCTTTAAGACCACTAGGATCAATCCAAATCCTAGCCCAAAATAGATCCTCGCATAACTCTGTCCGCGCATTGAGCCGACTCAGTCTCAGTACTGAGCTGGCTAAGTTTCACTAGGTCGGCTCAGTCCTGTGCCATGCCAGCAGTCTTGAATGCTCAGCTCTCTATTTTGCCTATGCTTTGAGACTTAGCCGATCCAATTTTGGACTGAGCCAACTAACCTATAGAAAATCTTTCTTCCACAGTCATGATTCTCTGACTTTGATTCCTTGCTTCACCTTATATCTCAGGTCTCCAAAGTACCAACCAAGCTCCTAAAATTTTTGGAGCTAATACCCTGGCTCCTCCCGTGGCCTCTTAAGGCTTGGAAGCACCATCAATCCTCACACACACACACACAGATATATATATATATATATATATATATATATATATATATATATATATATATATATATATATGTGTGTGTGTGTGTGTGTGTGTGTGTGTGTATGTATGTATGTATGTATGTATATAGAAACACACATACATACATATATTTGGATACATACATACATACAACATACATACATACATGCATATATATATATATATATGCATGTATGTATGTATGTATGTATATGTGTATATATATAGAGAGAGGTAGACTGGGCTCCAATCGATCAGAGCCCAATCTACATTCAGTTAGATTTCTAATTATTCGATCCATGTGCATCTTGAAATACACATCTAAAAAGATGCGTCAATTGAAAAAACACAGGCGCACGTGCACCTGAAAAAAATTCAAAAAAAAAAGCTTGCTACTGCTTGAAAAAAAAACCTAAAAAAATTCAAAAAAAACTAAAAAAATTTAGAAAAAAAATCTAAAAAATAATTTAAAAAAATTCAAAAAAAAAGACGGCACCCAGAAGGTGCCTTTTATTTTTTTTATTTTTTTATTTTTTTATTTTTTATATTTTTTAATTAAAAGTCTTAGATTTTTTAATATTTTTTTATTTTTTTATTTTTTATATTTTTTAATTAAAAAAGTTTTAGAAGAAAAAAAGAAAAAAAAAAGAAAGAGAGGGGGAAGGTGCCTGCATAATGAATATAGGCAAGGTGCCTACATAATGAATGTAGGCGCCCGGCGCCTTCCCTCTTCTCACTCTTTTTCTTTTTTTTTCTTTTTTCTTCTAAGATTTTTTT
>QRFJ01001586.1:15000-43401 GCA_006176705.1 Cocos nucifera
CCAAACCCCGCCACCACAACTAGCATCCACCATCCTTTTTGGGTACAATGAATCCGCCCTTCTTGGTCCATGCATGCATGGAGCGATAAAGAGAATCTCAGTACAGTACCGCAAGGGTAGCGGAGGGAGAGAAAGGTCGTGGGTTCCTCCATGAGAACCCACTCAGTGCAGCAATAATATATATTGAATTAACTGAAATCAGCAATGAAACTACGCCCAAAATAATCTTCTTTCCGAACAGATCAGAGAGACTTGCTCTTCTCACTTCCCGCCAACATGGAGACGGTCAACTGAGTTCGGCGGCTGCGGTACCGGTTTCCTTTTAGTTTTGGGCATACTTTAACGTGACGGCTGTATAAAATGATATGACAGCTATTATAATATTTTTCAAACCAAATATAGAAAAATATGATGAACATTATAATATATTATCTAGCATATTAATGACCTACTATAATATAAACAAAAATAACAGTTTTATTTTTAAAACAATATTATTTTAAAAAATATATTTTCATCAGTTATCCCTTCAAAATTATTGTGTGGTCCAAAAAATATATATTTTTTTATCAAGTGGCAAATTTGCATTATTTTTTAATCTTACATGTTATTTTTATTATTGTAACAGTTATTATAGCAGTTATTTTTATTTTTAACAGTTTGAAAATAGTATATTTTCAGGCAGGTGATGGACTACTACTAAACGGCTATAATGGTCAACAATGATCACGGTACTGATCTTCTATAACAAAATAACATCATTGGATTGGATCAAATCCAATCACTCACAAATAGAAGTGTAATCAAGACAACTTTGATCGGATTTTGATTTGACTAAACTTGATCAGAAATTAAGTTTGCAATTGGAAATTAAGATCAAGCTTGATTATTTGTTGTTTAGTCAACAAATTCAAGCCTAATTTCAAATTGAGTTGCACTCAAGCCCATTTTGAATGAGTTACTAATATTTGATATCTTTCCAAAAGTCAAACAAGATGTTTTATATCATTGCTAATCCATAAGGAGCACAATGTTACAATCCAAAACTCAAACAAGATGTTTTATATCATTGCTAATGCATAAGGAGCACAATGTTACAATCCAAATAGTTGCTGATTGCAAGCACTACGTGTGTCAGGTTTTTAGTCAAAAGTTATGTGATGCTTGCCAAATGGGATAAAGTTCAACTGTGGTAAATTATGCTAAGTATGGGAAATGAAGATCAAACGGATAGAATTTGGCCACAACATATATAGTAGGGCAAAGGCTTAGAATTATATACCGAGATAGGTAGCAAGCCGAATGGTATGGAGCAACCCAAATTGTAGTCACATCACAATGGAGATCATGAAAGGATTGTGGAAATGAATTGTCGAGGCCATTAAAGATCATGGCCATAGAGAAAGTTACAAGGATTAGCAATTATACTATGATTATATTATTTCAATTATACTTTAATTATCATATCTTTAATTATATAAATATTAGAATTGTACTCTACATTAAGGACTCTTTGACATTCGATCTAATCAAATTACTTTTATCTTTATCTTTAGCTTAGTCTTTTATCCTATAAATTGGCATCACTTAAAATTCTACAGTAATCCACTGCTACATCCTTATCATAACCCAACAATACTACATTTCTATCTTAGTCCAATGCTACATCTTTATGTATTTTCATCTCTTTTAAATAATGATATGATGGAGATGAAAATCTTTGAAGGTCAAGTACCTAGACTCACACTACTCTTTATCCTCTTTCTTATTTATATCTTTCTAGTTAGTACAATACTAATGGCACATCCATGCATGCATTCAGACCTTGCTCGAAAAAGAAAAAAAAAAAAAAACTTGGTGGCGTGAACCAACCAAGTTCCTTGGAGATTTCTAGTGTTCTGGCTCGCTCAGAGTGAGATGGAAAGGACAAACAACACATGGTGATGGAAAAAGCATAGTTATGCATCTTCTATCATCCATGGTATTTATATAGGTACATAGATCCCACATATCCATGTGGCATTCTCAGCCTCTTTTTTTATATACATTAATGCAATTTGGTATTTTCGCTTGTTCATTATCCATTGTTCAAGGTAGAAGTCACATGTACGGGTGGTTGGTGCATTACCGAACCTCCAATTGTCTCAGTGATCAGAGAGGATCTAAACTCAACAAGGCTTCCAATAAATTTGAAAAAAAAATAAAAATATGAAAATAATCTAACACTCTCGAGTTTGGGACTAGTAACAGCTGATGATTTCATTCTTAAGATTGCCTATAACCACTAGTTTTGATGGTAAATGAGATCTTAATGCTCCAATATTTAATTGGGTGCGATATGGATCTATTACACAGTGGAAACTAGGCATCTACTTGTTCTTCAAATTTGTTCTTTGCATGTGAGCCGCATAGGTGGGGTTGCATATCACGAACGACATCCTAGTGCAGCTAGCAAAATGCTCTATTTTCGCTTCATGGCAGACCTAAGCCATGCTTCTAGCTTCTAGTTTATGCATCAATGCTATCTACTTTAATTGTGAGTGTGGAGGCTCCAATCCAATGCAAAATTTTGTTTTTTGTTCGGACCATGAGTCAAATATTTGACCACTGTATTAACATAAGATAGCGAGTATATATCTATCACATATATAAGGTATGTAGATTCAAAGCAGAAACTTAGTTGTCACTTGATGGTGGACCTAAACCACATCCTCTATTAATTTGTTTATGATGACCTCTCATCTTTTAATTTAGCTAGGAGTCAACATGCTGTCTGGTTTAATTAATTATGATAAATACGGCTTCTCTTTTTATTACATTAAACTGATGTGCATGAACCAGATTTTTAATATTAAAATTACAGTTAACTATTAATAATTAAGCATGTCATTTAACTAATGTCAAAACAGATTAATGAACTAAATATTGCTTTCATATCTTCCGCTGCCCTTTAGCTAAAGATTAAGTGGAGTAACTAGATATTTCTTTCATGCCTTCATAGGGCCCCTGATATTGGAAAAATGGTTCAAAGATGGCACTGAGAGTAAACTTTTGCACACCAAAAATTGTATATATATTTGATACAATCACAATACAACTACTTGTTACGATCATCGATGGGATGGAGATTACACGCTTAACATCTAGAAGTCCCATCAATCAAAGTTGCTTTTGCACTAGTAGCTGAGCGGAAATGCCAAAAGATATCACTTTCATTACTGTAGCACTGATGGAGCATTCAACGGCTCTCATGAAAGACCACTCCTGGCTTGCCCCATGTGCAGGTGATGGTCACTGGATGCTGTCTCATATGCTGCCCCACCATGTATATGTTCGTTCACGCGCTTGTACGTTAATTTGGAATAACCTAGTAACTAAAACACAATCTTAATTAGATCAGCGCCCATCAGTTAAAAATCATTTATTAGTAATTATATACGTATGGTGTAATAGATCATATAGTACAATAAGCGGACGCTGGACTCAAAAGAGCTCACTTGCAAAATCCACGTGTACTCAGAATTTCTTGTTCCTATCACAATTTATGTAAATTTTATTTTATACTGGGAGACAAGCATATGCATGACGTTGAGGCTGACATGTTAATAGAACTAGTATATTAGTCTGTGCTATGGACTTAAGGGCCATATAGATGGTTGTTAGCCATGTACGATTGTTTTTTTTCTTTTTTTTTTCTTTTTATCTCTCTACTATACATCTGATTGCCATTTAATTTGATAAATTTCTCATTTCACACATGTAAATCACGCATCTATTTCTAGTAAAGCTTGTAAAGAAAGTGATTCCCCTTTTTTTCACCCACATTTCCACGTCTAATAAGACTTTGAAATGAGGAGGCATAAAAGTGCTGAGACTAGCTATAACCTACATGATAAGAAGGGGGAAATAATGGCTCCGAGTTTCTCTCGACATTCTGGATTTCTCTCAAAATGTTTTCCTATCTCATACATAATTACATGAGATAGTTGATTGAATGAAGAATGTTGGTTCAAGGGTTCCTATCATATATATAGAGTTAATGGTGGCTGTTTTCTTTATCCCGATTCATTGTTACATATAAAATAGTAGAGATTCATATATATTCGCTTGCATCACATAAAAAGTTGCTGCAGGAACTATGCAACAAGATCATCCATAACACAGCTCTTCCATTGGAGTTACCAGATCCCCAATCCATATTATGCGATGATATTGAGAAAATGGCAGTGTAACTATTTTTTATGGAGGTAATTGACAATCTAACCTTTCATTGGCCACCATTTGATGTTTAATCTCAATTGACTGAAAGTTTAATTCCCATCCCATAATTCATAAGTTGTTCAAATAAATATTTTTAGTCCCTAACCCTACACACAAGTGTACCTCATGCTCACATTGCACATAGTTACAAATAAGGATGGTACTGCATGCTCTTTTATTATTTTTTTAATAAAAAAAGAAGGGCAATGTGCTCAGATTTGGCAAGTTAAGAACCGGTTACTTTTCTTTCTTGAAACTTTTTCTTCCCCTATGTAAACAGTAGGCAGTGATGGTGATGGCAGAAGAGGAGGGAGTGAGGTAGTAGAGAAGGAGCTAGGTAGATGGTAGGAAGGGAGAGGAGGATACTGTAGAGGTAGAGATGGTCATGCTTAACTGAGCTTGGGAGAGAATGGTGAGTGCTACAACCATCATAGCCATGATGGTGACCATAATGCCCCCCTCCCCTCCCTCTTCGATGCTACTACCATAATTGTCCACCACCTGCATCCTTGCGCCTTCCTCCTCCTCCTTCAATCTTACCCATGACCCAATGCCATCCTTTTCCTCCTTCTCGTATCTCACCCATGATTCTCCTATGCTCTCTTCCTCCACTTATTCGGATCTCATTCGCAACCCTAATGCTACCGTCCTCCTCTTCCTTCTCAAATCTTACAATTATAACCTCAAACTCAACCTCCTCCTCCTCTTCTTCTTCTCTCCTCTTTGTTGCACCGCCGCCGCAACCCATCATTTCCACTAAAGTATCGAGGAGAAGGAGAAGACATTTTTCAGAAAAAAAACCTCTAAACCTTGAAATATTTATTAAGAATACCATTGCTTTTGATTTCAAAATACCACTGAAATTAAAAATATTTATCGTACAAACCACGTACGTAACTAGATATAACCAGTTGCTAGCGGCTAAATCAATAGCATTCATATTGAATTGGATGGCCAAGGAAAAATAAATAGTAAAAGAAATTGGAAGCTCTTTGGCGTACCATAGCAAAAGTTGTTTGCAGGAGTAATAAAAAGATATGTAAGACAAATTTAAGATGTGTAGAGGACTGAAAATTAAATGCTAATAGTTGAAGAACTACGTATAAAATGATAATAAAAGAAAAAAATGATCGGATAATAAGTTCTTTTTTTATTAATAATCTCAAAGCTTGGTGCCTTTTGAGGGAGGGAATGTTCTTTGACAAAAGCCCTACTTCTTTGAGTAGCAAACATACTTATAGCATTTCAAGCAGAAGATAATGTCTCTTAGAACAAGCAATTAATTAGCATTATAACTGGATATTATAACATAATAGTAGTTGCTATTTCAAAATTTAAACTTTTGCTTCAAATTTTTTTTCTAAAGAAGTTTGTACCTTGCAAAAATAGTGACTTTTGTTTGGTGTACGATGATTTGAAAATAATGCTATTATTTTTTTATTGTTATCTATTATTTTATACTATAATATGTTATAAACTATTATGATCTTGTAAAAATTTGAAATTATATATGGTGAGGTAGGTAGTTGATCTTGTAATCACCATAAAGATCATTCGTGCATAGGTTTTATAAAAAGATCTAATGATCAATAAATAATAGAATAATATCTTGACCAAATCTGACCAAGTGCAATGTCATCCATATTGGTGTACTACTTTTTTACTACGTTGCAAGTATAGTACTGTTGTTCTTACGGCTGCTCGGAGCCACAGCCGTAGATTCGATTTCTTGTATGAACCTGGGTGTTAATCCAGCAAACTGAAGAAGATCTAAGAAAGATGAGAAAAACTAGAATTTTGGTGTTAGAACCAGAGAAAAGAGAGTTAAGGAGAAAATCTCAATTGTATTCCTTTCTATTGTAAAAATTACAATGTCCTGATTTATATACCCTAGAGTTCCCACATGAACCTTAATAAACCACAGCTTAAAAACTTTCTTAGGCTAACCCAATACATGAAAGCACTCACCGAGCCTAAGTCTTAAATGCTCTCATCCCCTGGATCTAATCCCAACCCATACATGAATTAGCCTCTTTAAGACCTCTCAAATCAGACCTTAAGACCCCTAGGATCAACCCAGACCCTAACCTAAAATAGATCCTTGCGTAACTCTGTCCGTGCACTGAGTCGGCTCAGTCTCAGCACTGAGTCAGCTAAGTTTCACTGGGTCGACTCAATCTAAAACTGAGTCGGTCCAGTTCTATACCGTGCCTGCAGTCCCGAAACTCGTTCTTTCTATTTTTCTTATGCTCTAAAACTTAGCCGACCCAGTTTTGGACTGAGCCGGCTAACCTGTAGAAAATATCCTTTCTGCAGTCTTGATTCTCCGACTTTGATTTCTTGCTTCACCTTTAATCCCAGATCTTCGAAGCACCAACCAAGCCCCTTGAGGTCCTCAATATCCAAACCTCAAGCCCGTGGAGAGCTACATGCCGCCTCCACCCTAAGATAACTCTTAACCTAGCCCTAGGACCATACCTATCCTAGCCTCTTCGGAGCCCTCACCCTGGCTCCGTTCATGGCCTCCCAAGGCTTAGGAGCACCACACCACCTACAATCTCTACCTTGGTGCGTCCAAGTCTTGGCACACCTGGCAACATCCTCCTACACGATCCTACTATCCCTGCATGTTTTGATAACCCCTCGTGCTCACCTTGCCACTACCATTCTTCTTCAACTACTGAGCTTCCTTTGAGATCTTCGGAATGACCATCTCCACCGCTGAAGTTCTTGGCTTATTTCTCTACACCATCTTTAGAGTTGTAGGTATCCTTCTTCTTGGCAACTGCATCACTTATTCTGAACTTTCCTGAAGATCATGCAATATTCCTTTACTGGCACTCGCCACAAATCCTGATGCTCCACCTAACACTATCCCCTCAAAGTCATGCCTATCTCCCTGCACAATCCTCTCCATCTGAATCTGTACAGTCCCGGCACTAGTGCTGGGATATAGGTCCTCCCTTTGCACCCCTCTGCTCTGAACCCGTGTCACAGCTTCCTCCACCCGTGAAGCCACCTCTGTTCGATGCTCCACCTGTAGCTGAAGTTCCCCTGATGCTGCAGAAATCGACTCTATCTTCAAGTCCCTCGAGGCTAACCATCCAACGCTGCATGCTGGGCCTGCCACTGTACCTCAAACACCGTCATTGCCCCTTCGAATCCTCTGCACTCCACAGATCTATCCGAAATCATCTTAGATACACTGCATCCTACGGGCTCCTCTAAGATCACCAAGATTTTATTTGAATCTTCACTTTCAATGACTGTACTGATGGAATCCAAGCTTTCTCTTTCCTTGTACTTCTTCCAAAGCGGACACTCCCACTTCAAGTGACCTACTTTTTCGCACTTGAAGCATCTCTTGGATTCCTTGCTGCCTCTCTATTCGTCCTTCTTCTTTTCTTTCCTGTGCTTCTCTGAAACCACAAGACTCTCTTGGAAGATCTTCCTCTTCGTCATCCATTCTCGCTGCTCATTGGATCTGAGCACTGATATGATCTCCTCGTACATCAATGTCTTCTTACCATACAGCAAAGTTATCACCAACGAATCGAAGCTCCCAAGTAACGAACACAGCAACAATAGACTCTTGTTCTCCTCTTCTAAATCCACTCCTATATTGAGCAAGTCTATGCTCATCCAGTCAAACCGCTAAATATGCTCCGTAACATCCTTGCCCTCCTGCATCCGAAGGCTATATAGTTGCTTCTTCAGCATCAACTTATTGCACATGTTCTTCTCCATGTACAACTGCGGTAATCTTGACCATAATTTCTTGAGTGTTCTCTCCTCCAACACACTATATAAAATCTCATCCGTCAAACAAGCCCTAATCGTGGCACATGCCCTTTTCTCCAAGGACACCCACTCCTTGTCTGTGATCTCCTCCGACCTATCTTTCAAGATCGAATCCAACCTCATCTGAACCAGCAGATCCTTCACCCTTACCATCCACATCGTGAAACTTTTTTTTCCATCAAACTTCTCTAATCCTACCTTCAATCCGCTGTTCTCCATAATCAATCCAAATCAAATAATAGTAAACAGATAGATCTAAGAAATACCCTGACTAGGGATGGTGGACAGCAGCCCTGTGATCTCTTCCTTCCTCATGAAGCCTAGAGAAAGTCTTTAAATTTAAATCTCACTGCTGATCTCTACTGAAAATTGATCTTCTTTCTCCTTCACGCTCAACCTTGCTCTAATATCAATTATTATTCCTATGGCTACTCGAAACCATAGCCATAGATCTGATCTCTTGCATGAACCTAAGTGTTAATCCAGCAAACTGAAAAAGATCTAAGAAAGATAAGAGAAGCTAGGGTTTTGGTGTTAGAATCAGAGAGAAGAGAGTTAGGAAGAAAAGCTTAATTGTATTTCCTTCTATTATAAAAGTTACAATGTTCTAGTTTATATACCCTAGAGTTCCCATATGAACCCTAATAAACCACACCTTAAAAACTCTCTTAAGCTAATTCAATACATGAAAGCACTCACCGAGCTCAAGTCTCACATGCTCTTATCCCATAGATCTAATTCAAATCCATACATGAATTAGCCCTCTTAAGATCTCCCAAATCAGGCCTTAAGATCCCTAGGATCAACTCAGACCCTAGCCCAAAATAGACCCTCGTATAACTCTGTCCGTGCACTGAGTCGGCTCAGTCTCAGCACTGAGCCGGCTAAGTTTCACTAGGTCAGCTCAGTCTGAAACTGAGTCGGCCCAATTCTGTGCCGTGCTTACAGTCCCAAAACTCGACCTTTCTATTTTGCCTGTACTCTGAGACTTAGTCGATCCAATTTTGGACTGAGCCGGCTAACCTACAGAAAATATTCTTTCTGCAGTCTTAATTCTCTTGCTTTGATTTCTTGCTTCACCTTTAATCCCAGATCTTCGAAGCACCAACCAAGGCCCTTAAGGCCCTCAATACCCGAACCTCAAGCCTGTGGAAAGCTACATGCCGTCTCCATTCTAAAATAACTCTTATCTTAGCCCTAGGACCATACCTATCCTGGCCTCCCCAGAGCCCTCACCCTAGCTCCGCTCATGGCCTCCCAAGGCTTGGAAGTACCACACCACCTACAAGTACTTGTTTAGGTTAGCTCAAAATGATTGTATTTTGGCAGATAGCTTATAGACTTTCACCTACCACAATAAATTTCAAAGTCTACACCTTTCACAAATATTCATACTAAACTAGGAAAAAAATTGCCTATAACATGTCTTAAGCAGACCTAAAATTGATGATAAGGCTTTGTCTATATAGGAAGACTTATATGGTATTTATATTTTAGTAGAAAAAAAAATTTACTTCATACTTTTATTCT
Source organism: Cocos nucifera (assembly GCA_006176705.1). Classification (NCBI taxonomy): domain Eukaryota; kingdom Viridiplantae; phylum Streptophyta; class Magnoliopsida; order Arecales; family Arecaceae; genus Cocos; species Cocos nucifera. Next base: position 24,592 of record QRFJ01001586.1, read on the forward strand.
TTGAAATGGTCATTTAGAGAAAACTGGAATGATGTAGAGAAGATTAGGATGGCTGACATGCACAAATTGAGAATGGTCCAAATTTTTCTGTATCCAAAAAAAAAAAAAAATGGCCACTTAGAGGAACCATAATTAGTTTATGAGAAAAATGCAACATGGTCAAATGCTTCTCCATGTAATTTTGAACTGATCTAATGCCTAAAGATTTTTAATCAAGTAAGAAATAATGAGATAATAAAAAATATATATTTAATTGTTTTTATGCTATATCCTAATACTTGAGGATCACCATACACATGGGTCTCTAAAGTGGAAGTAGATGGGACTCCAAGCTTTGAGCCAAGATCCAAAGCTAGAGTGGGCGGTAAAAGTAGCATCCGATAGACCTAGGTGAATGAGTGCTACAAAAGAAGAGTTAATTGAATCAATCTCAAATATGCTTCCAAGTATAAAAAACCATGTTAGAGACTGATTAAAAGAAGATGGCTAACACATCAGCTATGTTGGGATAAGCCGAATGAAGGCTAACAGTAGATCAAGGTTGACAAGTATGATTATTAGCTTGTCAGTTGGTGCAGAATAATCATGCCTACAAATACGAGTAATGAAAGGATAGTTGGCATAAGTTGCCACAACAATCATAGAGAGCGGAGGTCGGATGTGGGTAGTAAATATCAAAGTGGGTAGCTACATATAATTTATCATTTTTAATATAAATAGATGAAATTATACTTTGTGAAAGATCTTTTTGATCTTTAAACATATTCATTAATTTTTATTTATCTTTACTTATTTTTGCATTAGCTTTACTTTATCCTAAATTTATTTACCAATAGGACTCCACTTTACAATATAAGAACCTAGATCATTAGTGGCGGTAGCGACAATCAACTATCATCGCTAATAATCCCTCTGCCATCGCTAGTAACCCCACCATCACTAATACCATCATAAAAATAAATCTAAAAATTTTTTATTACTAATTATCATTATTAGTGATGACAAACCTAGCCATTGCTACTAAGACTAATAGCAACAGCTTTAAAGATGAAATAATTTCATCTCTAATTATTTTTAATATTTAAATTAATATTTTTAAAAAAATTATAAAAAATATTAGCGGTGATGTGGCTAATGCCATCGCTAATAATTATTAGCGACCAAAATTACTATCGTTAATACCGGCTCTAATTTTTTTAATTTTTTAAATAAAATTAAAAAAAATTTTAAGAAATATTAGAGGTAGCAACTTGGTCTCTAATGCTGCCGCTAATAGTTATTAGCAATGGCAGTTGCCATCACTAATGTCGATGCTAATAGTTAATATTATTTTTTTAAAAAATTAATAATAATATTTTTAAAATTTATTTTAATTAATTATAATAAATTATAATTTTTAATATCTATCATAATTAAAATTCAAAGATAATATGATAATCAAGAATTAAAAATAAATTATATTATATTTTAAATATAAATTATATAATTTTTTTATAGGCAGTATCAAAAAAATATAATACATCAAAAAAAAATCAGATCCAATCCTCATCGTCATCCCCCACCTCCTCCTCCTACTGCTCCTCTCTAATAGCTGATGGATGAGAATTAGATGTCCTAGCATCCTATAATAAAAAAATAAAATAATATTAATAAGTTTCGATATGAAGGTGTATCTTTCGATATACTCCTCTAATTTTTGAATAGATTATTCTTACATATTTCAGTCGATGATACAGAGCTATAGATACCCTCGGTCTATCGATTGGATGGTTAGATTGAATTTTTAGTTCCTAGATCTTTTTTCCAGACTCAAACCTAAATATATAAAGCTTCTAAATATAAAAACTTAAAATAAGTAAAAGGGTTTAATAATATAATTACCTGATATAATGGCTAGGACAACGAGCCTAGCTGGTCACGCAGATGTAGATCCCGAAGAAGCTCCACGATCATATCGTAGTTGGCATCCAAGAAATTTTGAGGTTGCTGACTCAGAAGCCTCTACACGATCTTCTCCATATGCACATCACTCTAGATTTGAAATATCGAGGCCTATGAGGATAATGAAGGGTAATGAGATGGTGGAGGGTCAAAGCTATGGCCGAATTTTATGACCCAGCTCCTACTCATCCCCTCGATAGCACTGAGCTATCCCTCAAGATTAAGAAAGGGCTGAGAAGATAGGTCATCACCGTATCTCTCAGTAACGTACTGAAGGAAAAAGTCTTATTTTCTAGATCAGATTTGTTCAGATCTGATTGGATCAAGAAGAATATTTTAAAAAAAAATTCTGAGATTATAATCAGATCTGAGACTCCTCAGATCTAATCTTATTGATCTAATAATAAAAATAAAAATAAAAATTAAATTTAATTTAATTATACCTTTGTTTTGGATAATCCAATTATCCTGTGATGATTTCGATGTTTGCCTAAGGTTCTAATGTATCCATGCAAGCGCCTGGCCTCTACTAGTATCCACTCAGATAGATCTAAAGGTTTTCTCCTTCTCAATCAATCCTTTAAAAATTAGATCTAAATCTGATCTTGAAGGTCTTCAAAACTGCTTTTGAAGACCAGCCATTGTCTCTTGCAGCAGTGCTGCCTTCTTCCTTTCCTGGCGCCTTTCACTTGCTTGGATTGCACCTTGTTCGTGCCCAAAAGCCCTTAGGCGTGGAGAGGAGAGAGAGGACCAGAGGGTGGCATGAAGGAGGGAGAGAGTTTATGTGGCATGGGCTAAAGGCAGAAGTATTAAATTCTAGGTGCAGACAGGGTTTATATAGATCCTACTACGCCATGCAATGCCACATCATCTTGGCCAATCACGACCCTTTTGCAATCAGATCTAAATTTGATTAGTGGGATGACATCATCTGATCCAATCGGATGAGAGACCATCAAAACCCTCCTAAGGTGGCACCAAGACTGGGTCAAATAAGACTTCTTGGTGCCACAATGTTTAATCTCTTGAAGCAACCTTGGAGTCCCATATGTATGGGACTCCATCTTTATCCTCATGGAGTGCACGCCTCCCTAGGCATGTGCCCTCCTCCTATCTGTATTTTAGTAGGGGACAAGTCCCCAGGTACTCTCCTATGGGCACATGACACAAAGGCAGATGTCTATGTGTCCAGGGTCAATATTTGACTAATGTCCGAAAACAAGATTTAGCAGGTAATCGAAAATGGTAGGTGTTATTTTAAATTTATCTCATAAATTAAGACAATCCTTTTTTAATCTAGACAAGTTTCAGTCAGACCAAGTAAAAGTTTCTGAGTGAGCCCAAATATATTTGGCTCAATCGAGATAAGCTTTAATGATTATTAAAGGAGAACATTAGGCTCGATCGTGGGCTAGCATGATTTTCTTGAACCTAATTGAATTTTATTCAAATCAATTGAATTGAGTTAGTCCAATTGATGACATCCAGATCCAAATTTTTATTTGTATGATCCAGTTATTCAGTTTCGTATGGTAATGGGATACATCGCGATCTCTATCATCGACATCATTGAAATATCTTTCGATGGATCAGAACTTTTCTGATTCAGACAACTAGTATGATCGATCATCCAAATCATTCTAATTGCTCCCAAAATCCACCAGTGACACCTAGCAGCATATGGTGGCAATCCATCAGAATTGAAAGTCGAACCTCTCGGTACAGTTACCTGTGTGATTAAGTTCTTCTATCTTGAGCCTTGACTGGATTAGGGTTAAGGTGATCTCGTCAAACCCTAATTTTCGTCATATGAATTAATCATTCGATTTAAGTCCAATGTGAAAAATCTTAATAGAAACTCTTTCTATTATTTCACTCTGCCATGGCCATGGGCTTATGGACTTGATTCTCATGATCATCATAGGGCTACTCCTCATCTACCGAGGTAGATAGATTCCATATTGGTGCAATCCAATTCCTACAATGAACATGCTATAGCCAACATACACCTCAGAGTTCTGAATGGCTAGGAGACCGAGTTATGGTGTAGTCAAACTATAACACCCTCAAGGTGAACTACCGATGCACCTCAGGTCAAAGAACCAGACACACCACTGCAGCTTCGAGTCAGTCATCGATGAGAAGGTAGACTTCCTTATGACTGCTCGAGGTGGTCACGCTCAGTGCCCTCGTTCTCTAATGAGTACCTGTACTCTCGCTTCGGTGTCTCCTACACCATAGACTCAAGACTCATCTCTCCTAAAGAGAAGCGATCGTACACCAACCTTCCAGATCAATCACCATCCTCATGATGATCCTATAATTGGAAGCATTTTATGAGTTAATAATAAAAATTCATGTCTTAAATTTTTAACTCTTGAAAATATGAACTATTATTACCATTAACTCAAAGGATGTATCACAGACACTTTCAAAATACACACTTTGATAGAAAATAACCTATTTTATTATTTATAGTTAAAATTATAATTTTGTCCTTAGAAGTGTATTACAAGTATCAGCTAATCTAGCTTTTTGGGCACACATATCTAACAAACTTCCACTTAACCTAAAGCTAATTGGCTACAAATCTAAGTCACATCTTCTCAAGGTGGGCTTCGATCTTCTGCTGGCCTAATGGCTTTGTAAGTGGATCTGCCGCATTGTTTGCGGAGTCGACTCTCTTGACCTCGACATAATCTTTCTCAAGATAATCATGAATGAGGTGGTATCGCCGCTCGATGTGCTTGAATTTTTGATGAGATCTTAGCTCCTCAGCAAGGGCTATGGTGCCATTATTATCGCAGTATAGAGGAATGGCATCTGATGGCATCACTTCGATCTCTACGGCGAACTTCTTGTACTAGAATGCCTCCTTCGCAGCTTCTGATGCAGTGATGTACTCTGCTTATGGTGGAATCTGCTATCACTGTCTGCTTGAAATTCTTCCAACTGACAGCACCACCATTACACACAAACAGACTCTCAGATGTCGATTTTTGATCATCTATATCAAACATAAAATCCAAGTCTATATATCCCTGGACTTGGAGTTCTCCATTACCAAAAACCAACATCATATCCTTAGTTCTTCTCAAGTACTTAAGGATACATTTCATAGAAGTCTAGTGTTCTTCACCTGAATTTAACTGATATCTGCTCGTGACACACAGCATGGGCTATATCAGGTCGTGTACATAACTTGGCATATATGAGGCTCTCTATTGTTGAAGCATAAGGGATCTTGCTCATCCATTCAATCTCCTCAAATATGTTGGAACACATTTTCTTGGAGAGATGAATTCCATGTCTGAAGGATACCATTCTCTTCTTGGAGTTTTCCATACTAAACCTCTTTAGCACTTCCTCTATGTACATCTTCTGTGAAAGACCTAGTATCCTATTCAGTCTATCTCTATAGATCTTTTTTCCTAGAATGAAGGATGCTTCTCCTAGGTCTTTCGTGGAGAATTCTTTATATAACCAGATTTTAACTATAATCAACATGAAAATGTCATTTCGAATAACGAGGATATCATCCACGTACAGTATGAGGAAGAAAATAGCGCTCCCACTGATCTTTTTGAAAATACATGGTTCCTCCTCATTCTTGATGAAACCAAACAATTTGATCATATCATTAAAATGAGTATTCCAGCTTCGAGATGCTTGCTTAAGTCCATATATGGACCTTTGCAGCTTCATACTTTATGATCAACATCACTGAAAGTGAAACCTAGTGGCTGTTCCATATAGATATCTTCCTCAAGGTATCCATTTAAGAATGCCATTTTCACGTCCATTTACCATATTTCATAATCGAAATAGACTGCAATAGCAAGCAATGTGCGGATGAATTTTAGCATGGCTACTGACAAAAAGATATCCTGATAGTCAATTTCTTCATCCTTTTGCCACTAATCTAGCTTTGAATGTCTCCACATTTCCATCTGCACCAATCTTTCTCTTGTAGATCCATTTACACCCGATAGGTACTATACCTTTAGGTGGATCTACCAAGGTCCAGACTTAGTTTGAGTGCATCGAGTCAATTTCTGACTTCATTGCCTTTAACCATTTCTTGGAGTCGATATTCGATATCACCTTATCATAGATTTTGGGATCATCACCATGAACCCCATTACCTATGAGGAATATTTTTTCTACTTTCTCTGAAATAGTATCTAAGTACCTTTCAGAAGGATGAAAAATCTTTTTCGATCTACGAGGTGCAGGAGGTAGTGATTGTATTGGCTCAACCTGATTTGGTTCCATAGGATCCTTAGCTCATTGCTCTTGTAAGATTTTCTCCTCGAACTTGATCTGCTTTCCAATGCCACCATCTTGAATAAATATTTTTCAAGAAAGATGGCATGCCAACTTACAATCATATTATGATCTTCTGGAATGTAGAAATAATATCCTAATGACTCTTTAGGATATCCTATGAATCGAGCTCTAAAGGACCTATAGTCTAACTTATCTGCTTGTTGTCTTTTGACGTGAGTCGGACAATCCCAAATCTTGAGATGACTCAGACTTAGTTTCTTACCATGCCATATCTCATACAATGTGGTAGGAATGATTTTAGAGGAAACCCTATTCAGTAAATATATAGTAGTTAATAGACTATATCCCCAAAAAAAATTAGAGAGGTCTGCATAGCTCATCATGGATCGAACCATATCTAACAGGGTTCGGTTCCTCCATTCTAAAATTCCATTGAGTTGAGGTATGCCAGGTGAAATGCATTGAGAGACTATGCCATATTGCTTGAGATGGTTCAGAAATTTTCTTCTAAGATTTTCACCTTCTCGATCTGATCGAAGAACCTTAATGAGTTTTTTAGTTTGCTTTTCAACTTCATGTCTGAATTTCTTAAACTTTTCAAAGACTTCAAACTTGTATCTCATAAGATACATATACCCATACCGAGATAAATCATCGATAAAGATTATGAAGTAGACAAAGTTGCCTCTAGTCGGCACATCAAATGAGCTGCACACATCAGTATGTACTAGGACAAATAGTTTCGTGGCCCTTTCTCCATGTCCTATAAAAGGGTGCTTAGTCATTTTGTCATAAAGACATGATTCACAAATTGGATATGACTCAAAAGTCAACAGACTCAATAGCCCAATTTTCTCTAATTTATTAATCCTATCTTCTGCTATATGACCTAGCCTTAGATGCCATAGATACCTATCATTTGGACTATCCCTGGATCGTTTTGATCTTATGGCATTCACATTTTACTTGATATTAAAGATAGATACATTAATATGTAACTGGTAGAGATCGTTAATAAAAAAATCATTTGCAATTTTATTTCTTTCATAAAGAATATTACAATGGTCCTTAAGAAAACTAATTACATAGCCTTCTTGTGCTAAACATGAAATAGAAATTAAATTCTTGCTTGTAGCAGGCATATAATAAAAATTTTTAAATACTAAATCTAAGCCAAATGGTAGTTGAAGAGGATAGATTTTTATGGCCACAGTAGCAACCCTTGCTCCATTTTCAACACGTAGGATCATCTCACCATCCCTCAGCCTCCTGCTATCCTCAAGACCCTGCATGAAAGTGCACAAATGAGCACTAGAACCAAAGTCAAGCATCTAACTGGATGCAGAAAAAATCATAAGATTAGATTTAATAACGAGCATACCTCTAGAAGGACCTATCTCCTTATTTTTTAGGATGGTCAGATATGTAGGACAGTTTCGCTTCCAGTGGCTATTAGTATTATAATGAAAATACTTTTCTTTATTAATGGCCTTCTTCTTCAGCTTGCCTTCTTTTTCTTTTTACCTTTCACCTTCTGCCTTTTCACAGACTTCTTCTTTCCAAAAAACTATCTCTTGGAAGAAGTCCATTCCATAGTAAGTACTAAGTCTTTAGAACCTTTCATAGAAAACTCAACAGTAACCAACATTTTCATAAGATCGACCAAAGTATTCTGAAGTTTATGCATATGATAATTCATGATGAATTGCCCATATGCATCAGTCAAGGATTGCAGAATTATATCATTTTACAGATCTTGATCTAACTTTACTCCGAACTTCTCAAGCTCTTCCAAGTTTTTGATCATCATCTGACAATGATCTTAGACTGACTGCCCATCATGCATTTTAGTCTTAAACAGTCATTTAGTGATCTGATATTTGGCTGCACTATTCTGTTCACCAAACAACTCTTATAAGTAAGCCAACATTTGGCGGACAGTCTTGATATCTTCATGTTGTCGCTGAAGCTCATCAGATATCGAGTTCAATATATAGTATCTGGCCTTATTATCTTCATCCATCCACTTATCAAGAGACGCTCTCTATTTAACGGATGGATGAGCTGGTAAGGTGGGAAGATCTTGGTTGAATACATGAGTCAACTTCTCAAAATCTAAAATGATTTTAAAGTTCTAGAGCCAATCCTTATAATTAAGTTCGGTTAGTCTATGGGTGTCCAGGATATGGGCTAGTGGGTTGGACGTAGATATTTTTTTTCCTATAAAGAGTCAAAGTTTCTAGTTAGATTTTGTAATTAAGACTTGACCAATTTGTTTAGGAGTTTGACTTTTAAACAATTAGCTTCCACTATTTTTTCGGATCCCTATACTTTCAATGTAGAGATACGAAAATCTCCATGATTACTGATTTTTAGTAGATGATGTAGTTCCACCAACTGACTCATCACCTCACCTAACAGTTATTGGTGATGGGTTAGTCAATGAGTGAACAACTCTTATCCAATGATTCTATAATCATGGTGCACCCAGACTTGGCCTCTAATTCATGAATCTCACTGTATCCAGAATATTGATCCACTCCTTAGTTAAGTCAGACCCACCATTTGCACAGATTGCATTCCTAATTGGGTCTCTCATCGTATATCCAAAATATTGAGCCCAATCCATCCTCCAGCCCATAGCATCCAATGCCTAATAGACATGGTTGCGTCTTTTCGGTGCAACTGAAGCCACTGTGATCCAGCCGAGAATAATCAACCCCAGAAAGGAGCCCGCACATCTACAATGGATGGAAGACCTTAGACTTAATCTTTTCTTAGGAAGAATTTGATTTAGGTCTCATTAAACTTGACTTGACATGAGTCATAACCATTATGACTAACCTAATGGCATGGGATTAGCGCGGAATTATTAGCCACCTTAGATCAAGACTGGGCCGACAAATATGGCCAGTGAGACCGATGGAAGGGATATGCCATTAACTCGACAATAATGCATTCGAGTCAAGTAGCTTCCAATTAAAAATTAGTCGGTCGTATCTGCCAAACTTATCTTAGATACCAAATTATTAAGCCAGAATCAATCGGGTTAATCTACAATCCAGACTCTAACCACTGAGCCTAATTAGGTCTTAGCTCGATCGATCACTCATGTGACTAAACCTTGACCCAGATTTAATTCTATTAGACTGGTCAATTTATGTACTCTTGATCCCACCTAACCAACTCTTGATTCGATTTGATCAACCACTAGACCTAATTGAGCTACCCAAGCCCGAACCCAGTTTTATGAATATGTCTTAGATCTAAAAATTCTCAATTTTAGATCTAATTATTTTCCATAATCTTAATTCTTAATTAAGTTTAGGATTCATAAATAAAAATGTATGCACAATAAATCCTAGAAGTTTCAGGATCTAGGATTTTGCAGAAAGTAAGTTTTTGATTTTTGATTAAGGACGAACGTGCAGCACCCCTACACATCATAAGAACACCCCATCGAATGGAAAGGAGAGGGATCTTTAAATCCTACTGAATTTGACCACTCTAAGAGTTGGAGAAGAATGTATCACTATATTTCAATATAGCAAATCCTTGGCCAGGATAATCCATAAGATGGATTTGGTATTTTGAAATACCATGTAGATAGTTTGATTAGAGTTGATAGTTGAACTCTGAAGTATCCTACGAGCATTTTAATCAAGAGGATGAATTATATGAAAACTATATCCATATAGGTTCTAAGGATGTTGTTCTACACATTTAATCTATCCGACCATTGGGGATCATTGCTAGATAGTCACTTTGATTGATTTAAAAATTTATTTCTATATTATCGACTTAGATTTAGACTTATTGAATCATATATATTAGAGTTCATGATCTGATCGGATGGTTGATCAATGACTAACAATCGTTCTAGGGTTAAACGATCAATATGATTGATATTTAACCTAGTGCAAGTATTGCAGGAGGATCGATTAGTAATAGAATTACTAATTTACTTAATTTGATTAAACTAGAGGACTGAGATTAAGTCTAATTAAATATAATTTAATTAAATTTAGTTTGGACTTGATTGGATCAAGTTTAATTAGTTTATTGGATAAGCCAATTGTAAGAAAGAACTAGTCCTAGTTTAATTAGGACTTGAGTCAATCCAATTTCTAATTTAATTAAAAAATTAATTAAGATTTAAATCTAATTTAATCTAATTTAATTAGGTTCTTAATTGAATTAGAATCTAATTTAATTGAGTTGATTTACTTTTAGTTTAATTTGGTTTGAGAAACCATATTTGATCAAGTCAAATATGGAATCCTAGTAAGACTATAGGATTCATCCTTCTTATGCCACCTAAGCCCCAACGCCCCCACACCCTCTTCTCCTTAATTTTGTGCATTGAATCCCCCTCTCCTTGATGTTCTCGAACACCCTCTCTCCCTTTCTCTTTCTTATTTGGATATTTATTTTGGACCAAGTTAAAGAAGGCATTTTGTTTTGGTTTCAAATTTTATGGAATAGTGTTTTGAGAAACCAAAACTCCTCCGTTATCTTGCCGCACCCTCTCCCTATTTTTTCTCCTATTTTCTTTGGTGAGAAAGGCATCTTTTGTGTGCCCTTTATTGCTAGTCCATGCCAAAAAGAAAGGAGGGGGCACCCAAGTGTTGGGTGCCCCAACTTATTGCCTTAATTGGACCTGCCTTGTCTAGGTATTTGACCTAGACAAGACTTTTCCATATCTCATTATTTAAAATAAAATTTGGACTGAATTTTCATGAATTTCAGACCATTAAGAGAGGTTTTGGACATATGAAAATTAGAGAAAAAATTTTCTTAGGCATTGGATTTTCATAGATACCTATTAAAATCTTGCGCCTCGAGATTCAGTCCATGATAAACTAAAAACTAGATTTAGGAGCCATGATAAAGATCAGCCAACATACAGTTGGGCTAGCTTGGATATATAGTCAAGCCAACTTAGGGTAGGATCAAGTTGGCTCAAGATGGATTTAAGCCAATTCTCTCAGATGGACAGAAAGCAGTGCTTGGGTGAAATGCAGTCAAGCCAGCTCGGCTTCTGATGGAGCTGACTCGATGGAGGTGAATAGCACACAGGCATGCAAGTGAAAGTCTTTTCACAGGGTCTACAGCCCCTAACTCATAGACAAGATCTATTTATGGGGTCTATAAAGCTATTATGCTATCCAATGGCCAGGAGAGCATGTGGGAGCTGATCGGATGGCTATTGAAATGATTAGGACTTATAAGAAGGCCTGACGACCTAAGAAGTTAGAAAGTCTTGAGAAAATCTCTCAGACCATGCAGAGATAAGGTAGAAAGTGTTGAAGTGCTGTAGTTGTGCCTTCTTGGAGGCACGGAGACTAAGAGAAGCTCGATGGTGCAATAGTCGAGGAGGGTATCTCAACAGAGAGTGCCAGAGGCTTATCAGGAAGACTAGGAGTAGGTTTCAGAGAGAGTCAGAGGTCTCAAGACTCACCAAGAGCATCAAAAATTTTGGGAGTGTCCTAACGGTAGGATTGCCTAAGGACAAAGGCAAGAGCTTGATGTAGAGGCTAAGAGGATCATAGAGTATTCAGGGGTATTGAGGACCCTGGACCGGTAGATCTGTGAAGAAAATCTTCTTGAGATTACTATGAGAGCATTATATGGATGAGTGCTTTTGAATTCAGAGAGAGGGTTGATAAGTTAAGATTGTAACTTCTCTATTATTCTTTCTCGGTAGTGAAGCATTGCATGTCCCATGGATGTAGGCACATGGGTCGAACCACATATATGGTTGTGTTTGTTTATCTTCTTCTATTTTTCCATAGCAACAAGTAGTGCCATATCTCCTATAGATGATCTTGGATGGGTGATCCATATTTTGCAGTTGATGAATCTATCCTAACAACACCAATCTGGTGTCTAGGTGAGAGAAGAAAGAAGAAGAAGAGCATCTTCTTCTAGGATTTCTTCTATTCATCCATTTTTCTCCATCATTGAGATTTATTTTTGAGACTGTCTTAGATCTAAATTCTTTTCTCTTCCTTCTAATCTTTGGAGAGTCCAAATTTTGAAGAAAAAAGCATCGGATCGATCATCAAAGAAAGATTAGCATAATACTAGCATACTGCACTGATTTTTGAAGATCGAACTTTTGATCGAAATTCATGGACTCATGTGGACATCTCTTAGAGGTTGGATGCATGTACGGCTCAGAACTTCATCCTCAAGCTCAAATCAGCAAGTTAGAATATTTAACTTGCACAGGTAATATGGATCTGATGCTCTATTACATAGCCGCAATAGATCTAGTGTAGATCTATTTTGATGCGATCAACACCTTTTCTTCTTTCTTATATTTTTTATTTTTAATTTAATCTCATACCATAATCATGTAATAGGATCTTAGATCTAGGGTCTTCTCTAATTTTATGAATAAATTTTTGATTTATTTCAGTCTTTCGCTGCTTGATCTTGAAAAGTTTCAAGATCTAGCCCTGAAACTCTAGATCTGGTTTCTTCAATTGGTATCAAAGCCTAGATTGATTATTACATGATTATATATGTATATTTAGATTATTTTTTATATTAAATTTTATTTTATAATCTAACTATTAAATCTAAAATTAAAAGTTTTGATCACACAAATTGATATAAAGTTGTCCAGCTATAAGCTTTATCCTTTATTGTGGAGAGATTGTCCTAGTTCGTGTAGATCTGATTATTATCATAAATTTATTAAATATGATCTAATTTTATTTACAATTTATTAGATTTAAAAGAATTTTAAATTAAAAAATTAAGATTTTAGATTGTATGGATTGATTATAAGATTGTTCTATTGTAAGATTTATCCCTTACAGTAGAAAGATTGTCCTAGTACGTGCTAATCTAAAACATTGATCATAAAATTTAGATTAGATCTTAAAAATTTTATGATCTAATTAAAAATATTTTAATCTACTTTTAATCATCATAAATATGTTAGATTTGATCTAAGATAATTTATGATTGATTGGAATTGAAATTATTTTAATTACATGAATCTATTTAGATTAGATCTAAAGTAGTTTCATGCTTATTTTATTTGCATATTGATTATGAATCAAACATGCAACTTGATTAGTAAAACCATATTATAAAAATATTTTATAATATAAAAATTAATTTTAAAAAGTCAAACCCCAACCCTCAATCCAAAACTTAATTAAGAATTAAGAGGTTGTTTGATTAGGATCTAGGATTGTGAATTGAAGATCCTAAGTAATAAACCATAACACATTTGATTAGTAATGATTAGATCCATTAATTGAGTTAAATAAACTTAATTAAAGAATTAACTAAATCTAATTAATTATTATCTTAGATTAGATCAAGGATTCTCTAGATCAATTATAATAGTTGTAGTTGGTCAAGTCCATATCTTTAACGAGATCCAAGATAGACTTGATTCTTAGATATGCAGTCTAGTATGAACTATTAAGTTGATCTCATCAAGGCTAATTAAACTAGTTGGTATCTAAGATAAACTAGATCAATGGTCTTTAATTATCAGCCTGCTTACCTAGTCATTTCTGATGGTATCTAAGGCAAGCTTTGGCAGACCCTCCCATTGATCGAACTTACCTGGCCTCTTAGTAAAATTATATTTTGATCAGATCACTTGACTATTTGAGCTGACCCATGTCAGTTAGGTAAATCAGTGTGATTGATTTAGGTGCTCCTAGAACAGCCTTTTAATAGTCTCTCTTAAGTTGACTTGGTGATGCCAATGGGAGGATCATGATAAGCTGGTTAATCTAATCTTTTCTCCTATGAATCAAATCAATTAAATACTCTAAAATTTTTAGGTTCTTAAAATGAAATAATTATGGTGATAACTAGATCATTGCCTTCCATTAAGTGGGTGATAATGAGTTGATTAGTTGGATAATCATTAGAGGCCCATAGGCCTGGTGCTTATCGGCTAATGGAATTATCATTCATAATATGATTTCTTGGCCACGTCTCTCTAAAAGATAGTTAGATTGACCAACCATAGTTGGGCTTAATCATTTATTAGTTAGATGGACCAAATATAGTCATGTTAATGCTTGGACCTAATCGAGACTTTCAGTAGAGGCCCTAGACTATTGAAAAGATATCTGGGGTAAAATTAAATTACTAAAAATTATTTAGAGAAATAATTGATTATGAACCTATCCTTATATGTACATAGGTTGACCAACCATAGTTAGGCTTGTGTGCAGTCTATGTTGATTCTAGTATCCACTAAGAAATTAGGATAATTCCTCGAATTGAAGGTAAAGGCTATCAATTTTGAATAAAATAGTGAAAAAATCTTTTGATTAAAGTTCAAATCTTAAGAATTAATAAACCAATTATTAATTAGGCTTTTGATTCTTCTTTATACAGTTAAATCCAAACCATAGTTGCTCCATTCACTATTAGACAGTGATAAACTTATGGGATCTAACTTCGATAATAAGTATTGAAAGTTGAATATTGTTCAGCAGTATGAAGTAGTTCGTGCTGGGGCCTCTATGCCCAGATTAAACATAAGGTCCAAAAATAATCTAGATTAGACAGAGTGCTATAAAAAGTAAGAGCATTAGAAAAGGAACTATCCTCAGTATCTTGATTCCCATGATCCCAATAGGTTGAATAAGAGAGATGAGTAAGTAGTTGCTGATCCGGGATGTTATATGATAACACCTTATAATTTTTCTTTTTGTGATACTACTACTTGGATATTAGATACCAAAAGTTCAGTTCATATTTATAATACGTTGCAAGGACTTTAAGTTAGTAGAAAATTTGAAAATAATGAGCTCTGTTCCAGTTCTAGCTATGGGAATAGTTTAACTTATTTTCAATACTAATATCATTTCTTTAAATGAATATCATTATTTTTCTTCTTTTCTAATGAATATAATCTTTATTGGCCTTTAGGTCAAAGATGATTATCATTTATGAATAAAGAAAGATTATTGTGATATTATTTTGAATAATATTACAATATGCAAGGACAACAAAGAAATGGTATTTACATCTTATCACAGCCTATGAGTGCAATGTACACTTCTAAAAAATATCCTAGATTAGATAATGGCTCTAATATCTATCTATGGCACTGTAGGCTAGGTCATATTAATAAAAATAGGATAAACAAGTTGATCCAAAAAGAAATTCTCGAAGTCAATGATTGTAAATCACTTCTAACCTATGAATCTTATCTTCTTGATAAAATAACCAAATCATCTTTTACTGAAAAAGATGAGAGAGCTACTGAGCTCTTAGGTCTAGCACATACTGATGTATTTGGACCAATGAGCACAAGTGTCAGAGGTGGATATTTCTACTTCATTACTTTTATAGGTGATCTATCCAGGTATAGATATGTTTATCTGATGAAACATAAGTCGGATTCATTTGAAATATTCAAAAGATTCTGAAGTAAATTAGAAAAAGAAATTAAAAAAGTATTAAACTCTTCGATCGGATCGAGGAGGTAAATATCTATCTAGTGAGTTCTTGACATATCTAGGAGAGAATGGGATTCTCTCACAGTGGACTCCTCTTGGGACCTCATAGCATAATGGTGTATCAGAAAGAAGAAATTGAACCTTATTGAACATGGTTCAATCCATGATGGGGTTTGCTAGTCTACTTGTTTTATTTTGGGGTTATGCTTCTGAAACTGCATGTTATATGTTGAACAATGTACCGAGTAAAACTATCACAAAAATTTCATATGAGATATAGACTGGGCGTAGGCCTACACTCTCTCACTTGCGGGTTTGGGATTGTCCAACCTATATCAAATATTTGCATATAGATAAGCTTGGATCTTGGTCTGATAAGTGTGTGTTTATAGGGTATTCCAAAGAAAGTAAGGATTACTATTTCTATTATACTGAAGAATAATAGATATTCGTCAGCCTTAATGCAGTCTTTTTAGAAAAAAATTCTTGGTGGAGAAACTGTTGCCTCTAAAATTGAACTTGACAAAGTTCAACAGGTAGAAAGACTAACACCAGTAGCTGAACCTGAGTTGGTGTTGATCCCATAATTGATTTTGATGATTTCCAAATCTTGAGCTTATTATGTATCTAATCATGTGTCTTAAAAATATGTGTAGGATTTTTCAAGTATCCAAAATAAAAAATTTATCTCAAGAATAAATTCTCTCAAGATGCCATGCCAAAATAATTAAAGGATTAAATTCACATATATTTAGATGGCTTGGTATGAAGAAAGTATGATTGGAAGAAGAGAAATTAAAATTGAAGAAAGCAATCTTGTTTAGAAGAGTTTGGGGCTAAGAAATTTAAGTTTGGAAGGTCAAACATTGAAGAAAAATGAAGCCAGAATTTTTAGAGACCTTTCTTGAAAATTTGAAGACCTCTTCCAAAAATTTAGAGGCTTCTCCAAGCTGTTTGGCACTCCTACATATTGCCCTGGCACAGACTCGAGACCTCTCTAAAACTAGACGAGATCTCTTCATTTCAAAAAATAGAAACCTCATTTCTTATTCTGAGATCAAGAGCTCTCGAAAATTCTTGAGAGCTCTTGCTGTGAAATCGAGATATCTCAAAAATTTTTGAGAGCTCTCATTGGAAAACCAAGAGCCCTCATAGAAAAATCGAGAGCTCTCCAAATTCGCAATAGCCTTCAATAGGATTTTTTTGCAAGCTTTCCAACGGCTAGTTTTTACTCCCAATGGCTATTCTAGTGCTTCCAATAGCTAGAAATCTCTCTCCAACCATCTCTAAAGGTATTTAAAGGTGGAGAATCAATTGAAAAATAGGATTAAAGGATTCAGAAAGAGAAATCATTTTCCAAACCTAAGGGATTCTATTGCACATCAATAAAAGAGAAAAAGAGAGAAATTTTACAGTAATTTCAAAGGGCATTCAAGAGCTATCTTCTACAACCAAGCATCCTCTCAAGCCTCAAAGAAGAGTTTCAAAGCTTTAAAAGAGCCAATTATTCAATCTCTTCTTTGTGCTCAAAGAGTTTCAACTCTATTTTTAGTTTTGTGCTAAACTTCTTATATTGTATTTTTGTTTCTTTTCAAGTTTCTTTGAAAAAAAGAAACTTGGGGATTAGGCCCATCCAAGCCCAAAATTAGATATTGTAGATTTTGGTTGGTGAGCCCGAAAAATCAACTAGGTTGTTAGTGAATCCGAAAAACTAATGGTGTTAGGTTTTAGTTGGTGCTCCTATGAAAACCAACTAGCTCTATTTGTGAGCCTGAAAAATAAACACACTATAATCAAAGATAGATTATAATAAAAATCCTAAAAAAATCTTGAAGAGTGGACATAGGTGCGGGTTGCACCGAACCACTATAAATTTTTGTGTTTATGTTGTGCTCTTTTCTTTTTTTCCTTTACATTTCTTGCATGCTTTTTATTCTTGCTTTACTTTTATTGTTTAATTTTGTTATCTTAATTTTGCTGCTTATATTGCATATATTTCAACCACACCACTTAAGTTAAAATCAAAGCACACACTTATTTAGAGTTAAATTTGGATAAAATTTTATAAGAATCTAATTCACCCTCCCTCTTGAGTTGCTACCTCTGGGCAACAATTGGTATCAGAGCAGGTGCTCTGTTATTGATTATTGACCTAACCGTCTAGAGCTAAAGATTTTGGCAATCCAAATAGAGTCTTTATTTAATGAAGGTTATTCTATAGATAGATCTCCATTTTTTAATAGTTCTAATTATATCTATTGAAAAGCTAGAATAAAAATCTTTATACAAGCACATGATTATATGTTATAAAAAATTATAATTGATGGCTCACATATGACCAATGCATTAATCGAGCATGATAAAGTAATGGCCCAACTAAATGCTAAGACTTTAAATATGCTTTATTATTCATTAGATTTAAATGAGTTCAATCTAATTTCTTCTTGCATTTTAGCAAAACAAGTTTGAAAGAAATTAAAAACTATTTTTAAGGGAGCAAAATAAGAAGAAATATCAAGCTTCAAAGAAGATAAGAAAGCTCATCCCAACATATGCCTCATGGCTCATGAGGATAGAAAGAAAAAGAAGAAAAAGAAATAAAAAAAAAAAAAGAAAGCATCAATTGAGGGGGAGTAAAGCATAGAAAAGAAAAATGAGAAAGAGGACGAAGGTATCGCCAATCATTGCCTCATGGCTAATACAAATGAGGTAAATCCTAAAAATTCTTTTGACTTTATATTTGATGAATTATTTGAAGTCTTTAATGAATTAATAGATGAATTTAAAAAATTAAGGGTCAAAAATAAAGAACTTAAAAAATCAAATCTTCTTTTAGCTAAAGAAAAGAATGAGCTTTTAAGTGAAAAAAAAGATATCTTAAAAGAAAAGAATATTTTAGCTAAAGAAAAAAAAGAATGGATTAAATCTAAAAAATTTTTAATTAAAAAAATATAAAGCTTAAAAAGGATAATGATACTTTAAGATTTTTCTTAAAAAAAAATGAAAATCTTTTAAATGAAAAGAAAGAGCTCTTGGAAGAAAACAAAAAATTAAGAAGAGAGATTGAAGTTTTAAAATCTATTGCTGAAAAGTTTACCATTAGTTTTTAAAATCTCCAATCTGTGGT
>QRFJ01001586.1:43426-121534 GCA_006176705.1 Cocos nucifera
TCGTTCTTATGATCGAACGGCCAAGAAAAATATCTTAATCAAACTATGATTAAATCTACAAAACTAGTTAGATCTACATCATATATCACATATATAAAAAATTGATCTAACTAAAAATATGTTTTGCATACATCTCATGTATCATATCATACATATTTTTAGATCTAAATTATCTCATAAATATCCAAAAAATAAAATTTAAATTTAATCTATTAAATAAATTATTCTAGATAAATTAGAAACTATTCTATACTAGTCTAAACATGCATCTATCATATCTTATATAAATAAATAAATAAATTTATTTTTTTAAGATCTAATTAATAATATTTATAATATAAAAAAATAATAAATAAATAGATCTAAAAATTATAATTAATTAAATTAAAATTATGATTATGCTAGACTACACATAAAATAATTCTATTCCTAGTCTAGTCATGCATCTCATACATCTTAGATCTAAATTATTTAATTAATTTTTAATATTTGAATCTAATCATATCTAATGTGATATTTAAATTATCTAATTTTTAGATCAAAAAATTAAAAATTAAATCATAATAAATTATGGAACCTAGCTTTGATACCAGTTGAAGGAAAAAGCCTTATTTTTTGGATCAGGTTCGTTCAGATCTGATTGGATCAAAAGAGATATTCAAAAAAATTTCTCTAAGATCCTAATCAGATCTAAGACTCCTCAGATATGATCTTATAATTATGATAATAAATAAAATTAAAATTAAATCTAATTTAATGTATACCTTCATCTCTCTTAAAAGTTAATGGGATTGTTTTCAATAAAATAGAAACTGATTTTAATATTTCTAGAAAGCAGCAAAATGCTAGAAATATTTTTACAAGAGCTTCAACTGAAGATCATACCATTAAATGCTTTAAATATAATCAAATTGGTCACAAAATTTTGGAATGCAACTTTAAAAGAATTGGCCAAGCCTTGATAAAGCAAATATGGGTTCCAAAATGAACCATAAGCTCTAACCTTAATGGATCCAAGATGGCTTGAGTACCAAAATCTAGTAAATGATTTTGCAGGTACATCAAGGATCCAATGGAATGAAAAGAGAAAAATATTATGAATGGATGCCTTAGAAATAAAATTGGATGGATGATGAGATTTGGTAAAATCTAAACTTTTCTCACATCATGCCATCATTGTTTGATTGATTTTGATGATTTATCATTACTTAAAATAATCATACTCTATGAATTGAAAGTTTGATGTATTGACTTTAATGATTTGTTAACATGTATGCATATGATAACTCCTCTCATATTTTGATAAGTATGATTGATTTTGATGCTTGCAATAATATGAATATTTTATGTTTTAAATTAATATGCTTTTCTATATATATTAATGATTGAAATGATTAAACTTGAAATTTAGCTTGATACTTTAAGTCTCCCCATATCAATTCTATATTTGATGAATTTAAATTAAGAGATGCTTAATTGGTTTAAATATTTTAATTATTGAATTCACAAGAGAAACTAAATTTGACAATCCCCCATAAGATGCTTAAATATTGAAATATCCCTAAAAAAATGCATGATCTAAGTACTTGAAAATAAAATATTCAATTATAAGAATTAAGTACTTGATGTAGTCATCTACATTGCATCTTAGGTTAATCCTTAAGAATTTCAAAACTTCCTAGTTGAATTGAACTCATAGAGCCTTCATCTAATTTCTCCTTGATTTGATCTTATCCTATTTGATTATCAGAACCTCCCCCCCCCCCCCCCAATTGATTAATTTTTGATTTCTTAAATTAATTTGAATATCTTTCTTCATTATTGATTTGATTGTCCTTTCTTATCTTAAAAGAGAATTTATTGATGAACATTCTTATTTTATTTTAATTGATTGATTTTAAAAATTAAATTTGAAAAATGGTCTTCTTGAATCTTTTGAAATTGATATCAAGCAAGATATTTCAAGAAAGTTTTCATTTATCTTTAATGCTAAACTTTTAAAGAGAACTTCAGTTTTAAGTAATTAGCATCAAACAGCTTGCTATTTGCCATATATTTGATTGATTTATCTTTGGCAAAAAAGAGAAGAATATTTTTGTTTCAAATCTAATTTTGCATAGCTATATGTTTGATATGATATCATTTAAAATAAATTCAAAAATACATATCTTTTCTGTACCTGATTGCTTGATATTTTTTAAGAAAAGAAAGAGATGATCTTTTTTAAAGAATAACAAAAAAAAATTTATGATTTGTCTTGACTAATTTGCTAATATCAATTCAAATTGATTTATCATTCAAAATTCTCAAATTATTTTATTTGAATTAATTCATATTTATCAATTCAAAACTAAAATCATTGGTATCAAGCTGAACTCGCAAATTGATCTTTAAGTGATATTAAACTATCAAGAAAATCATGATTTAGTTTTAATTTCAGTTTAATTGGTATCAAGACAATATTTCAAAGAAATGATTTTGTTTGCTAAAGTAAGGGAAAAAAAATATTAAAGAAGAATTGATCATTTATTTTAAAAAGAATTTTGAAATTAAAAATTTCTTTCAAATTTAGAAAATCTAAATTTAGTAGTTAAATTCATATTAAATATGCTTGATTTGAAAGAAAAAGGAGGAAAAAACTTGTAAGCTAAAATAATTGAACCAAAATTATGAAAAATAGGGGGAGATAATCTTGTAAGCTAAAATAATTGAGCCAAAATTATAAAAAATAAGGAGAGATAATGTTATTGAAACATTAAAAGAAAAATGATTTCTTAGTATCCCCAAAATAAGAAGAAAAATGCCTTTCATCTTAATTTGATTGAAGATTTTGATCTTAAGCTCTCAATCAATTGATTTATGAACTTCTTAGATTTAGCTTTATCATATTTATTTAATTTGATATGCATGATTTAATTACTCTATTTTATTTTTAAAAAATTAGTAATAGTTAAGTTAAATTTGAAAATATTTTCTTACTCCAAGAAATAAATTTTTAAACATAATTTTGAAACTCATTTGAGAATTCAAATTTAATCCTAAATTTTTGATGTGCAGTACAAAATTCTTATGAATAATTGGTATTGAAGTAATTTTTACTCAAAGTAATAAATTTAAAAATATGACTATCTTTTGCTTTAATTCTATTTATTTTACTTTGCTCGATACATCTCTGATACATACCTTTTTCAAGCTTAATTGACTAAAATTTTTTAAGAAAATAAAAGATTGAATATTAAAGTATACAGTATGCTTAGTTTCATGATCAAATCTTTTAAAAAATTCTATTTCTCTTAAAGCTTAAAAGTGTATATTTAAAAATCTAATTAAAAGATCATATTAATTTACAAAGGGAGAGAGCCTTTATTATTTGAACTTAGGCTAAGTTTTTGAAGAGAAAGTTATTTTATTTTAAAAGGAGAGATGATTTCTTCGATTTGACTTCATAAATTTGATATATCTTTCAATTTAATGCTTTGATGTTGATTTTGATGACTTCTTATTTCTTTCCATGAGCTTTTTGATGTTGTCAAAAAGGGAGAGAAGTATGTTGAGTATATAAAATATGTATGTACTAATGATGTGTAATAAATTAAAGACTCATTAAGAATTCTTTCATGAAGTTTAATTCATTATTCTTATCTTGATTCACATTAGTTTCTTTAACATATACTCAAAGTTTTGCCTTCATCAAAAAGGAGAAGATTGTTGATCCCATGATTGATTTTGATGATTGCCAAACCTTGAGTTTATTATGTATCTAATCATGTATCTCAAAAATATGTGTAGAATTTTTGAGGTATCCAAAATAAAAAATTTATCTCAAGAACAAATCCTCTCAAGATGCCATGTCAAAATACTTAAAAGATCAAATTCACACATATTTGGATGGCTTGGTATGAAGAAAGTATGATTGGAAGAAAAGAAATTAAAATTAAAGGAAGCAATCTTGTTTAGAAGAGTTTGGGGCCAAGCAATTCAAGTTTGGAAGGTCAAACATTGAAGAAAAATGAAGCCAAAATTTTTAGAGATCTCTCCTGAAAATTTGGAGACCTCTCCTAAAATTTTGGAGGCTTCTCCAAGCTGTTTGGCACTCCTGCATATTGCCCTGGTACAGGCTCGAGATCTCTCCAAAACTGGACGAGACCTCTCCATTTCAGAAAATAAAAATCTCATTTCTGTGTTCTGAGATCGAGAGTTCTCAAAAATTCTTAAGAGCTCTCGCTGGGAAATTGAGAGCTCTCACAAGAAAATCGAGAGCTCTCCAAATTCGTAATAGCCTTCAACATGATTTTTCTGTAAGCTTTCCAATGGCTAGTTTTCACTCCCAATGACTATTTCAATGCTTCCAATGGCTAAAAATCTCTCTCCAACCATCTCTAAAGGTATTTAAAGATAGAGAATCAATTGAAAAATAGGATTAAGAGATTTAGAGAGAAATCATTTTTCAAACCTAAGAGATTTTATTGCACATCAATAAAAGAGAAAAAGAGAAAAATTTTGCAGCGATTTCAAAGAACATTCATGAGCTATCTTCTACAACATTTCAAGCATCCTCTCAAGCCTTAAAGAAGAGTTTTCAAGCTTCAAAAGAGCCAATTATTCAACCTCTTCTTTATGCTCAAAGAGTTTCAACTCTATTTTTTATTTTTGTGCTAAACTTCTTATATTATATTTTTATTTTTTTTCAAGTTTCTTTGGAGAAAAAAAACTTGGAGATTAGGCCCATCTAAGCCCAAAATTAGATATTGTAGGTTTTGGTTGGTGAGTCTGAAATATCAACTGAATTGTTAGTAAATCCAGAAAACTAATGGTGTTAGGTTTTGGTTGGTGCTCCTGTAAAAATCAACTAGGTTTGTTTATGAGTCTGGATAATAAATACACTATAATCAAGGATAGATTATAGTAAAAATTCTAAGAAAAATTTGAAAAGTGGATGTAGGTGTGGATTGCACCGAACCACTATAAATCTTTGTGTTTGTGTTGTGCTCTTTTCTTCTTTTTCTTTACATTTCTTGCATGCTTTTAATTCTTGCTTTACTTTCATTGTTTAATTTTGTTATCTTAATTCTGCTACTTATATTGCATATATTTCAACCAAACCACTTAAATTAAAATCAAAGCACACACTTGTTTAGAGTTAAATTTGGATAAAATTTTATAAGAACCCAATTCACCCCCCCTCTTGGGTTGTTACCTCTAGGCAATAGTTGGATTTGATTAGATTAGATCCAAAGCCCAATGTACCTGCACCATTAAGGCGATCTGGTAGAGTTTCGCATCAATCGAATAGATACTATAATTTTTTAGTTTGGGATGATGATCCCATCAAACTCAATGAGAATGATGAGGATCCGACACCTACATGGATGCAATGCAGAGACCTGATTCAAAAAAATGGCTTAAGGCCATGAATCCAAGATAGAGTCCATGAAGGTTAATGATGTGTGGACATTGTTAATCCATCCGAAGGGGTTAAATCCATTGGATGTAAGTGAATTTACAAAAGGAAGAGGAGCACAGATGAAAAGGTGGAGACCTATAAAGCCTATCTAGTTGCTAAGGGATATCATCAATATTGTGGTATTGACTATGACGAGACGTTCTTTCCTATGACAATGCTCAAATCCATTTGGATAATACTTGCGATAGCTGTCCATCTGGATTATGAGATCTAGTAGATGGATGTGAAGATAGCTTTTCTGAATGGAGAGCTGATCGAAAAGGTGTATATGATACAACCTAAAAGGTTCACATTCATAGATGAGTCTAAGGTGTGCAGGCTTTGGAGATCATTTATGGATTGAAGCAGGCATCTCGAAGTTAGAACATGTATTTTGATAAGATAATCAAAATGTATGACTTTATTAAGAATGGAGAAGAGTCCTGCATCTACAAATGAGCAAATGATCCAAAAGTAGTATTCCTTATTTTGTACGTGGATGATATTCTCTTAATCGAAAATGACATCTCCGCACTGCAAGGAATAAAAGCTTGGTTGTCATCGCAATTCTCCATGAAGGACTTGGTATAGGATTTGGTGTGGTGCTCCCAAGTCTTGAGGGGCCACAGGAGGAGCTAGAATGTTGGCTCTGGGAGTCTAGGATAGGTGTGAGTCTTAGGGCTAGGACAGAAATTATCCTAGAGAGAAGTTGGCATGTAGTCCTGCGTGGACTTGAGTTTCAAGTATGAGGACCTTCAAGGGCTTGGTAGGTGCTCCAAAGATCTAGAACATAAGGTGGAGTAAAGGACTAAAGCCAAGAGAAAAATTAGCCAAGATAAGGAGCTGACATACAGACGGGCAGGCTCGGATACACAGTCAAGCCGACTCAGACTAAGATCAAACTGACTCGGGGTACAGTCAAGCCGGCTGTCTCAGATAAACAAAAGAGAGAATTCAGATAAGATGCAGTCGAGCTAGCTTGACTACTAACAAAGCTGACTCGACGATGGTGAACAAAATTAAATGGAATTTTTTGTTTGGGATCTTATGGCTTGGTCCAATAAAGTCTTAAGGTGGCTAACTCATGTATGGATCGGATTTAGATCCAGAGGATGAGAGCATGAGAGACATGGATGTACATGGGCTTGGTGAGTACTTTCATATATTGGGTTAGCTAGAAAAATTTTTTGTCGGGCCTAATAGTTATGTATAAATACATAGGTTGTATTAGAATTTTATAATGTAGATTGAAATACAGATCTTTTCTTCCTCAATCTCTCTTCTCTCTTCTTTCTAGAGTTGCCATCCCAAGGGGGTGCCTTCCTCAAGCCCAAGGAGGAAGGCATCTTATCATAAACCTAGATTAGGTGGATTAGTAGTCTGCTATCTTAGAGAATGTCAAAGTTCTCTTCAGATCCATGCTAAAGATCAGGGGTTTCCGCAACACATGGTATCAGAGCTAGGTGATGCCATGGTGATGTTACAATAATTGGTATTAGAATCTGATGGTGCATAGAAGCAAAAAAGAAGTCATATAGGATAAAATCAAGAATCTGCACAAGTATTCCATAGTATGTCTCAGATCTATCTTTGTTATTGCTGTGGTTTGGCCAACTGAGAGCAGCGGATTGAAAGTGGAGGTTGAGAGGATTAATGGAAAGAATTTTTCTTAGGGTGGAAGGTTTGGATGCATGATTTTTTTATCGATCTTGATCGAAGAGATCGGGAGTATATGATGGGTGATAGAATTCTCTAGAAAGATTGGCAGTATGGGGCTGTTTGGCAGATGAAGAGAGATTTTTCAAGGGATAATGGTCGAAGGAAAGCTGAAGAAGTGACTATACGTCCTTCGATTGCAGGAAGGTAGGAGAAGTAGTCAAAGATGCATTCAGTAGTTTAATCAGAGTATGAATTTGCGAAGCCTTGGAGGTAATGAAGATGGATGATCCATGGAGGTCCAGCAGGTCAGTGCTGGATGGCTGATCTTGGATCAGGTTTCTTTTATAGGAGCACTAGGGAGAGTCACAATTCAAGTGGAGGATGGGTTATGTGCAGTAAGAAAGGATCCGGATACCTATAAGGAGGCGGTGCAGAGATGAGGTAGGAGGTGCTGGAGTGCTATTGTAGCACTACCCTAGAGGCATAGTGGCTGAGTGAGGCTCGACAGTACAGCAGTCGAGGTAGGTATCTTAGTAGAGAGTGTCAGGAGACATCTTAGGAAGATCAAGAGTAGGTCTCAGGAAGAGCTAGAAAGTCTCAGGAGCTTCGGGATGAGATAGATGGGTCTGAGCCCAGGATGGGATTTGAGTTGTAGTTTCTTCGAGTGTAATTGAAGCGGTGGCTGGTATAGGGGTAGAAGAAGAGAAGGCTAGGATAGAATTTTCTAGGATTCAATTATTGATTTTAAAGAGTTGGATGAGCTCTTAGATTTTGAAGGTGCCCGTGAGTTGCGGAGGTATTTGAGATGGGTTCGAAGGGGTCCATGGAGTGCGGAGAGTTCGAAGGGGCAGCAATGGTGTTCGAGGTGCAATGACAGGCTCAGCAGTGCAGCATTAGACGGTTGGCCTCGGAAGAGTTGATTATAGAGTCAACTTCTATGGCATCAAGTAGGCTTCGATTTTAGGTGGAGCACCGAATAGAGGTGGATTCATCGGTGGAGATGTGGTATGAGTTTAGAATGGAGGAGTGCAGGAGGATCAATATCCTAGCACCAATACCGAAGATCCATAGTTCCAAGTGGAGCGGCACATGCGGAAAAGATTAGCAAAGTTTTGAGGAGACCATGTTAGGATATGCAACGAGTACTGGTACAGGAATGCTGCGGGATCTCAAGAAAAGTTTAGGATAATTGATGCAACTATCAAGCAAAAGGGTTCCTATAATTCTAGGATGGTGCAAAGAAGTAAGCTAAGATTTTCAGTGGTGGAGACGATCATCTCAAAGGCCTCAATGGTGCATAATAGTTGAAGAAGATTGATGAAGGCGATGTTTGCATAAGAAGTTGTCAGCATGCATAGCGATAGTGGGATCGTGCAGAAAAATATTATTAGGTGTGCCAAGGCTTGGACGTACCAAGATGGAGATTGTAGAATTTGGTATGGTGCTCCCAAGCCTTAGGAGGCCACAGGAGGAGCCAGGATGTTGGCTTCTAGAGTCTAGGACAAGTTTAAGTCCTAGGGCTAAGATAGGAGTTGTCCTGGAAAGAAGATGGCGTGTAGTTCTGCACGGACTCAAGGTTCAAATATGACGATCTTGAGGGGCTTGGTTAGTGCTCCAGAGATTTGGAACATAAGATAGAGCAAAAGACTAAAGCTAGGAGAAGAATCAACCGAGACAAGGGGCTGACATACAAGCGGGCTGGCTTGGATATGCAGTTGAGTTGGATCGGACTAAGACCGAGCCAACTCAGGATGCAGTCGAGCCAACTATCTCAGGCAGACAGAAGATTGAATTTGGATGAGATGCAGTCGAGGAAACTCGACTATTGATAGAGCCAGCTCGATGGTAGCAAACAGAACTGGATGGAATTTTCTATTTAGGATCTGAAGGTCTAGTCCAATAAGATCTTTAGATGGCTAATTCATATATGGATCGGATTTAGATCCAAGGGATGAGAGCATGGAAGACATGGGTGTACATGGGCTTAGTGAGTGCTTTCATATATTGGATTAGCTAGGAGAGTTTTTGGTTGGGCCTAATAGCTATGTATAAATACATAGGTTGTATTAGGATTTTATAACATGGATTGAAATACAGATCTTTTCTTTCTCAATCTCTCTTCTCTCTAAAGTTGCCGCTCCAAGGGGGGTGCCTTCCTCAAGCCCAAGGAGGGAGGTGCCCCATCATAGATCCAGATTAGGTGGATTGATAGACTGCTATCTTAGAGAATGTCAAAATTCTTCTCAGGTCCATGCTAAAGATCAAAAATTTTTGGAACATGTGGTATCAAAGTTAGATGATGCCATGGTGATGTACAACACTTGGGTGAAGCATCCTACATCCTAGGGATGAAGATCTATAAGGATAGATCTAAAAGGATGCTTAGGTTATCCCAGTCCACATATATAGATGCTGTGCTGAAGAGGTTCAGCATGGAGAATTTCAAAAAGAATTATCTTCTGATAGACCATGAAATTTTTTTCTCTAAGAAGGATTGTTCGACAACTTATGAATAGAGAGTATATGAGTAGAGTCTCATATGCTTTGACAGTTGGATCTATCATGTACGCCATGATATGTACGAGATCAGATGTGGCATACTTACTAGGAGTAGTGAGTAAATACCAATCTGATCCTAAAAAAATCATTGAAAAGTGGTTAAAGCTGTCCTTAAGTATTTGAAAATTCTAAGGATCAATTGTTGAATTATGGCGAGTCAGATCTGAAACTTATGAGGTTCATTGACTCCAACTTTTAGTCTGACCATGATGATAGCAGAAGCATGTCGGGTTATATCTTTACTCTAAATGATAGAGCCATCTGCTGGAAGAGTTTCAAGCAGTATACTATGGCTGACTCTGTTTGTGAGGCGGAGTATATCGTAGCATCAGATGCCATGAAGGAAGCTATGTGGTTGAGAAAGTTTGTTGATCCTGAGATTGATTTTGATGATTTCAAAATATTGAGTTTATTATGTATCTAATCATGTGTTTCAAGAATGTATGTAGGATTTTTCAAGTATCCAAAATAAAGAATTTATCTCAAGAATAAATTTTCTCAAGATGCCATGTCAAAATAATTAAAAGAGCAAATTCACACACATTTGGATGGCTTGGTATGAAGAAAGTATGATTGAAAGAAGAGAAATTAAAATTGAAGAAAGCAATTATGTTTAAAAGTATTTGGGGCCAAGAAACTTAAGTTTGGAATGTAAAACATTGAAGAAAAATGAAGTCAGAATTTTTCAAGATGTCTCAAATTTTTTTCGAGAGCTCTCGAGTGGTCTGGCATAATGAAACAGTATTCTAGCACAGTCTCGAGAGGTCTCGAGTTGAACTCGAGATGTCTCGTTCTTAGAAGATAGAAACTTCATTTTCATGCTCTGAGAGTGAGACATCTCATAAATTTCTCGAGAGGTCTCATGGTTCTGTGAGACATCTTGTGAAAAATTGAGAGGTCTCAAAATCTGATGAGAGGTCTCATGAAAAACTGAAAGGTCTCGATCTGCGCAGACAACCTTCAATGGATAGTTTTTCAACGACTATTTTTCAACCCCAACGACTATTTTAGAGCTTCCAACAGCTAAGAACTCTCACTCCAATCTTCTCTAAAGGTATTTAAAGATGGAGAATCAATTGAAAAAAATAGAAGAAAGAGATTAAGGGATTTAGAGAGAGAATCTTTCAGATTTTGTGAGGAACATTGAATATCCAAAGAAAAGAAAAAAGAGAGGAGTGTTGTGCACAAATTTCAATGATCCGTCAAAGCAATCTTCTCCAACATCTTTTACATCCTCTTAAGCATAATTTGAAGAAAAGCCAAGTTTCAATCGAGCACATTATCAACTTGTTCTTAAAAGCGCTTATACTCTATTTTTTATATTGTACTGAAACTTTACTTGTATTTTTTGATTTCTTACAAGTTTCTTCAGAGGAAAGAAACTTGGGGTTTAGGCCCATCCAAGCCCAAAATTGAATATTGTAGGTTTAGGTTGGTGATCCCAAAAAACCAACTGAATTGTTAGTGAATCCGAAAAACTAACGGTATTAGGTTTTGGTTGGTGCTCCTATGAAAATCAACTAGATTTGTTTGTGAGCTTGGGAAAACAAACACACTATAATCAAGGATAGATTATAGTAAAATTTTTAAGAAAAGATTGGAGAGTGGACATAAGAGTCGGTTGCTCCAAACCACTATAAATCTTTGTGTGTTTGTGTTGTGTTTTTTTCTTCTATCTCTCTATATACTTTGTATGGTTATAATTCTTACTTTACTTTCATAGTTTGATTTTGTTATCTTAATTCTACTGCTCATATTATATACATCTCATCCTCACCGCTTAGATTAAAATTAAAGAACATAATTGCTTAGAGTTAAATTTGGCCAAAATTTTTATAAGAACCCAATTCAACCCCCCCCCCTCTTGGTGTTGCTATCTCTGGGACAATAATTAGTATCAGAGATGTGCTCTAAATTGATTATTGACCAATCATTAGTAAAAGATCATGGCAACCCCATTTAGCTCATTATTTGCTGAAGGCCAACACATTAAGACCACCACTATTTAATGGCACAAATACCTTTTGAAAACTAAAATAAAAATTTTCATACAAGCTATAGACTATACTTGTGGAAATTAACTAGAGGCCTACACCTACAATAGAAATAATGTTGTCTATCCCAAACTAAGAAGATAGATTAAAGAGCCACAATATTCTTTATTGTTCTCTTGAACAAGAATTTAATAGAACATCCACTTGTACATCAGCAAAGAAAATTTGGGGAGGATTGAAAGTGTAACAAGCCAAGTAAAGAGTCAAAATCAACTTGCTTATTCATAAATATGAAATGTTTAAAATGAAGAAACATGAGTCAATTTTTGAAATATTTTCTAAATTTACTGATATTATTAATGCTCTAAATGGTCTTGGCAAAATCTATACTAACTATGAACTTGTTTGCAAGGTTTTAAGGTCTTTGCCAAAGAAATGAAAAGGAAAGGTGACAGCCATACAAGAAGCAAAAGATTTCATCAAGCTATCAGTAGAAGAATTGATGGGTTCACTCATAACTCATGAGTTGAACATGGCTCAAAAGGAGGAAGAGGAAGAGCTAAGAAAGATGAAGATCATCGCCTTCAAATCCATTGCGCAACATGAAGAAAGTGATGAGTCGAAAGAAAAAGAAGATGAAGAAGAGAGTGAAGATGATGATGAGGATATGGAAAAGAAAAGGAAAGAAGGAAGAAAAAGAAAGAAAAGAGCAAATTCAAGAAGTATGAAAAAGAAAAAAGAAAAAGAAAGAAAAAGTGTCATGTGCTATAATTGCAACAAAAGGGGATATTACAAGATGGATTGCTCCCTGCTCAAAAAGTATCCCAAAAAGATCAAGGAAAGAGCTATGTTAGAAATTTGGGATGATAGTGATACTTCAAGCTCGGATGAGAAAAAGAAAGTGAAAAATCTTTGCCTCATGGCCATTGAGGATGAGGTAAATTCTGAAAACTCCTCCGAGTTTACATTTGAGGAATTATTTGAAGCCTTCAATGATTTAATGGAAGAATTCAAATAATTAAGGCTGAAAAATAAAGAAATCAAAAAATCTAATCTTCTTTTAGCTAATGAAAAGAATAAGTTATTAAATAAAAAAGAAGATATCTTGAAAGAAAAGAATACTTTGACTAAAGAAAAAGAAGAATGAATCAAATCTGAAAATTCTTTAGTTAAAGAAAATATGGAGCTTAAAAAGGATAATGATACCTTAAGATCCTTCTCAAAAGAAAAGAAAAATTTTTTAAATGAAAAGAAAGAACTCTTGGGAGAAAATAAAAAATTGAGAAGAAAGATTAAAATTTTGAAGCCTATTGTTGAAAAGTTTATAATTAGTTTTCAAAATCCCCAATCTATGGTAAAAGTTAATGGGGTTGTTTTCAATAAAATAGAAACTGATCTTAATATTTCAAAAAAATAGCAAAATGCCAGGAGTATTTTCATAAGAGCTTGAACTGAAAATCATTCAATTAAATGCTTTAAATGCAATAAAATTGGCCAAAAAATTTTTGATTGCAATTTTAAAAGAATTAGCCATACTTTTGTTAGATAAATTTGGGTTCCAAAAGGAACCTTGAGCACTAACTTCAATGGACCCAAGAAAACTTGGGTACAAAAAATTATGAAGTAATTTTGCAAGTATACTAAGGATCCAATGAAGCTAAAAGAAGAAAATTTTTATGGATGTCTTGAAAATGAAAATAGATGGATGGTGCTATTTGGTAAAATCTAAACTATTCTCACACCATACCATCTTTATTTGCTAAATATATTTTGATTATTAATTAGCATAATTATTAAATATATTTGATTGATTTTGATGATTTATCATTGCTTAAAATGATCATACTCTATAAATTGGAAGTTTGATGTATTAACTTTAATGATTTGTTAATATGTATGCATATGATAACTCTTTTCATATTTTGATAAGTATGATTGATTTTGATGCTTGTAATAATTTGAATGTTTTGATTTTAAAGATTAATACGCTCTCCTCTATATATCATGCTATGGATGAAATGGTTTATTTTGAAATTCAGCATAATATTTTAAGTCTTTCCATATCAATTTTATAATTAATGAATTTAAATTAAAAGATTTTTATTGGATATGAATATTTTAAATTGCTAAATATTCATAGAGAACTTCAGTTTAATTATTTGATATCAAACTACTTACTATTGCCATGTATTTGATTGATTTATCTTTTGGTAAAAAGAGAAGAATATCTTTATTTCAAATATGATTTTACATAGCTATATGTTTGATACGATATCATTTGAAACAAATTCAAAAATACATACCTTTTCTGAACCTAATTGCTTGATATTTCTTATCAAAAGAAAGAAATGATCTTTTTGAAGAATGACTGATAATTTCTTTATGATTTGCCTTAACTAATTTGCTTATATCAATTCAAATTGATTTATCATTCTAAATTCTTAAACTATTTAATTTGAATCAATTCATCTTGATTTAATTCAAAATTAAAATCTTTGGTATCAAGCTGAATTTGTAAATTAATCTTTAAATGGTATTGAACCAAGAAAATCATAATTTGATCTAAAACTTAGTTTAATTGGTATCAAGAAAATCTTTCAAAGAAATGACTCTATTTGTTAAAGTAAGGAGGAGAAAATATTAAAGAAGAAATAATCATTTAATAAAAAAGGCCTTTGAAATTAAAAATATATTTTAAATTTTAAAAATCTAAATTTAGTGGTTAAATTCATGTTGAATTTGCTTGATTTGAAATAAAGAAGGAAAGAAAGTTGAAAAGTAAATTAATCTTGCTATAAGTATAAAAAATAGAGGGAGAGATATTTTCTAACTTGATTTGATTAAAAAAATTTTTGACTAATTTGAAAACATATTCATACTCCAAGAAATAAATTTTGAAATTCATTTAAAAATTTAAATTTAATCCTAAATTTTTCATGTGCATTGCAAAATTCTTATGAATTATTTATTTTGAAATAATATTTTACTCAAAGTAATGAATTTGAAAATATGACTATCTTTTACTTTGATACTGTTTATTTTACTTTTATTTTGCTTGATACATTTTTGATACATACCTTTTCCAAATCTAATTGACCAAAATTTTTTAAGAAAAAAAAATTAGAATATTAAAGTATATATTATGCTTGATTTCATATTCAAATATTTTGAAAAGCTCTATTTTTCTTAAAACTTAAAAGTGCATATTTAAAAATCTGAATAAAGATCATATTCATTCAAAAAGAGGGAAAGCATATAATATTTAAATTCATGCTAATTTTTAAAATTAAAATAAATATTTAAAAATTATTTTGGGTCAAATGATAAATTTTTAAAAGAAAGATGTAAATTTAATACATCTCTCAATTTAATACTTTGATGTTGATTTTGATGACTCATATAAATTGATTTTTTGAACTTAATGCAATTCTTACTTTGATACAATCATATTATTGATTTTGATGATTATTTTTTATTTTTTTTCCATGAGCTTTTTGATGCTGTCAAAAAGGGGGAGAGGAATATTGAGTATATGCTTAAAGAAACTCAATGAATTGTATTAATGCTTGAAATGAAAAGTTAATACTCACTGATATGAATTGAAATATTTTTTTTATGAGTATATGAAATATGTGCAATAAATCAAAAGAATAATTGAGAATATTCATGAAGTACTCATGTTAGATATGTGTGCCCTAGAAGTCAGAATTGGCTAATACTTGTAATACATATCTAAAGGCAAAATTATAATTTTAACTATAAATAATAAAATGGGCTATTTTCTATCACAATGTGTATTTGAAAGTATCTATGATACATCCCTTGAGTTAATGATAATGATAGTTCATATTTTTAAGAGTTGAAAATTTAAGATATGAATTTTCATTATTAACTCATAAAATGCTTCCGACTGTAGGATCATCATGAGGATGGTGATTGATCTAGAAGATTGATGCATGATTACTTCTTTAGGAAAGATGAGTCTTGAGTCTACAGTGTAGAGATATCGAAATGAGAGTACAGGTACTCGTTAGAGAATGAGAAAATTGAGCGTGACCACCTCGAGCAGTCATAAGAAAGTCTACCTTCTCGTCGATGACTGGCTCAAAGCTGCAGTGGTGTATCTGGTTCTTTGACCTAAGGTGCATCGATAATTCACCTTGAGGGTGTTATAGTTTGACTATACCATAACTCAATCTCCTAGCCATTCGGAACCCTGAGGTGTATGTTGGCTATAGCATATTCATTGTAGGAATTGGATTGCACCAATAGGGGATCTATCTATCTCGGTAGATGAGGAGCAGTCTTATGATGATCATGAGAATCAAGTCCATAAGCCCATGTCCATGGTAGAGTGAAATAATAGAAAGAGTTTCTATTAGGGTTTTCACATTGGACTTGAGTCAAATGATTAATTCATATGATGGAAATTAGGGTTTGACGAGATCACCTTAACTCTAATCCAATCAGAGCTCAAGATAGAAAAACTTAATCACACAGGTAACTACATCAAGAGATTCATTTTTAGTTCTGATGGATTACCACCATATACTGCTAGATGTCACTGGTAGATTTTGAAAGCAATTAGAATGATTTGGATGATCGATTATACTAGTTGTCTAAATCAGAAAAGTTCTGATCTATCGAAAGGTGTTTCGATGATGTCGATGATAGAGATCACGATATATCCCATTACCATATAGAGATGAATCTAACTGGATCACACAAATAAGAGTATGGATCTAGATATCATCAATTGGACTAACCCAGTTCAATTGATTTGAATAAGATTTAATTAGGTTCAAGAAAATCATGCTAGCACATGATTGAGCCTAATGTTCTTCTTCAATAATCATTAAAGCTTGTCTCGACTGAGCCAAATATATTTGGGCTCACTCAGGAACCTTTACTTGGTCTGACTGGAGCTTGTCCAAGTCAGAAGAGGATTGTCTTAGTTTATGAGATAAATTTGAGACAATACCTATCATTTTTCGTCACCTACTAAATCTTGTTCTTTGACTTTGGTCAAACATTGACCTTTGACACTTAGACATCTGCCCATTGTCATGCATCCATAGGAGAAAACATG
Source organism: Cocos nucifera (assembly GCA_006176705.1). Classification (NCBI taxonomy): domain Eukaryota; kingdom Viridiplantae; phylum Streptophyta; class Magnoliopsida; order Arecales; family Arecaceae; genus Cocos; species Cocos nucifera. The sequence continues at coordinate 60,171 of QRFJ01001586.1, forward strand.
GGGCTTTGTCCTCCTACTAAAAAGCAAAAGGAGAGGGGGCGCACACCAAGGGAGGCGTGCACCCCATGAGGATCACGCCTGGAGTCCCAAATAGATGGGACTCCAGGTTGCTTCATATTTTCAACTTGGGTGTCGCCAAAGAGTCTTCTTTGACCAGTCTTGGCGTCACCTAAGGAGGTTTATGAGGGGCTCTAATATGATTGGATTAGATAATGTCATTCCATCAATCAGATTTAGATCTGATTGTACAAAGAGCCATGATTGGCCGGGATGATGTGGCACTGTATGACGCAGTAGGGTCTGTATAAACCCTATCTGCACCTAGGATTAAGAGGTTCTACCCTTTACCCATGCCACAAGACTTCTCTCCCTCCCTCTCCATACCACCTTCAGATCCTCTCTCTCTCCTATCCATGTCCAAGAGTTTTTGGGCGCAAGTTTGGTGCGATCCGAGCAAGAGAAAGACGACAGGAAAGGAAGAAGGCAACACTGCTGCAAGAGACAATGGCTAATCTTCAAAAGCCATTTTGAAGATCTTCAAGATCAGATCTAGATTTGATTTTTAAAGAAAAGATTGAAGAAAAAAAGATCTCTAAATCCTATCTAAGTGGATATCGGTAGAGGCCAGACACTTACGTGGCTACATCCAGAATCTCAGGCAAACATCGGGATCATCACAGGATAATAAGATCACCCATAACAAGGTATAATTAAATTAGATTTAATTTATTTTATCAGATTGATAAAATCAAATCTAAAAAGTTTTAAATCTGATTTTGATCTAAGAAAAAAAATTTTGAAATATTTTTTTTGATCCAATCAGATCTGAACGAACCTAACCTAGGAAACAAGATTTTTTCTTCAACTGGTATCAGAGCCAAGTTTTCATAATTAATTAGATCTAATTTTAATATATTTTTATCTAATAATTAGATAATTTCAAATATTACATTAGATATGATTAGATCTAAAATTAAAAATTAAAAAAATTAAATAATCTAGGTTTAAGATGTATGAGATGCATGACTAGACTAGGAATAGAATTATTCTATGTGTAGTCTAGCATAATTATAATTTTAATTTAATTAGTTATAATTTTTAGATATATTTATTTATTATTTTTTGATATTACAAATATTATAATTAGATCTAAAAAATAAAAAATAAATTTATTTAATTCATATGAGATATGATTGATGCATGTTTAGACTAGTTGTAGAATAGATCTACAAAGTTATCTTGAATAAATTTAATTTGATATGATCAAATTTAAATTTTATTTTTTAAATATTTATGAGATAATTTAGATCTAAAACATGCATGATATGATACATGAGATATATGCAAAACATATTTTTAAGTTAGATCAATTTTTATATGTGATATATAATTTAGATCTAACTAGTTTTGTAGATTCATCATGTTTCTGATTAAGGCATTCTCCTTGGCTGTCCGATCATAAGAACAAAGAGAGATTTAAAGACCCTCTCCTTTCATTTGATGGGATGTTCTTATGATATGTAGGGGTGCTGTGTGTTCGTTCTTAATCAGAAATCAAAAATTTATTTTCTATAAAATCGTAGATCCTGAAACTCTAGAATTTTATTTACATATTTTATTTATGAACCCTAATCTTAATTAAGAATTAAGATTATGAAATATATTAGGTCTAAAATTGAGAATTTTTAGATCTAAGACATATTCATAAAATTAGGTTCGAGCTTGGGTAGCTCAATTAGGTCTAGTGATTGATCAAACCGAATCAAGAGTCAGTTAGATGGGATCAAGAGTGCTTAAATTGACCAACCTTATAGGATTAAGTCTGGGTCAAGGTCAAGTCACATGAGTGATCGATCAAGTTAAGACCTAATTAGGCTAAGTGGTTAGAGTCTGAATTGTAGGCTAATCCGATTAGTTCTGGCTCAATAATTTGGTATCTAAGGTAAGTTCGGTAGATATAATTGATTGATTTTTAATTGAGAGCTACTCGACTCGAATGCATTCTTATCGAGTTAATGGCATATCCCTTCCACCGATCTCTCTTATCTAGCCATATTTGTTGGCTCAGTCCTGATCGAAGATGGCTAATAATCTGAACTAACCCATGCCACTAGATTAGTCATAATAGTTATGACTATGTCAAGTCAAGTTTAAAAAGATCTAAATCAAATCTTTCTAAGAAAAGATTAAGTCTAAGATCTTCCACCATTATAGATATGTGGGTCCTTTTCGAGGTTGATTGTTCTCGATTGATTACAGTGGTTCAGTTGCACCGAAAAGATGCAACTATATCTATTAGGCATTGGATGCTACGAGCTGGAGGATGGATTGGGCTCAATATTTCGGATACGATAAGAGACCCAATTAGGAATTCAATTTATGCAAATGATGGGTCTGACTTAACTAAGGAGTGGATCAATATTCCAAGTATGATGAGATTCATGAATTAGAGATCAAGCCTGAATGTACCATGATTAGAGAATCATTGGACAAGAGTTGTTCACTTATTAGCTAACCCATCATCAATAACTGTTATGTGAGGTGATGAGTCAGTTGGTGGGACTGCACCATCCACTAAAAATCATTAATCATAGAGATTTTTGCATCTCTATAGAGAGAGTGTAGGAATTCGATGAAAATAGTGAAAGCTAATTTATTTAAAAATTAAATCTCTAAATAAATTGGTCAAGTTTTAATTATAAAATCTAACTAAAAATTTTGACTCTCTATAAGAAAAAAAAATGTCTGCATCCAACCCACTAGCTCGTATCCTGGACACACATAGACTGACCAAACCGAATTATAAGGATTGGTTTCGAAATTTCAAAATTATTTTGGGTTTCAAAAAGTAAACTCATGTATTGGATCAGGATCTCCCCACCTTACCAGCCCATCCGTTCATTGAATAGAGAGCATCTCTTGACAAATGGATGGATGAAGATAACAAGATCAGATACTACATGTTGGGTTCGATGTCTGATGAACTTCAGTGCCAACATGAAGATATCAAGATTGTCCACTAAATGTTGGCTCACTTGTAAGAGTTATTTCGTGAATAGAGTCATGCAGCCAAATATCAGATCACTAAATGACTATTTAAGGCTAAAATGTATGATGGGCAGTCAGTTCAAGATCTATATTTGATGATGATCAAGGACTTGGAAGAGCTTGAGAAGCTCAGAGTGAAGTTAGATCAGGACCTACAGAATGATATAATTCTGCAATCCTTGACTGATGTATATGGGCAGTTCATCATGAACTACCATATGCATAAACTTTAGAATACTCTAGTTGAGCTTATGAATATGTTGGTTACTATTAAGTTTTCTATGAAAGGTTCTAAAAGCTCAGTACTTGCTATGGAACGAACATCTTTCAAGAGAAAGTCCTTTGAAAAGAAGAAGAAGTCTGTGAAAAGGTAGAAGGTGGAAGGTGGAAAGAAAAAGAAGACAGAGCTGAAGAAGAAGGCCGCTGATAAAGGAAAGTATTTCCATTGTAATATTGACGGCCACTGAAAGCAAAACTACTCCACATACCTGGCCATCCTAAAGAATAAGGAGATAGGTCCTTCTAAAGGTATGCTCGTTATTGAATCTAACCTTATGATTTCTTCTGCATCTAGTTGGGTGCTTGACTCTGGTTCTAGTGCTCATTTATGCACTTTCATGCAAGGTCTTGAGAATAGCAAGAGACTTAGGAATGGTGAGATGATCCTACATGTCGAAAATAGAGCAAGGATTACTACTGTGGCCGTCGAAACCTACCATCTAGCTTAGATTTAGTACTTAAGGATTGTTATTATATGCCTGTCGCAAACAGAAATTTAATTTTTGTTTCATATTTAGCATAAGAAGGCTATGTAATTAGTTTTCTTAAGGATCATTATAATATTCTTTATGAAAGAAATAAAATTGTGAGTAGTTTTCTCATTAACGATCTCTATCAGTTACATATTGATGTATCTATCTTTAATATCGAGCAAAATATGAATGCCATTAAATGACCCAGAGATAGTCCAAATGATCGGTATCTATGGCACCTAAGGCTAGGTCATATAGCAGAAGATAGGGTTAACAAATTGGAGAAAATTGGACTATTGAGTCTGTTGATTTTTGAGCTATATCCAATTTGTGAATCATGTCTTCATGGCAAAATGACTAAGCTCCCTTTTGTAGGACATGGGGAAAGGGCCACGGATCTACTTACCCTAGTACATGCTGATGTGTGCGGTCCATTTGATGTGTCGGCCAAAGATAATTTTGATTACTTTATAATCTTTATCGATAATTTATCTCAGTTTGGGTACATGTATCTTATGAGACACAAGTTTAAAGCCTTTAAAAAGTTTAAGAAATTCAGACATGAAGTCGAAAAGCAAACTAAAAAATCGATTAAGGTTCTTCGATCAGATCGAAGAGGTAAATATCTTAGTCAAGAATTTCTACACTATCTCAAGCAAAATGGCATAGTCTCTCAATGGACTCCACTTGAAATACCTCAACTCAACGGAGTTTCAGAATAGAAGAATCAAACCCTATTAGATATGGTTCGATCCATGATGAGCTTCACAGACCTTCCTGATTTTTTTTGAGGACATAGTCTGTTAACTGCTATATATTTACTGAATAGAATTTTCTTTAAAATCATTTCTACCACACCGTATGAGATATGGCATGGCAAAAAACCAAGTCTGAGTCATCTCAAAATTTTGGATTGTCCGGCTTATGTCAAAAGACAACAAGTAAACAAGTTAGACTATAGATCCTTTAGAGCTTGATTTATAGGATATCTTAAAGACTTATTAGGATATTATTTCTACATTCCAGAAGACCATAATGTGATTGTGAGTCAGCACACCATTTTTTTTGAAAAATAGTTTATTCAAGATAGCGGTATTGGAAAGCAGATCAAGCTCAAGGAGAAAGTCTTACAAGAGCAACGAGCCAAGGATTCTATAGAACCAAATCAGGTTGAGCCAATACAATCACTACCTCCTCTACCTCATAGATCAAAAAAAGTTTTTCATCCTTCTGAGAGATACTTAGGTACTATTTCAGAGGAAGTAGGAAAAATATTCCTTATAGATAATGAGGTTCATGGTGATCCCAAAATTTATAATGAGATGATATCAGATATCGACTCCGAAAAATGGTTAGAGGCAATGAAGTTAGAAATTGACTCGATGCACTCAACCCAAGTCTGGACCTTGGTAGATCCACCAGAAGGTATGGTACCTATTGGGTGTAAATGGATCTATAAGAAAAAGATTGATGTAGATGAGAATGTAGAGACATTCAAAGCTAGATTAGTGGCAAAAGATTATAGTCAGTATAAAGGCATTGACTATCAAGATATCTTTTCGTCAGTAGCTATGCTAAAATCCATCCATACATTGCTTGCTGTTGCAGCCTATTTCGATTATGAAATATGGAAAATGGACGTGAAAATGGCATTTTTAAATGGATACCTTGAGAAAGATATCTATATGGAATAGCCGCTAGGTTTCACATCCAGTGATGCTGATTACAAAGTATGCAAGCTACAAAGGTCCATATATGGACTTAAGTAAGCATCTCGGAGCTGGAATACTCATTTTAATGATATGATCAAATTATTTGATTTCATCAAAAATAAGGAGAAATCATGTGTTTTCAAAAAGATCAGTAGGAGCGTTATTGTCTTTTTCGTACTATACGTGGATGATATTCTCCTTATTGGGAATAATATTTTCATGTTGACCACAATTAAAATGTGGTTATCTAAAGAATTCTTCATGAAAGACCTAGGAGAAGCATTCTTCATTTTAGAAATTAAAGTCTATAGAGATAGACCGAATAGGATGCTAAGTCTTTCACAGAAGATGTAGATAGAGGAAGTACCAAAGAGGTTTAGCATAAAAAACTCCAAGAGGAGATTAGTACCTTTCAAACATGGCATTCATCTCTCCAAGAAAATGTGTCCCAACACACCAGAGGAGATTGAACGCATAAGCAAAATTCCTTATGCTTCAGCAATAGGGAGCCTCATATATGCCATGTTATGTACACGACCTGATATAGCCCATGCTATGAGTGTCACGAGCAGATATCAGTCGAATCTAGATGAAGAACAGTGGACTTCTGTGAAATGTATTCTTAAGTACTTAAGAAGAACTAAGGATATGTTGTTGATTTTTAATAATAAAGAACTCTAAGTCCAGGGATATACAGATTTGGATTTTATGTCCGATATAAATGATCGAAAGTCGACATCTGCAAGTCTGTTTATGTGTAATGATGGTGCTATCAGTTGAAAGAGTTTCAAGCAGACAATAATAGCAAATTTTATCATGGAAGCAGAATAGATCGCTGCATCAGAAGCTGCGAAGGAGGCATTCTGGTATAAGAAATTCATCATAAAGATCAGAGTGATGCCATCAGATGCCATTTCTCTGTACTGTGACAACAATGACACCAAAGTCCTTGCTAAGGAGCCGAGGTCTCACCAAAAATTCAAGCAAATCAAGCAGTGATATCACCTCATCCATGATTACCTCAAGAAAGGTTATGTCGAGGTCAAGAGAGTCAACTCTGCATACAATATGACAGACCCACTCACAAAGCCATTAGGCCAGCAAAAGATCAAAACCCACCTTGAGAAGGTGGGACTTAGATTTGTAGCCAATTGGCTTTAGATCAAGTGGGAGTTTGTTAGATATGTATGCCCTAGAAGCCAAAATTGACTGACACTTATAATACACATCCAAGGATAAAATTATAATTTTGATTATAAATAATAAAATAAATTATTTTCTATCATAATGTGTATTTGAAAGTGTCTGTGATACATCCCTTGAGTTAATGGTAATGATAGTTCATATTTTTAAGAGTTGAAAATTTAAGATATGATTTTTTATTATTAACTCATAAAATGCTTTCGACCGTAGGGTCATCATGAGGATGGTGATTGATCCGAAAGATTGGTGTACAATCGCTTCTTTAGAAAAGATGAGTCTTGAGTCTATGGTGTAGAGATACCAGAGCGAGAGTACAGGTACTCGTTAGAGAACGAGGGTACTGAGCGTGACCACCTCGAGTACTCATAAGGAAGTCTACCTTCTCGTTGATGACTAGCTCAAAGCTACAGTGGTGTGTCTGATTCTTTGATCTGAGGCTTATCAACAGTTCACCTTGAGGGTGTTATAGTTTGACTACACCATAACTCGATCTCCTAGCCATTCGGAATCCTAAGGTGTATGTTGGCTATAGCATGTTCATTGTAGGAATTGGATTGCACCAATAGGGGATCTATCTACCTCAGTAGATGAGGAGCAGCCCTATGATGATCATTAGAATCAAGTCCATAAGCCCATGGCCATGGTAGAGTAAAATAATAGAAAGAGTTTCTATTAGGGTTTTCACATTGGACTTGAGATGAATGATTAATTCATATGACGAAAATTAGGGTTTGACGAGATCACCTTAACCCTAATCCGATCAGGGCTCAAGATAGAAGAACTTAATCATATCAGTAACTACATCGAGAGATTTATTTTCAGTTCTGATGGGTTGCCACCATATGCTGCTAGATATCATTGGTGGTTTTGAGAGCAATTAGAATGATTTGGATAATCGATCATACTAGTTATCTAAATCAGAAAAGTTTTGATCCATTGGAAGGTGTTTCGATGATGTCGATGATAGAGATTGCGACATATCCCATTACCATACAGAGCTGAACCTAATTAGATTATACAAACAAGGGTTTAGATCTGGATATCATCAATTGGACTAATCCAGTTTAATTTATTTGAATAAGATTCAATTAGGTTCAAAAAAATTATGCTAGCACATGATTGAGCCTAATGTTCTCCTTCAACAATCATTAAAGCTTATCTCGACTGAGCCAAATATATTTGAGCTCACTCAAAAATCTTTACTTGGTCTGATTGGAGCTTGTTCAAGTCAGAAAAGGATTGTCTTAATTTATGAGATAAATTTGAGACAATACCTACCATTTTCCATCACCTACTAAATCTTGTCCTTTGACTTTGGTCAAACATTGACCTTTGATACTTAGATATCTGCCCATATGTCATGCATCCATAGGAAAAAACATGGGGCTTTATCATCCTGCTAAAAAATAGAAAGGGAGGGGGTGCATGCCTAGGGAGGCATGCGCCCCATGAGGATCATGCCTGGAGTCCCAAACGGAAAGGACTCCAGGTTGCTTCATGTTTTCAACTTGGGTGGCACCAAAGAGTCTTCTTTGACCAATTTTGGTGCCACCTAAGGAGGTTTATGAGGGACTTTAATCTGATTGGATCAAATGATGTCATTCCATCAATCAAATTTAGATCTGATTGTACAAAGAGCCATGATTGATCGGGATGATGTGGCACTGCATGGTGCAGCAGGATCTATATAAACCCTATCTATGCTTAGGATTGAGAGGTTCTACCCTTTGCCCATGCCACAAGACTTCTCTCCCTCCTTCTCTATGCCACCTTCAGATCCTCTCTCTCCTATCCACGTCCAAGAGTTTTTGGGTGCAAGTTTGGTGCGATCCGAGCAAGAGAAAGACGACAGGAAAGGAAGAGGGCAGCACTACTGCAAGAGATAATGGCTGATCTTCAAAAGCCATTTTGAAGATCTTCAAGATCAGATCTAGATTTGATTTTTGAAGAAGAGATTGAGAAGGAGAAGATCTCTAGATTCTGCTTGAGTGGATACCGATAGAGGCCAGGCACTTGCATGGCTACATCCAAAATCTCAGACAAACATCGGAATCATCATAGGATAATAAGATTATCCATAATAAGATATAATTAAATTAGATTTATTTTATTTTATTTTTTTTATTTTATCAGATCGAGAAAATTAGATCTAAAAAATCTCAGATCTGATTTGGACCTAAGAGAAAAAATTTTTGAAATATCCCTCTTGATCCAATTAGATCTGAACAAACCTGACTCAGAAAATAAGGTTTTTCCTTCGACTCATTCATATGTTTAATCTATACTTCATGATACTTTTTAGCAAAATGCATAGAAATACATTATTTGCTTTTATTGTGCATATACTCAAGATTTTATTATTATCAAAAAGGAGAAGATTGTTGATCCTGAGATTGATTTTGATGATTGTAAAATATTGAGTATATTATGTATCTAATCATGTATTTCAAGAATGTGTATAGAATTTTTTAAGTATCCAAAATAAAGAATTTATCTCAAGAATAAATTCTCTCAAGATGCCATATTAAAATACTTAAAAGAGTAAATTCATACACATTTGGATGGCTTGGTATGAAGAAAGTATGATTGAAAGAAAAGAAATTAAAATTGAAAGAAGTAATTATGTTTAAAAGTGTTTGGGGCCAAGAAACTCAAGTTTGGAAGATCAAATATTGAAGAAAAATGAAGTCAGAATTTTTTGAGACATCTTAGATTTTTTTCGAGAGCTCTCGGGTGGTCTGGCATAATAAAATAGTATTCTGGCACAGTCTCGAGTGGTCTTGAGTTGAACTTGAGATGTCTCGTTCTCAAGAGATAGAAACTTCATTTTTGTGCTCTGAGAGTGAGAGGTCTTGCAGATTTCTCGAGAGGTCTCATGGTTCTGACAAGACATCTCGTAAAAAATTGAGAGATCTCAAAATCTGACGAGAGGTCTCGTGAAAAATCGATAGGTCTCGATCTGAACGGACAGCCTTCAATGGATAGTTTTCCAATAGCTATTTTTCAATCCCAACAGCTATTTCAGGGCTTCCAATGTCTAAGAACTCTCACTCCGATCTTTTTTAAAGGTATTTAAAGATGGAGAATCAATTAAAAAAATAGAAGAAAGAGATTAAGTGATTTAGAGAGAGAATCTTTTAGATTTTGTGAGGAATATTGAATATCCAAAGAAAAGAGAAAAAAGAGGAGTGTTGTGCACAGATTTCAGTGAGCCTTCAAAGCAATCTTCTCCAACATCTTTCACATCCTCTCAAGTATAATTTAAAAAAAAGCCAAGCTTCAATCAAGCACATTATCGGCTTGTTCTTTAGGATTTAAAAGTATTTATACTCTATTTTTTATATTATGCTGAAATTTTACTTGTATTTTTTAATTTCTTTACAAGTTTCTTTAGGAAAAAGAAACTTGGGGTTTAGGTCCATCTAAGTCCAGAATTGGATATTGTAGATTTTGGTTGGTGATCCCAAAAAATCAACTGAGTTGTTAGTGAACTCGAAAAACTAATGGTGTTAGATTTTGGTTGGTGCTCCTGTGAAAACCAAGTAGATTTGTTTATGAGTCTGAAAAAACAAACACACTGTAATCAAAGATAGATTATAGTAGAATTTCTAAGAGAAGCTTGGAGAGTGGACGTATGAGTGAGTTGCTCCAAACCATTATAAATCTTTGTGTTTGTGTTGTGCTTTTTTTTTTATTTCTCTATATACTTTGCATGCTTATAATTCTTACTTTACTTTTATAGTTTGATTTTGTTATCTTAATTCCGCTGCTTATATTATATACATCTCATCCTCACCACTTAGATTAAAATCAAAGCACATAATTGCTTAGAGTTAAATTTGGCCAAAGCTTTTATAAGAACCCAATTCACCCCCCCTTTTGAGTTGCTACCTCTGGGCAACAAAGTTCATCACCGAGCTTGGAGTAGCACCCTTCCTTGATGGTCCGATCCTGCTCTACTACGATAATACTAGTGCCATAACTCAAGCAAAGGATTCAAAGGCACACTAGCAGATGATGCATATTTTACGCCGCTTCTATCTGATCTGAGAGATTATGGATTGAGGTGACGTTAATCTTAAGAAGATCGATGGAAAGAAGAATCTAACCGATCCCTTCACTAAAGTCCTAACGATAAAGAAATTTGATAACCATAAATCAAAGATGGATATTAGATACTGTACCGAGTGGCTTTAGGACAAGTGAAAGTTGTTAAAAAATATATCCTAAAGTCAATTATCAGTCTGTTGATGGTTGAGCTATATTATAACTATAATTGATTTATTAATAAATAAAATATATTTTTGATATTTTTCATCATAAAGTTTTCATCTTCTAACGAACTTCATTATTGTGATGAAGTCCTTAGAACTATCTAGTTTCAATAAAGAGAGGATTTATCGATTAGTCCTTAAAATTGATCGCAATCAAATGATAGATTGTTAATAAGAATGACAGCATCTATCGAGCATAAGTCGCTGTATGCCATATAGATTGATTATCCTCTTAACCAAGGAGTGTAGAGATACTGGTATGGCATATAGGTGAGATGTAAGGATACATCATCATTGAACGTGACCAACTTTAGAGCATTCTTCTATCAAGAATATCTCTGATGGGATATAGATATAAGTATCCCTTAGACCTGAGATCACCTCAGTGGCTTGTAAGCAACTCACCGTACTTTGGCACTAGACTAACTAAATTTTTAATTCAATAATAAAAGATTTTTAGGTATAGTCAAGTACTTATGAAGTTGGTGTATAATGAAGTGAGATTGACCACTCCAAGAGTTGGAGAAGAATGTATCACTATATTTCAATATATCAAAATCTTGGTCAGGATAATCCATAAGATGAATTTGGTATTTTAAAATACAATATGGATAGCCTGATCAGAGTTGACAGTTGAACTTTAAGATGTCCTATGAGCATTTTGGTCAAAAAAATAAATTATATGGAAACTATATCCACTGGGTTCTAAAGATATTGTTTTACATATTCAACCTATCTAGCCATCGGATACCATTGCTAGATGATCATTTTGATTGGTACAAAAATTTATTCCTGTGCTACCAACTTAAGTTTGGACCTATGGGGTCACACACATTAGAGTTCACGATCTAATCGGATGGTTAATTAACGATTAAGAATCATGCTAGGGTTAAACGATCAATATGATTGATATTTAACTTAGTGCAAGTGTTGCAGGAGGATTGATTAGCAATAGGATTACTAATTATCTTAATTTGATTAAGTCAGAGGACTGAGATTAAGTATAATTAAATATGATTTAATTAGATTTGGTTTGGGCTTGATTGGATCAAGTCTAATTGGTTTATTGGATAAACCAATTGCAAGGAAGAACTAGTCCTAGTTCAATTAGGACTTGGATCAATCCAATTTTTAATTTGATTAAAAAATTAATTTAGATTTAAATCTAATTTAATTAAGTTCTTAATTAGATTAGAATCCAATTTAATTAGGTTGATTTGCTTCTGGTTTAATTTGGTTTGAGAAACCATATTTGACCAAGTCAAATATGAAATTCTAGTAAGACTAGGATTCATCCTCCTTGCACCACTTTAGCCCCCATGCCCTCTTCTCCTTAATTTTATGCATTGAATCCCCTTCTTCTTGATGTTCTCACATGCCCTCTCTTCCTCTCTCTTTCTTATTTGGATATTTATTTTGGACCAAGTCAAAGGAGGCATTTTATTTTGATTTCAAATTCTATGGGATAGAGTTTTGAGAAACCAAAACTCTTCCTTTATCTTGCCGCACCCTCTCCCTATTTTCTTCGGTGAGAAAGGCATCTTTTGTGCACCCTTTATTGCTGGTGCACACGAAAAAGAAACGAGGGGACGCCCAACAACTTATTGCCTTAATTGGACCTGCTTGTCTAGGTATTTGACCTAGACAAGACTCCTCCATATCTTATTATTTAAAATAAATTTTAGATTGATTTTTTCATGAATTTTAGACCATTGAGAGAGATTTTGGACGTATGAAAATCAGAGAAAAAATCTTCTTGGATGTTGGGTTTTCATAGACACCAATCTAGGTATTTAGGTGAGAGAAGAAAGAAGAAGAAGAGGGTCTTCTTCTAGGATTTCTTCTATTCATCCCTTTTTCTCCATCTTTAAGATTTATTTTTGATAGTATCTCAGATCTAAAGTCTCTTCTCTTTCTTTTGATCTTTGAAGAGTCCAAATCTTAAAAAAGAAAGCATCGGATCGACCGTCGAAGAAGGATCAGCACAGTACTAGTATACTGTGCTGATTTTCAAAGATCGAACTTCTGATCGGGATTCATGAACTCGTATGGACATCTCTTAGAGGCCGGATGCATGTGCGGCTCAAAGCTTCATTCTCAAGTCCGGATCAGTAAGTTAGAATGTCTAACTTACACAGGTAATATGGATATGATCCTCTATTACATACTTGCAATAGATCTAATGTAGATTTGTATTGATGCGATCAACATCTTTTTTTCTTTCTTATATTTTTAATTTTTGATTTAATCTCATGCCATAATCATGTAATAGGATCTTAGATCTAGGATCTTCTCTAATTTTGAATAAATTTTGATTTATTTCAGTCTTCCGTTGTCTGATTTTGAAAAGTTTCAAGATCTAATTCTAAAATCTTAAATCTTAAATCTGATTCCTTCGGGAGAGGCGACGAAGGTGAAGAACTCTAGGAATGTGGAAGGGAGAGAGTGGAGATGGGGAAGGAAAATTAGCCTTCGACTTTAGGATGCTTTCAAAAATCTAGATAGAGATGAACTTGACCAGGTCGCCCTTCACTCATGTGGCCATGCCCAAAGTTGGACCCAGTCCAGTGACTTAATGAACCAAATTGGTTCAGCTAGATCACTATAAACCTATAAAATAATTAGACTAATTATTGGGCCTTCCTTCGGGCTTTATTGTTGGGTCTAATTCGAGCTCGGGCCAGCCATGTATTCCAATCGTATTGGGCTTTATTGTTATAAGTATTACAAAATTTTCTTAAAAATATTACCTAAGGATCTCAAATTGCTTTAACTCAAGCTCATAAGAACTAAAAATAAGTGAGCCAAATCAATTCATATCCATAGGAATTTTATTAAGAATACACTATAATTGAAGTAGTATATTATTTATATGTAATTTAAGATTTTATTTTCATTTTTCTTTCTTAATTTTAAGTCTGAACGGGGTCTGACTTGTGTCGGATGCAGCCCAAAACCCAACTCCGCTTAAAAGGGCGAGAGAGAGAGAGAGAGAGAGAGAGAGAGAGAGAGAGAGTTGTGGGTAAACCTCTTTACTATCAAATCAAGACACTTTTTTTTTTTTTACATAAATCAAAACACTTCATTAAAACATGCAGTGCTGATCATTTGGTGGTATAATATTTTTTTTTCAGATGGTACAAGAGCCACATTTTGAGAATGACATTATAGTAAAGCAGTAGTAACCATGTGGCAGTATGACACGAAGGACCCGTCCGCCACGTGATAGCTCTCGGACAGCCGAACTCGCCACGCGTTCCTCGGCCATTAGCGGGAGCCCGTTGTCCCTATCTGGATTTAAAGCATATCAAGTCACTGTATGGTCCGAAAAGATTTTGTCTGCCGTAAAAATTCCCAAAGATACATATAGGCGACCAAATGATACCTGTAAGGCAAGGATGAGATGGTCCTTTTAAGAAAAGTCTCAAATACACCATTATTAATCACCATTATATATAAAAAAAATTGATATATAACATTTGTTATTCTTTTATAATAAATAATTATTATGATGGTGACTGTTATAAGTATTACAAAATTTTCTAAAAAATATTATCTAAGGAACTTAAATTGCTTCAACTCAAACTCATAAGAACTAAAAATAAGTGATCCAAATCAATTCATATCCAAAAAAATTTTATTAAGAATACACTATTATTTGCATATTATTTTTTATTATTTATATGTAATTTAAGATTTTATTTTTATTTTTATTTTTCAAATATGCATTATATATGCATCCTAAAAAGAAAAATATATTATTGAAGCAAATACATGATCAAATATGTATAAGATTAAGATCCAACAAACTTTAATGGCACGAAGTACATACGGTTATTCGTTGCCCTAATGAAAATAATAATAATAATAAAATAATAACTATAATAAAAAATTATTAAAATGGGAAAAAAAAATAAAGTAATGATCTAGAAGCAAAATAGAATATTTATTTAAAAATATTAGTAGATGGATGTTGATAAGAAAAATAATTTTTATATTAAATACATACTATATTTGATATAATAAAATCTTAAAATATTAATTTTTTAAATATACTGCCATCTCAATCATTCAATACTTCTTATAACTGAAAGAAAGTAATAAACGGGCATATATAAACAAGTTTATATAACATGGATGAGATATTTGTGGGAGAAGCAAGTAAAAGATAAGAATAGAGTTCATCTTCGCAAATATATATCTATACATTAAAGCGCAAGCAGATGGCCTTCTAATGCATCACATGTCAAGCTTTTCTTCAATTTCTTTTTTCTTTTAGCTTCAGACTCCTCCAGAGCTTTCTCGAAGCTTCATAAGTCTTCGCGATGTCTACCTGCTTTCTATTTTTCTTGCTTCTACCTTCCACCTCTCTCCACCATCGCCTTTCTCTCTATCATGACTGGCGTCGGTCTTTTTCCTCCAATCTTCCTTAGGTGTTTTTCTTCCCCTCCATTATCTTTTTTCTATGGTAGTTTTTTTTTTTGGCTTTGAGCCCTCGTAGATACCATCCACTTGGGGACGGCCGCAATCTGAGCCTGATGTAGTCGGAGCGGGGGTGGGAGGGAGGTGATGGGAGGAAGGAAGGGGAAAGATTTTGGTGGTCACATGGAGCAGGGTGCGGCACTGACGATGGTGGAGGTGGCGTGAACGGCCGCAACCTAGGCCTTACGATGGGGGTGGGGGTGGGGGTGAGGGGGCGGTGGAGGAAGAGAAGGGAAGGAAAAAAAAGAAAAAAAATGCCGCCTCCTCCTCCCTACGGGAGGCGGGGCCACGGAGGGTGCGAGGGATGGTTGCGTGGGTTGGGGGAGATGCCGGAGGCCGGGGAGGGGTGATGAGGGAGGTTGGTGGTGCTGGAGGAGGAGAGAGGGGAGGGGGGTTGGTGGTGTTGCAGTCGGAAAAGGAGAAGGGAGGGGGTTTGGTGGTCGTACGGAGGCAAGTGCAGCACGAACGTTGGTTGCAGCACGGATGGTGGTGGGGCTCCACCGTGGTGGGGGCAGCGCGGATGGCCGCAATCGGGGTTCACGTGGCGGGGGCAGGGGGTGGGGGGTAGGCAGCGAGAGGAAGGGAAGGGAAGGAGGGAAAAAAAAAAGATGAAAAGAGGGATGGAAAAAAAAATTAATAATAATTTAATATTTTAAAATTTTAAAAAATAATATTTATTAAAAAATTTAAAATATTTTAAAAATTTTTAAAAATAATATTTTAAAATAAAAAAGAAGGGATAAGAGAGAAAAATAATATTTTTTTAAAAATAAAATATTATAAAAATAATATTAATATTTTTTAAAAATACTAATTTATTATTATTTAAAAAATAGCATATTATTTTTTAATTTTAAAAATAATAACATACTAATTTATTTTTAAAAATTAATATTTTTATTATTTTTAAAAAATAATATTTTTGAAATCTAAATTGATCCATTGGATTAGATTAAACTTAATAAATTATCCACAAGCAAGATACAGTTCTTTATCAATTTGAAAGTTAAATCTCTGTATTTAATAGGCTTCAAAAGTTTATAAGATACTAATGATGACATATATCGCTTTTCATTCTTCTATCTTTTTCTTCGAATTTCTATCTCCCTTGATTGAGAGGATGGTGGTGGAGGCATCTTGGACGAGCAAGGGGATGAGCGGCAGAATCATGCTCTTCCATCCTTTGAAAGAAAGATAATTTTGATAGTATTTTTTTAAAATATTTTTTTAATTTTTTTGATTATTATTTATTTGGTGTTCAGTTAGTTCTTTGAATTATATAAAGAATTGAGAATAGTAGTATTCTGAGCATTCGACAAGCAAGAAATCAAGAAAATATGCTGAAATTTTTTTTTTGTTGATCTGAAATCTATCAAAATAGTGAACTGATTTTAATTTTTTTTTTCTTTATTTTTTATTCACTATCTTGTTGTATTAATATTTTCTAAAATCAGATAAGACTGTAAATCTTTTCTTAAATGATGGTTTCCTCTAAGATTGGAAGGTTGTGATATTGCAAGCAGCAACCTCCTATGAACCTGATGAGAAAAAAATTAGTCATAAAATTTTTCAAATATTTTTAAGCAAAATCCTCCTAACCCTTTTAAGTTTTTATATCCATTAAATAATCTATCAATAAAAGTGGAGGGCTGCTGTAAGCATAGCGGCAACTCTTTCAAAACCTTCTCAGATGATATTTTTATACTACAAAACTAATGAGAGGCTTTTCTAAATATATTCTCTCCTGCTTTCCTCGCCACTACCTTCCATGGATCTTCATCATTGAAAAAGAGAAAAAATTGAATAGCCTATACAGAAAAAGATTTGATCTTTTAAATTTTTCATCATTTTATTATTTTTATTGATTTTATTTTATTTTTTCTTAATTTTTATTGTACTTTTCTATTCATGGAAGTAACAATCGGGTGGGAGGCTTGAAGCGGGTGAATAGAAAAATTTAGATCCATCTCAATCGGATGGGAGGCTTGGAGCAGATGAGGTAATTTTTCTCTCTATAAAATTTATTAAAATATATTATTTTTTTTATAAATTATTTATTATTATTTGGTAGTTAAAAAAATTTATTATTATCTTAATGTTGATTTGATTGCATGATTAGACAGCTTGAAGGTAATTAAATAATAAAAAAAATATTAGTATAGATTTTACTTAATAATTATAGGTTCTACTATCTCAGAGTCCAATAATAAAAATAATATTTATGCTATCGATAAATTTTTTATTAAAATTTTTTTTAAATTTTTCATATTGATATGTTTTTAAGAAAAAATAGCTACTATGAAAGCATTTTATCCATATTAGATGCTCCATTCTTTTTTTTTTAGATTGATTTAGACTCATTAATTTTAAACTTTTAGTTATTATAGAACAAAAAGAAAGTACCCCTTTAAATAAGTGTCAATGTTCCATTTTGGTTATGGAAAGTCAGTTACTATGAAAAATTTTTCTAAGAGGAGGCAATTGCTGTTTATAGAGGAGTGCTCATGAAAAAAGGTAAATATTGCTTTCTTTCTTTATTATTTTTATTATCCAATAGCAAAAAATTTTAGGAGTCGTTCATAAATCCATCATGTCTTCTATTTACCAACTTATGTTGATATACATTTTTCTTATAGGATCTACAATAAGTTTAGAGGATGGGGGTGCTGAGTGTCCTTCAATGTTTCATATCGGTTCTGCGAAATTAGTTACAATAAGACAGCCTTCTCTTTTTTTGGTATTTTACTTTTAACTAATGCTTATCTTTTATTTACATATTGTTAATATTTTTTAATTATCAAGAGTAACACTGCTTTCTTTTAAATATTGTACATAAATATTGAAATTAAAATGATAAATACATTTAGAGGAATTAAATGGTATCTTTTTTCGTTGCTATTTAAATATGTCTTAGAACCAAATTTGATCTAATAAATCATGAAAATCTTTTGTCATTTGAAATATATAATATAAAATCTGATCTAAAATTTTGAATGAGCTATGTGAGTACACATTATTTATTTTTTTCATATACTTATTTATAGGATACCAATAAAATATGAATATTAGTATACGATATATTTAATTAGTACATTATATTTGATGAGGTCAGAAAGATTTTATATTTATTGTACTTGATATCTTATTTAAAACTTATTTTTAATTTTTTTTATATTTTTAATAATATTTAGTTAGAAAAAATTTAGATTTTTGGATCTTCTTATGCATGGATTTTCTAATTATAAATAAATATATACATCATAAAATTTATATTAATTTTGATCACGAAAGACGAACCATTTGAAAATACTTTCATGTTAATTTACCATTTAATTCAAGTCAAATAAATAATCTAATTTTTAAAATAATTTTATATTTTATAATTATTTTTTAAAATTTTTTAGATTGATTTAAGAATTTATGTCTAAATGTATAAAATATATAGATTTATTATATATAGTTGAAAAAATATTAGAAAATTAAAAAAAATTGATTGTATTAATGGGATAGCACTAATTCATCAAAAAAATTATTTTTTAATATTTTAAGATTCATTTTAAAATTTTATATATAAATTTATTATATATAATCGAAAAAATATGCAAAGATCAATATAAATAAAATCGATAGTTTCAGTTGTATGAAATTATAATATATATATATATATATATTATTAAAAAATAAATTTAAAATTATGAATTATATTTTTTTAATTAATTTTAATATTTAATATTAAATATTTAAAAATATTAGTTATTTTTTTAATCATTTTGATTCATATTTTATTATATAACTCAATTCAGTAATATTCTAATAAAATTTTTAATATTTATATTTTTTTATATAAAAAATTATAATAGATGGAGATTAGCATGAATATAAGTTTAATAGCTAATAAAATATTATATATTATATTATATAAAAATTTATATATTAATAAAATATTTTAAATTTTTATTTTAATTTAAGATAAATTCCACCGTGAAGCGCGGGTTACACATAATTGTACCAGATTACCCTAACATGGGTCTAATGTGCGCTTGAGGCGTACGTTAGCACAGGGCGCAGGATAAGGGCTTTTCCCCACTTAAAGGAAACTAGCCGCCATGGCGACAAATGAACGTGCTAGCGTCCAGAAACCCAATCATAGGACCCATGGGCAGACAGGATGGACGGCCAAGATTTATTCAGAGTAGACGTGTACGGATCGATCACGTTGACAAAGTATTTGCACCGCATATTTCAAACATCGCAGGGGAGGAGCAAGTCCCGAGGCCAAAAAATTATTTTTTATCTTTCAATAGCGAGTGAAATGTTGAAGGTCAGGTGTCTTTTTTCTTTTTGTGGGTACGTGGCAAGAAATAATTTGGTAGGTATCCAATAATTGCAGCATTGTGGCAGCTGATTTAACCATCTTAATCGCATGACCCCATAATATTATATTATCTATAATTCGTGAGCTCATAATATTTTAAAATATTTATTTGTAAAATAATACTTATCTAATTTAAATTTAAACTTATAAAATATATATATATATATACATATTTAAAAATTTATCTAATATATTGTTCATAATAACGTGCCTTCTAATTAGTACCTGTTGTTAGTTAACACTTAATTTTTCGTTAAACACTCCGCTGCCACCTATTGGATTATTGGTCTTCTGAGTGTACAAGCAAGAGCTATAAAAAGTTTTTAAAATTTTCTTTCTTATTTTCTTTCTCAATTTTTTAGTGCTAATAAATCTATCAAAAAGTAAGTTAATATATATATATATATATATATATATATATATATAAAAAAAAAAAAGGAAGAGGATAAGAAGGAGGTAAAGTGCGTGGTGGCAGTGCCGCAGCAAGTCTACGTGGCTTCACTGCATGGAAGAGGAGCACATGCGCGTGGGCCTGCCCCTGCTCCGGCGGCTCGTCAAGTTAACCGGATTTCCTTGAGACCTTTCCTTTCCATTTACCAGATTGCCCCTCCAGATTTTCCCAGGTGACAGCATGTGCCTCTTGTTACAATGACCAGATTGTCCTTCCCAGCTGAACTATCCTAAATCCTTCTTTACCATTGATTGTCATAACATTATGAAGCTCTTTAAATTAAATAAAAGATAATATTATTATCCATCTCTTAGTTGTTCTATTCTCATTGTTTCCTAAAGAGGAAAAGATGACTACACGAAATCTTTTTAGGCCTTTAAACCAAGCTGGAAGGAAATTAAATGAGGTGGTTTTAAGAGTCAAAAAAAAATGAATAATTAGGTTTTTTTTGTGATTTTTTTCATGAGCATAATATTTGATTTTTTTTTATTTTCTCATTTTCATTAAATGACACCAGGTGATATATCAAAAGTATTAAAAACTACTAAATAATATCTTATAAGATGCAAAGTTAACTTATGATTAATAATTATGCTATAATAAAACAACAAACCTTTTGGAGCCAAATAATTTTTTCCATCAATACTTAAAGTAAGGCTGCTCAATGCAAGGCTTTTTACAATCACGAGGTCTAGAGATGGTTAGATGCATGCAATTTTACTCTCATATATGGAAAGATTGCAATTGTGATCCAAATCTACAATACTCAGGTCAAAATGAAGCAATTATATCATTGCACCTAAACTCACCCTCATATCATTACTTGTCTTGCTAAATTATTTGTCCTAGGAAACCAAGAGTTAAAGAATTTCTCTCCATATTCAAACTCCTCCAAACTCCTTCGGTGATTGTTCATTTTTACTCCTGCCAAGTTTCAATTGGGTAATAGAATATTCAATTAATCATGTATGATATCTCTCACAAATAGCATGGGATTACTTTTTTCACTGCTTCAATGTCTTATGAACTTATATTTCAAGGTCATGTTAACTTCCACTGCTTTTTATTAAAATATAGCAATCATGAAACCTCCTTTAATTAGAAATGTACATGTTGGGGATAAATCCCGCTCCTGCCGAAGCCCGGCCCGACGCTCAGCCCAATGTAACCAGTAGCCGCTGAAGAGCTTTAGCGCCAGGCGCCAGGCCGAGCCCCTACCACGGCCGAACTGCCTAGAGGCCGAACTCCCCCGCGCCAAGGCTCCGGGGTCCGGGCCGAACTGCCTAGAGGCCGAACTCCCCTGCGCCAAGGTCCGGGCCGAACTGCCTAGAGGACGAACTCCCACCGCCAGCCGAACTTCCTGACGGCCGAGCTCCTTGGACTCCAAGCGGCTGGACTTCTTCGAGCCGAAGACGGCCGAACTCCTCCCAGAGCCGCCCGAACTCCTTCGGCCGAACTTCCAGGCGAGCCCTCAGCCGAACTCCTCGGACCGAACTCCTCAGCGAGCCCTGGCCGAACCAACTAGCAACCGAAGTCCTTCAACTGGCCAGCCGAGCTTCTTCCTCTCAGCGGCCGAACTCTGGCCGACCCTTCAGCCAGACACTCCCCCAGCTTCCCCCTCCGACTCTGTTACAAGTCCGAACTCCATTGGACGAACCGTCGCCTGCAACTCGCCATGGCTCCCAGACCGGACGACGCCTTCCTCTCCGTACCGGACTCCATGCGGCCCACGGACTCGCCGGTATGGCTCCCACGATCTACCGGACGACGCCTTCCTCTCCGTACCGGACTCCATGCGGCCCACGACTCGCCGGTATGGCTCCCACGATCTACCGGACGACGCCTTCCTCTCCGTACCAAACTCCATGCTGCCCGACGACTCTCTGCCAGACGGCACAGCCGTCACCATCAACTAAGCTCCGCTATAAAAGGACCCCTCCCGACATACTAAGGCTAAGCTCTCTGAACTCTCGACTCTCTAAGCTCTCCTCCACATCTCTAAGCTCCGGAACTCATTCCGAGCACTCCATTACTGTTGGCCGGAAACTAACTTGACCGTCGGAGGGTCCTGCCGGAGCCACCACCCCACCGGTTCCGGACGGGACTTCGTTTTGCAGGTCCCCGGCGGCGCCCAGCGGCCTCGATTGCGGCGACCTCCGGCGGCGACGGATTTCTGCACCAACAGATTGGCGCTAGAAGGAAGGGCCTGAACCTTCGAGGTTCCCTTGTTCTTAAAGGAGTGCTCGGCGACGATTTCCTTCCCCTGCTCCGGATCTCTCTTCTCCCTCTTCAGTATTCCTTTTCTGGAAAGAAAAATGCCCCCCAGAAGAGCCTCGACCCGGAGGTCGGCAGCCTCCGCGGCCCGATCCCGTTCGGGTCCGTCCGCTCCCACTCCGGCCCCGGCGACACGGGCCCGCTCCGTACCCGCGGTGGATGCGGAGCGGTTCGACCTGCTTGCCCAGCAGGTCCGCGATCTTACGGAGGCGGTGCGGGCGGTGCAGGCCACGCATTCGCGAGGTCCGGCGCCCACTCGACCGGCGCGGGGTTCCCCGGAGCCCGGGAACCCAGTCCAGGAGCGACCGATGTGGGCTACCCGACCTCCGGCCCTCGGGAGAGAAGGGCAGCCGGCAAGGAGCCCCTGCTCGGACCGCGGCTCGACCCAGGGAGAGGCTTCACACCTATTCCGCGAGAAGACCTTGGGGATTAAGGATCGCGAAGACTTCCTGGATCAAAGGCTCTTGGAGATGGGACGACGCATAGAAGAACTTCGTCATACTCCTTCCTCCCGCGGTAACGATATTTGCACTGATCCTCCCTTCTCACAGAAAATTATGCAGGAACAGGTACCGCCGAACTTCAAGCTCCCGCATTTTGAAAGCTACGATGGGACCACCGACCCGGTCGACCATTTGGAGGCTTTCAGGACTACGATGTTGCTCCATGGCGCGCCTGATGCCATCTTGTGTCGGGCTTTCCCTTCTACCCTCAAAGGAGCGGCCAGGAATTGGTACTCGGCGCTTAAGCCGGGCACCATCCTGTCATTTGACCAAATGAGTCAACAATTCGCGGCCCACTTTGTCAGCAGCAAACGGCCGCGCAGAGGCTCG
Source organism: Cocos nucifera (assembly GCA_006176705.1). Lineage (NCBI taxonomy): Eukaryota > Viridiplantae > Streptophyta > Magnoliopsida > Arecales > Arecaceae > Cocos > Cocos nucifera. The sequence continues at coordinate 83,575 of QRFJ01001586.1, forward strand.
GATTCCTTGTTGGCCATCAGGCAAAAAGAGGGGGAGCCCATCCGGGCTTACGTCACCCGGTTCAACGCTGCCGCGCTGGAAGTCCGGAACCTGGACCAATCGGTTGCTATGGCCGCGCTCAAGGGCGGCCTTCAGAAGAACGACCTGTTGTTCTCCCTGGAAAAGAAATATCCCAGGGATTTCGCTGACATGCTAGCTCGGGCGGAAAGCTATGCCCGGGCAGAGGAGGCTTTTGAGGCCAAGGATAATGAAGCTCGCGACAAGCGACGAGTAGGCAGAGCGGGAAGGCCCGCCGAAGAAAGAAAGCGCACCGAAGCTTGGCCGCGCTCCCGAACTCCGCCTGGTCGCGGGCGAGCCCGGACTCCACCTCAGGCTCGGGGGCGGGAAGCCACCGACGGAAGGGCACACCGAAGTCCCCCCCGACGCCGAAGTTCCCCCCGCGCCGCCGAAGTCCCCTCCGGCGCCGAAGTTCCCCCCGGCGCCGAGGTTCTCCCCCGACGAGGTTCATCTCCGCGCCAAGGTTCTCCCCTCCGGCGGCGTTTTCACAGCTACGCCCCCCTCAACGCCTCGAAGGCTCAAGTGCTGCTGGAGATCAAGGGAAGACTTCCGGAGCCGGAGAGAATGCGTTCCCATCCCAGAAAACGCAACCCCAACAAGTTCTGCCTTTACCACCGTGACCACGGTCACGATACCGAGGAGTGCATCCAGCTCCAGGATGAAATCGAGGAGCTGGTCCGGCGGGGCAGGCTTGGCCGATTCCTGCAAAGACAACCTAAAGAGCGGGAAGATCGGCCGAGAATGTTGCCGCCGGATGAGGAGGATCGGCAGGAGGATCGGCCGCCTCTTGGCGTCATTAACACCGTCTCGGGAGGACCGCAGCGGGGAAAGACCGACGGATCCGAGGGACCGGCGAAGAGGCAGAGGACCTCGGAGCCCGTGACCTTCACCAAGGCAGACGCCCAAGGGATCCGATTTCCACATAACGACGCGGTTGTAATCTCTTTAAACGTCGCTGATTATGATGTACGCCGCGTTTTGGTGGATAATGGAAGTTCGGCGGACATATTGTTTTATGATGCCTTCTTAAAAATGTCCCTACCTGACACCCGCTTAGGGCCTGTAAATTCCCCCCTGGTAGGATTTGCCGGACACGCCGTTCCGGTCGAAGGCATGGTGACTTTGGCGGTGACGGCGGGCCAATCCCCAAAATTGGCCAAGGCGCGGATCGACTTTCTGGTCGTGAAGACCCCGTCCGCCTATAATGCAATCCTTGGGCGACCCGGCCTAAACGCATTACGGGCGGTTGTGTCAACCTACTACTTAAAGATGAAATTCCCGACGAGCCACGGAGTCGGCGAGGTCAGAGGAGACCAGGCCCTGGCGAAGTACTGCTACTCAGTTGCCCTGCGCGGGGGAGACCGGCCCGACCCTTGCCTTGTTGATGGGCTGGACGTCCGCGACGACCTCACTGAAGAACGGGGCGAACCTGCGGAAGACCTCGTCCCTGTGTCCTTACACGACGGAGACCCGGGGCATGAGGTGCGGATCGGCTCCAACTTGGCGGCCGAGGTTAGGAGACAGCTCGTCGCTTTCCTCAGAAGGAATGCGGACGTCTTCGCCTGGGCCCCAGCGGATGTACCAGGGATCGACGCCGATGTTATAGAGCATCGGCTGGCCATCGACCCAAGGCACCGACCCATCAGAGAAAAGTTGCGCCACCAAGCCCCAGAGAGACAGAAGGCGGTAGCCGAAGAAGTGGATAAGCTCCTCGAAGGCCGGACTCATCCGGGAGGTCAACTATCCGACCTGGGTCTCGAACGTGGTCCTCGTCAAAAAAGCAAACAACAAATGGAGGATGTGCGTCGACTTCAAGAAGCTGAACAAAGCCTGCCCAAAGGACAGCTACCCCCTGCCGAGGATCGATCAGCTGGTGGACGCCAACCTCGGGCCACGAGCTCCTCACTTTTATGGACGCATTTTCTGGTTACAACCAGATACGCATGGCGCCCGAAGATGAAGAAAAGACCACCTTTATTACTGACCGAGGTCTCTACTGTTACAGGGTCATGCCTTTCGGACTCAAGAATGCAGGAGCCACCTACCAGCGCTTGGTCAATAAGGTCTTCAAGGGGCAGATCGGTCGCAACATGGAGGTGTACGTGGACGACATGCTGGTCAAAAGCCGAGCCTCGACGGACCACCTCGCCGACCTTGAAGAAACCTTCGATGCGCTTAGGAGGCACAAGATGAAGTTGAACCCGACCAAATGCGCCTTCGGCGTGACCTCCGGAAAATTCCTAGGATTCATGGTGTCGAGACGCGGAATCGAGGCAAATCCCGAGAAAATCCGAGCCATCCAGGAGATGACTGCCCCGAAAACAATTAAGGAAGTTCAGCGCCTGGCTGGGAAGGTGGCGTCCCTGAACCGCTTTGTCTCGAGGTCGGCCGAGCGGTGCCTGCCTTTCTTCCAGGTCCTCAGGCGACCGAAAGATTTTTGCTGGACAGCGGAGTGCAAACAGGCATTCGAGGAGCTTAAAAACTACCTCGGCGCGCCCCCACTGCTGGCAAAGCCCGAACCTGGAGAAGGGCTGCTCCTATACCTAGCTGTCTCTCCAATGGCCCTGGCGGCTGTCCTGGTCAGGGAAGATGCGAAGGCGCAACAACCAGTCTACTACGTGAGCCGAGCCTTGAGGGACGCGGAGACCAGGTACTCCAAGTTAGAAAAACTAATTTACTGTCTTCTGATCGCAGCCAGGAGGCTCCGACCTTACTTTCAGGAGCATACCATCACGGTCCTCACGGACCAACCAATAAGAGCCGTCCTCCACCGAGCAGACGCTTCAGGAAGAATCGCCAAATGGGCGATCGAGCTCACGGAGTTCGACATCAATTACCGGCCCAGGCCATCGATCAAGGCTCAGATACTGGCGGACTTCGTGCTGGAATGCACCGCACCAGTTGAAGCCGAGCTTGAATCAAGCGAGACTATCATCGGAGGGAGACCAGGCCCCAACGAAGCCGAGCTGTGGCGGTCGAGCTTCCCTGAAGAAAGGGCCGACCTTCTTGAAGGCGCCTGGGTTCTGCATGTGGATGGCTCATCCAACTCTAGCGGGGCCGGCGCAGGGCTGGTCCTGGTTAGCCCCGAGGGGATCGTCACCGAGTACGCATTGCGCTTCGAGTTTCCCACAACCAACAATGGGGCCGAGTATGAAGCGCTGATAGCCGGGCTGCAGATAGCCAGGGAATTGAAGGTGGGTCGGCTTCAAGTCTATAGCGATTCCCAGTTGGTGGTCGGTCAGGTCGGCGGCAGCTACGAGGCGCGGGAGGAAAGCATGGTGATGTACCTCGGGAAGGTGAAGAACTTAATACCAGCCTTCGACAGCTTCGACATTCGGCACATCCCAAGGACCGGGAATACAAGGGCCGACCTCCTCTCCAAGTTGGCCACCTCTGCCCCGGCCGAACTACCAAAAGAGGTGTTTCTGGAAACTCTGAAGTGCCCGACCACCGAGGAACCTCAGGCCGTCCTGCGGACGGACTTCGAGCCCAGCTGGATCGATCCGCTGATCGCCTACCTCGAAGAAGGGGTCCTCCCTCACGACCGGAGAGAAGCTCGGAAGCTCAGGAGTCAAGCCTCCCGCTACGTCTTGTACGAGGGCAGGTTATATAAAAGGTCGTACTCCCTCCCGTTGCTGAGGTGCCTCCGACCCTCTGAGGCCTGCATCGCGCTACAGGATGTCCACGAAGGACTCTGCGGAAGTCACGCGGGAGCCAGATCCCTATCGCAAAGACTACTTCGGCAAGGGTACTACTGGCCAACCCTACTTCGTGATTCCACGGAATACGTGAAGAGATGTGACCGCTGCCAGAAGAACGCCAGCGTGCAAAGGCAGCCGGCATCCGAACTCACTCCGCTCACTGCACCCTGGCCCTTCGCGCAGTGGGGGAATGGACATCCTCGGCCCCTTCCCAACGGCGTCCGGAGCAACGGAAGTTCCTCCTGGTCGCGATTGACTACTTTACCAAGTGGGTCGAGGCGGAACCACTAGCGAAGATCACCGAGGCCAAGGTGCAGGACTTCGTCTGGAAGACGCTGATCTGCCGGTTCGGCCTGCCCCGAGCCCTCATAACCGATAATGGGCGACAGTTCGCTGGAGCCACGGTTTCGCCGAGTTCTGCGAAGGACTAAACGTCTCCCACCACTTCACATCGGTGGCTCATCCGCAAGCCAATGGGGAAGCCTGAAGGTGACCAATCGGACCCTGCTGCAAGGCCATCAAAGCGAGGCTCGACAGGGCAAAGGGGGCCTGGGCATGGACGAACTCTACCACGTCCTCTGGGCATACCGAACTACGCAGAGGGATGCCGACCGATGAGACGCCCTTCGCCTTGGCCTTCGGCACCGAGGCAGTTATTCCGATCGAGCTCAAACTCTCGTCTGCACGAGTCGTGGGCTTCAACGAGCGGCACAACCCCTAGGACCTTAGAGTCAACCTCGACCTTCTAGAAGAAAAAAGGGAGGAAGCCCACATCCGGATGGCTACCTACCGATGGAAGGTGGCTCAATATTACAACTCCAGAGTCAAAAGCAAGGCATTCAGAGTGGGGGACTTAGTGCTTCGACGAGCAGCCATCTCTCAGTCTCAGAGTCAAGGGAAGCTCATCCCAAATTAGGAAGGTCCGTATGAAGTGGTAGAGATCATCCGACCCAAGACTTATCGCCTGAAGGAGCTCAGAGGAATAGTGCTTCCCCGACCTTGGAACTCAGAAAACCTGAGAATGTATTACCAGTAGACTTCCCTTAATAAAACTCCTTCGCTCGACATTATTGTTTCAAGATCGCATGACGATAGGGAAGAAGCGAGCAAAAATGGCCTGTTAGGAATGGGAGGAGAACCTCGTCCTAGCAAAGTCGAAGGCCCCATTCACAAAGGACGGGATGGGGGAGAAGCATGGACGACGGTCTGAATGTGCCCCCACAGCCGGCATTAGGAACAGGAGGAGAACCTCGTCCTAGCGTGAGCAAAGTCGAAGGCCCCGTTCACAAAGGACGGGATGGGGGGAGAAGCGACGGACGACGGTCCTCATGTGCCCCCACAGCCGGTTAGGAACAGGAGGAGAACCTCGTCCTAGCGTGAGCAAAGTCGAAGGCCCCGTTCACAAAGGACGGGATGGGGGGAGAAGCGAGGACGACGGTCCGAATGTGCCCCCACAGCCGGTTAGGAACAGGAGGAGAACCTCGTCCTAGCGTGAGCAAAGTCGAAGGCCCCGTTCACAAAGGACGGGATGGGGGGAGAAGCGACGGACGACGGTCCGAATGTGCCCCCACAGCCGGTTAGGAACAGGAGGAGAACCTCGTCCTAGCATGAGCAAAGTCGAAGGTCCCGTTCACGAAAGATGGGATGGGGGGAGAGGCGGGGACGACGGTCCCCATATGCCCCCACAGTCCATTAGGAATAGGAGGAGAATCTCATCCTAACGCGAGCAAGATCGAAGGACCTCGTTCACTTAGAACGAGATGGGGGGAGAGGCGAGGACGACGGTCCCCTTATGCCCCCACAGCCCATTAGGAGCAGGAGGGGAACCCCGTCCTGACGTGAGCAAGGTCCAAGACCGAGCCTCAAAGTCTACGGCAAGCTCCGCTGCAGGAGATGAGACCGCCCCTGAGCGCCCGCATCAACCTCGGCCGTGGAAGATGAGATCGCCCCCGAGCACCCACATCAACCTTGGCCGCAGGAGATGAGATCTCCCCCAAGCGACCGCGACAACCTCGGCTGCAAGAGAGGAGGTCTCCCCCGAGTCAACTTCAGCTGATGGAGATAATGTCGCCCCTGAGGAGCTCAACTCCGACCTCGATCAAAGGATGCGAGATTTACTTCGGCTTCAACATCAGCTTCATCAACTTTGGCTGGAAACGAGTTTCATTTCAACTCCAAACATCGATTGGAGATGAGGTCTCCCCCAAGCCTCAGCTTCAACTTCAGCGTCAACATTGGCTGAAGATGAGACCTCCTCCGAGCTTCAGCTGCAACAAACGTGGGGCCCGGAAGAAGACTTCGGCAGTCGTCTATTTTGGTACTTCCTTCCTTCGAATTTCGAACTCGGGAGTGGGGGGACTACTGTTGGGGATAAATTCCGCTCCTGCCGAAGCCCAGTCCGATGCTCAGCCTAATGCAATCAGTAGCCACAGAAGAGCTTCAACGCACTGATCTAGCCGAACTCCTTCAGTTGACTGAACTGCCTAGCGGCCGAACTCCCCAGCGCCCAGGCTCCAGGCCGAACTCCTACCGCCAACCGAACTGCCTAGCGGCCGAACTTCCCAGCGCCCAGGCTCCGGGCCGAACTTCCCAGCGCCCAGGCTCCGGGCCGAACTCCTACCGTCGGTCGAACTGCCTAGCGACCGAGCTCCTTGGACTCCAAGCAGCCAGACTTCTTCAGGAGCCGGACTCCTCCCAGACACCTGTTCGGCCATCCGAGCTCCTACGAACTTCTCTACGGTCGAGCTCCTCCCGAGCTTTCCCTTCAGCCGAACTCTCCTACAAGTCCGAACTCCGCTGGACGAACTGTCGTCTGCAACAAGATCGGACGATGCCTTCCTCTCCGTACCGAACTTTATGCAGCCCACGACTTGCCAATATGGCTCCCACGATCCACCGGACGACGCCTTCCTCTCCATACCGAACTCCATGTAGCCCACGACTTGCCAGTATGGCTCTCACGATCCATCGGACGACGTCTTCCTCTCCGTACCGAACTCCATGCAGCCCCAATGACTCTCTGCCAGGCGGTATGGCCGTCACCATCAACTAAGCTCCGCCTATAAAGGACCCTCCAGATACGCCAAACTCTGATCTCTAAGCTCCCCTCTTCCTCTGGGAGCTCCAGAACTCATCCCGAGCACTCCATTCTTGTTGGCCAAAAACTGACTTGACCGTCGGAGGGTCCTGCCGGAGCCAACCCCCACTGGCTCCGGACGGGACTTCATTTTGCAGGTCTCCGGTGGCGACCCCATCGGCCTCCACTTCGGCTACCTCCGGCGACGACCGATTTCTGCACCAACAGTACAATTAATCATCAAAGTATCAATTAAGAAATCTTTGTTTTCTATCATTTGAATAAGTCATACAATTAATCATCCAAGTATCAATTAAGAAATCATTATTTTCCATCATCTTATAATATACCAAATAAGAGTATTACTTTGGTTTATTAAACATTAGTATGTAAAAAAATGATTTTTAATTGCCATTATGACCTAATTTCATGGAACTTATAAATAGTTAAACCATATGCAGGATGTTTATCACTAGTGTATTTTGCCAATTCCCAACCACTATGCATGACAAAAAGATAACCAAAAAATGATAAGATAATTAGTATTAATACTTGTATTAAATACACAGTATCACTGCCAGTATATGCTCTTATGATTATTAGGGCTAGAAAATTAAAACTCTATCTATTGAAAATTCCAAAAATAGAAAATATTTGAAGTTCAGTCCCATAGAATGCTACTATAGGCATTACATGCTACTGCAAACATTTCATACTGTCATAGATATTTGCATATCCTCTTCTTTGATTTGGCTTTTATGCCCTACATCCTTAAACCTAATTTTAGAAATTATGACATAACCTACAATAGCCTCACAATGAAAATTACCAATTTTACTTTCATAAATAAAATATTATATCAATATTTTAGTACAATTGACAACCTTGATTCTTCTATATGCAACCAACTCCTATTCAAATAATTTATATGGATTGTTTTTCCTCTTACAATGTACATGCAAGTACCTAATCCTCACATAAGGAATATTAGAATTAAAGCCATGCAATTGCAAGTCATATCTATATTTGATTCCATAACTATATAATCATCTCTTTCAATTATCACACAATAGAGATATAAGAATTTGATTTTAATAAGATATCCTTTTATATGACTCTTTGTAAACGTCATTTTGAGATAGGATGTTGCTAGCAGGGGGAAAGCAAGAGATTATCGTTACAGCCTGGTTGCTAAGGGTATTGCATTGAAAATTCTTGTAAGGGTAGAAAAGTCATTGCATCCAAAGGCTATGAGGTGGGGAACCGTCCTGGAAAGCGGGTGAGCGAGCAGCCATACCGCGGGGTCGTTTGGAGGATCAAACGCAACGCTTTGCCCGAAACTTTTACCTCCACTCTCTTTCCTCACCCACGGGCTTTCACCTCTCACTTTTCCCTAGTTTACCCACCCGTGTCCCTTCCTCCCATGCCCCACCCTCCACTCGAGGGAGAGAGAGATGGCGCTATAGAAGCGATCGAGGACCACCTCCTCCCACCTCTTTTCCAATCTCTCCCCAGTTACCGCGCCCCCTTCTCCTAGTCCTTTTCCTCTTCTTTGCTCTCCACTCTAGCTTCTCTTATCCCTCGCCGTCGTCGGTAAAGGAAGGATATTGCTCTCATGGAATAACGGAGCCAGAACCAGTCAGCCAGAACCGAGGAGAAGGTAGAAGTAAAAAAGATTCCTTTTTCCCTCTCTTCTCTTCGAAAAGTCGTCTCCTTTTCCCGTTTTATCCTTCTTCTGCTCTGTTATCGTCTGTCTTTCCACTCTGCTCGATCTTTCCGACGTCCTTGCTCGTTTTCAGTGCGTTTTTCTGAGCCTCTGCCCTTCTTTTCCTGGTTCATCATAAAAAATTCTTTTTTTCTTTGTCTTTCGCTTTTTTCTTTTTAAAAAAAATGACCTTTTGCTGGGATTCGGAGCTCGATTGGTCATCTTTAATGGCGGAATCGGAGAGGCCTGATGTGGTCTTCATCTCAGAACAAAAGGCTGTTTTATATAGCCATTAGAGATAACTTTCGAGCCTTTCCTATCCTCCAGTCCAAAGTCGCCTCTTTTTTGTGGATCAGAAAGTCGGCTCTTTTAAAGGTTTTGTTAAATACATTACCGCTCCCCACCCCCCCCCCCCACCCCCCCGTTTCTCTCCGTCTCCTCTCTGTATTGAGGTAGCTCGACCGTAGCAACTGTGATCCGAATCGAGGAATTTGTTGGAATTTAGGGGCTTGGATTTCGTTTTTTCCCCTCTGTTTGCTGTTGTTCGGACGAAAGTTCTAATTTTTCGGCGGTTTCGTGGTTAATTTGGCCGTATCCAGTGAGAAACGCCTTATTTTCCTTCAGGTTGGGTCTGATTCGGACATACGCGATCGGTTTGCACGCCGTGTCTTTTTTAATTATGCCCAAATATTTCGGTTTTAATTGATGGGAGATGAGCTGGGCAGATAAAGACGGATTAGTATCGGCATCTGCGATAACCCCTCTTAGTTATTTCCAAAAATTTCATCTTTTTCCTTGGAGTTTCTTCATCTTTCTTCCATCAAACCTTCAAAACTTTTCCATAACCATCTTGTAGCGGGTAAAAAAAAAATTATCAATCTCTCCATTCTTGTCACCACCTCAAGTAAGATCAATTGCTTCATTATGATCATAAAGTTAATGTTTTGATCGCTGGTCTAATTTCGGTGCCATCTATCTTGGAGCGTTTTGACGTCGGTAATTGGAATTAGTGCTGATGGATTTTATGGAGTATTATTATTACCATCATCTTTTTGCTTATTTGACCGGTGATTGGTTTATGAGATTTCTATTTTTTGGGTAACTGAATGATGTCTGGTGTTTCCCTTTTCTTGAGAGGCTTCTTACTTTACTTTTCGATTTCATTTATGTCTTGGCTTGGAGATGTACTTTGATCTCTTTGTTTTTGTTGGCTCTGATATGGATGTCTGCTTTGTTGGGCTTGGAGAGATTTCTATGAAAGTGAATTTGTTTTGCCACCTCTGGAACTTCTGATGGATATGGAAAGGAAAACATGGGATGTTTCATGAATGATGTGGGGGGGATGGAGTTTGTTTCTCCATCTATGCTATGTATGTTATGTTTTAATGGTGCATCTTGATATGCTGTTTTTGAGGTCTTACATTAACCCACCCATATGTGAAGTGATTGTTTGGATGTGGGTCTAGCATGCTTTAAGTTTTAAAACCATTCCATTACATGGCATGCATGTTGCTCTGATACTAACTATACATGTTTCTTGAATTGATTTAATTTTTCCTCTTATGAAAATGTGTTAATTGTTCCTTAATGATCAGTCCTTGTTGTTCCTGATATTTTATCTTACTAATCAAGGATCAATGATTTTGCTTGACTAAAAGTTTGCTGCAGAAAATTGATTAATTTTGTGTTTCTAACACTCTATGATCTGGTATGCTCAGTTATTCAGATTATTTGCATGCTGAATATTTTTGTATCCTTTTCCTGTAAAAAAAATGGATTTATATCTATATTTTAAAGGGATATCATGATCTATCCCAGCAAGTTGATTTGTTCAGAGCTAGCTGTTCTTGATGTGATTTGTTTTCTCCTATATGCAAACTTGTCTATTAAATGGATTCCCCACCCACCCCGGCCCCCTTCTCTTCCGTTTTTCATACATAATTTGGGATATATGGTTTTCGCATCAATTCTGCAAATAAATCAAAAATTGCATCAAGCTATGGATATTATTGCTTTCTACTAATAGATACATGTGAAGAACAAGAGCCTTACGTGTTGGCCTTCTAGAAGAAGGCCATTACCCAGTTCTTGTTCCAGTAATCTGGTTGTCTTGGGAGGGGCAGATTGGAGACAGATCTAACTTTTAGCCTTCATTTTTTCCTTCTCTGGCACAAGATGGTTGCCCTTGGACTTGACACTGTGCTTATCTTGGCACTTTATTATTCAAAATTAGGTATAAATAAATACTTGCTTTTGATCAAACATATTTTTTTCCATTTTCAACATGATGACATGTGTTCCTTATTTATTATACACATGGAATGAATTTTCCTTTTTATTTGTTGAATTTAATGCATATCCATTATTTTTATTACTTATGCAAAGAGGGTATCTCCTTTTCTATTTTTGAAAATCCTCCTTTGAATCTAATTTCTTTTGTTGTCTATTACTTCATTTGTTACATGCAAATTATATAAGATTGTTGATAGATAAAACATTGTTCAATTCCATTCGTGTTAATTGAAAATTAATGTTTCATTTGAAAAAGATTGCCGCATTTTGGAGATGACACCATCTGATTTTTATGCTTGTGTTCTTTGATTGCAGGACTTTCTTGCATCTGTTTTCCATTTTGTGTGATATAGTCTTGATTGCTTGTGCTGCATGCAATGATGGGTGGGCTATTAATGGATGACATGATCTTCTCTGGTGGCCAAAACAACTATGTGCCACTCATGCCCTGTGCTCCGGAGAAGAATCTCAGTTATGGCACCCTCCTTAATCAGCCTGTAGTTGGTGATGCCATTTTAGGCGAGGGAGATCTAGTGGATCCTCCCCCTGAAAACTTTGCTGAGGCTGGAGATGAAGAGAGCGATGATGATGTTGACATAGAAGAACTTGAGCGCCGTATGTGGAGGGACCGGATGCGACTTAAACGTTTGAAAGAGGAGCAACAAAACAAGAACAAGGAGCAAGGGGCTGACTCATCCAAGCAGCGGCAGTCCCAGGAGCAGGCGCGACGCAAAAAGATGTCGCGTGCGCAGGATGGGATCCTGAAGTACATGCTGAAAATGATGGAGGTCTGCAAGGCCCAAGGCTTTGTCTATGGGATCATTCCTGAGAAAGGCAAGCCTGTGAGCGGGGCATCGGACAACCTGAGGGGCTGGTGGAAGGAGAAAGTCCGGTTCGACCGGAATGGTCCTGCTGCTATTGCCAAATACCAGGCTGAAAATTCCACCCCTGGCACTTGTAATGAATTGAACCCTGGGACTGCAAGCCCTCATTCATTGCAGGAGCTTCAGGACACAACACTAGGCTCTCTCCTATCAGCGCTCATGCAGCACTGCAATCCACCTCAGCGAAGGTTCCCCTTGGAGAAAGGAGTTGTGCCACCTTGGTGGCCTACTGGGAAAGAGGAGTGGTGGCCTGATTTGGGCATCCCTAAAGATCAAGGGCCACCACCCTACAAGAAACCACATGATCTTAAGAAAGCATGGAAAGTTAGTGTTCTGACTGCTGTCATCAAGCACATGTCGCCTGACATTGAGAAGATACGCAGGCTGGTGAGACAGTCTAAGTGCCTTCAAGACAAGATGACTGCCAAAGAGAGTGCGACATGGCTGGCTGTGGTCAAACAGGAGGAAGAGTTGTACGTGCAGCTCCACCCAGATGCTTGCCCTCAACCATTCTCGGGAGGCGGTGTCACAGGGGCCATCTCCTTTAACAGCAGCTCCAGTGAATATGATGTTGAAGGTGTTGATGATGGCAAGAGCGAGGATGTTGCAAGCCAGAACGTTGGTGTTGATGGGAATGCTTTCAACCTGATTGCTGCTGCAGGCAATGAGAAGTTTGTGGTTTCCACTCCACTTAAGGAAGAGACTAACATGGAATTCATCCAGAAGAGGACTGCTGCAGAGCCTGAATTGATGCTGAACCAGCGTGTTTTTACCTGTGATGACATGCAGTGCATACATAATGATGTCCGCTTCGGGTTCACGGACAGGAATTCGAGAAACAGTCACCAGTACCTCTGCAAAAATCAGAAGAGTCTTCCTCAGGGTATGTCAGCAACTGCCGCTGGCCTGCAGATGAATGAGAACAAACCCCCAGTTTTCTCAATGCCCTTCAACACCCAGCCAAATCCAGCCGGTCTTGGATTGAATGTCAATCCTATCAATATCTCTGATCTGGGTATACCTACTGATGGGCAAAAATCGATCAGTGATCTGATGAACTTCTATGAGAACAACATCAATCCTAACAAGAACTTGAACCAGGGAGGCATGAGCCAGGGAGGTGCAAGCCAGGGCTGCATGACTTTATTGGATGGACAGAATACTCTTCAGCAGAGGCTTCAAATAGAGGATAACTTCTTCGGGCAGGGGACCGGAATGGGTGGCAATGCCTTTGAAGAGGCCAGCAACTTAATGCAGCAGCCGCAGTTCTATGGCCGTGAAGACATGATGCCACTTGATCCGCAACTTGGGAACCAGCCTACTGATGTGGGTGCTGACTTCAATTATGGGCCTGGTTTTAATATGCCTACGGTGGACTATACTGATGCAATGCAGAAAGGGATGGAAGAGTCGCCGCAGAACTTTCCAAACTGGTTTTTCTGAAAGAAATGGAAGGAATGTGATCCAGATGCGCCATGAGGGCATCGGCTCATGGGCTCATCCCATGCAGTGGAGAAGAATTTTGTGCTGAAAATCTTTATGAAATGTCTAGTTTCAGTTAAGGTGGTTCTCCCCCGGCATTTAGTTATATATTTTTCTTTTTCTTCTTTATTTTCTGGAACAAATCTTTATATTTCTGAGATTGCTTCCTAGGGATTCCCTTGAGGTTCTCCAAGTGAGGCATTCCATTAGACTTGGGTCAAAGTTTAGGGTAGTAGGGTTTGCATTAGTTGCAGGGGAATGATTTATATGATCAAATCCCGTGTTGAAATGTTTGTAGACATCTGGTGTTTAAAACTTTGTTGGCGTTAATTATGGTATAGTTTTGCTTTTGTTTATAAATATCTAGTTTGTTTTTATTTGGAGCAAATTCAGTGCTTGTTGCTTGTTGATATTGGTTAAATTTGGTGTGTGATTGCTGATCACCATTCTGACATCTTTATACTGAAATATAGACCATCAAAGGGTGAATGTGTCGATCACGTGGGTTGGAAAATGTGGTTTTGCTGCTGTAATATTTTGCTATCAAGATCCATAAATAACTCTGAAGCTGTGATGCCTTCTGCTTTCTTGTGAATGGCTGATGGTTACCTTTTATGGATGATGCCATGGTTTTCTATTCCATGGAGAAAGGTATTAATTGAGCTCTGTGGATTGCTGTTGAGGATATTATATTGCTTGCGAACCATTCACAATTTGCTTGGATGGATTGCCTCTTTCTGTGCTATATTAGTAGGTTCTCACTTTCTAATTGCGAATCTGATGCCATTTTTTCACTCATTAGTGGAATGTATTAGCTACAACTATTCATCAGCAAGCTCCAATTGAATTGTTGTGATTCCTTGTAGATTGCTGACATCTTAGTGAGGTCGTATCCACCATCTTGCAATCTGTCCTCAGCCATCTTTCTCCCTGTTCGGTATGCTCTCTTTCATGCGGCAGTTTAAAGAATTCAATTGCTATAGGTGCTCACCGCTGCTTGCTTAGTGGAAGTCCTCAAACCTGCTGGTAGCTACCTTGCCCCACATTAGTTAAACTTTGAAATCAATATTTCTGTTGGTCTGCACTAAATAAAATTTAGGCAGATCAAAGACTAAAGTGCCTTTTAAAAACTTTAAAGTGCTGTCAACCATATTTATTGGCACTCTCTCTTGGTCACGGGTATCACATCTCTCTTGGTATGGGTGGCATATATCCCATCCCACCTCTCTTTTGTGAGCCTCTTCACATGCTCATTTGGACACTTTTTAAAAGGTCATGAGTCATGATAAGGACTAGATCCTCTCCCTGTACGCATGCCTCCACACAAGCGGTCTAAACGCTAAGCAGGAATCCATGTTCGATGGACTATAGATATCAGGAAAAATTTTGGGAGGGTAATGTCGATACATTCTAAACATTGGAGTTAGTTTTAAGCAAAGTAGAGCTGAGCATGGGCCACCAAACTTGATTTTGGTCCCTGCACGCGGATCGTATTATCATTGAAGGTGATTCTCCTATGGTGGTATCTTGGATTCAAGGGAGCATGTAGGAAGTTGTTTCTCATCGTATCCTATAGGACATCTGTATCTTGTTATCCAGATGCACACATCACTCTAGATGGCACATCTTTTGGGAGGCCTATACGATAGTTGATTGAGTCACGGTTTATGTTGTGGAGCACTCCGGAGATTTTTTATGGACCGATTTGGGACTGATTTTTTTTGGCCTTACAAGACTCTCTTGGATGTATTCATATAAGATTTATATCAATGATTCATTTTATCATATATATATATATATATATATTGGCCGGCTCCGTGTCCATCTTGAGTATCTTCTACTAATCCGATTGTTCATGCATAGGGACATTCTTGAAGTCAAATAAATGGATTGGAGTCCATTTATCCCTTGGAAGTGCAGAGAGGGGATGATGGAGGAAGAAGCCTGGAAGGAACAGTGCAGTATTCAAGTCTTAAAGTTGGCTCCTGATAGTAACCTTTAGGATGCCCTAGAAGACATCCGCAAGGTAATAGGGATGCATTTCTGACTTAGTTGGCTTGGTTTGATGTCGTTGAATATTGAATAGTTTAATTAGCAAATGTCACGTGCCTAAACAATTGATAGTGATGGATTTATTGAATAAAGGTGGAGGCATCATAGTCCACCATCGCCGAATACCGTAGATATACACTACGTAATATGCAAAGTTAAGGAATACAAGTTTGATTTATGATGAGTGAAAGGAGCCTGATGTGATGTGTTTGATAGGGGTAGCTAGAGATTAGCATCGTCGGGTCTGGGTCAAGCATGATCAAACCTGATCCACTTAGACCATGGTTGATGTTATCACTACATATTATCAACATGGGTTCATGTTAGGCACTATGGACCTCTAAGTTGGATGGGCTTGGTTTGGTCAAGCTGGGTTGGATCAGCTTTCTCTACGTTGGACTACTTTGTTAAGAGATTTCTTTGATAGTTTGGCAGGGTCAAGGACAACCAATTTTAGCCAAATTTCATTAAACCAGTCGAACCTTTTAAACCAAACCCGGTCTGAGAGGACCGGATCAGTCTTTGAATGGATTATTTTTGGGATTGACTTCTAGCTCAGTTGGTCCTATCCATTTTGGTGCTGAAGATTCTTCACGCAAGCCCTTAATAGTTAATATAGAAAGGGAGAGCATACCCAACCGATTTGGAGATAAAAGGGACCGGGCCTGGTGTCCACTGACTCTCTCTCTCTCCCTCCCTCTCTCCTCTGTTGTGTGACAACCCTTGGCACTATCTTCCTTTCTTTTTTGCCTATGCTTTAAAATAACAGTGATGGTAACTATTACATGTGCTTCTTATTGCGTTACACATAATATGCACATAAATAAAAGTACTTTGGATGAAATTCCATTAATTTTTCAGTTACGGAAGGTCAACATTTATGTTTTCATTTCTTAGTTTCATGATGATGATTGTGTATAGGACTGACATTTGCTAGAATAAAATAGTCATAAAAATGAGGGCATATGGGTTGAGAAAGCCTGAAACGGATTGATCCTAAAAAAAAAAATTTTAAAAAATATTCTTCTTATAATTTTCTTTTTAAAAAATTGGTGATGTTCATGTAAAATTTCTTTAAGTGGATAATGGTTTTTCGAATTAATGATGAGTTAAAGTCATGAAATTGCTTCCCTCCCTAATAATTTACAAAATTTGCACCAACTGATACGTACCTTCGCATGGATTCAGGTCGTAATGAGAGTTGAAACTTCTCATGTAGCCCCACAAACATGGGCTGCGGAGTGGTGAAAGAAACAAATTATGCTTGGCATTAAACGCATATATTTATTCCCTCTGGTCCATAAATTGGCTGGAAATTTTGCCAGCATTTTGTTCTCCAACGGCATTGTGAGGCCCAGCGTCGCATTGGACTGGATTGACCCATTGGCTGGCTTGGACCAAAGAAGCCAGCCCATTAGCATGGCCACACAAATTGCACGTGTTGGAGGAACAGAAGACTACGGATAGGAGTCTGCTTCTCCTCTTTAAGTTCTGCAAAGAAAGAGATATTAGGGCAAGAGAACTCTAACAATTGAGTCTATAAAAGGTCTTCTTTTCCTCTAGCCGTTGCATCTCATGCACCGATCAATTATCAACAAAATTTATTGAATCTTCTTGGTTTCCATCGAGAGTTCTTCATTGTTTCGGCCAAGATAAGTCACCAGAATTAAGGTAATCTCTCTTACACCTTTCTTCACCACCTTCCCCAATCCTAAGGTCATTGTCTTCAACCGGATCATCATCGGATGGTTGCTGGAATTCACCATAAAGAGCTGCCCCTATTTTGTGTTAATTTTTCATTGTTTTGATTTTGTTCCATCCGATCTAGCATTATTCATGGTTAAGACTTTCACTGAAGCTTTGATCAAGCTTATGATGAGCCTTGCTATTTTATAAAGCTTGGGCAACCGATCGATATGAGTCGGGACACTCAAGTTTTCTTTATTTGGGTTGATCTATTGATGACTATTATTCTTTTCCCCACCACCAGTCATCGTGGCCGATGATACCATTGCCATGATCTTCTCCAAATGGTTGTGCATTTGTAGGTGTTTACCACCTCTAGCAGCTAAGGGGAAGAAGAAGAAAAGAAAAGAAAGAAGAAAAAAAGAGATGGTTTCTCTCTCTCTCTTTCTTAGTTTTTCTCTAGCTTTTTTTTTCTTTTGTTTGATCTTTCTCTCTCTTCTTAAGCTTTTTTCTCTCTCTCTATAGGGTAGATGACCCCAAAGTCTTTCTCTTGCAACTCATATTGCTCTTAATATAGGGGTCTTGACTATGGTCATCGAGTAGTGCACCAGCTTCTATAGCTCTTGTTAGATCCTATTAAATTTGGTCATTCTCGATTGTGGTATCTCATTTATGTCCCATTTTGATCTAGAGAATTTTCAAATTCGATGTGAACCATTTTGACTACTACAAATAAGGTTGGATAGGATCCGAGAATAAGATCCGCCACATCGAGAAGCTAAGTTGCAAGCCAAACTTCTAGATGCCATAATTTGGTCATTTGATATTTGATTTTAGTGATCTTTTTTTTTTGATAAATTGGATAGTTTTTGAAGATATATGATATAATGTCATCCCATGAAGGGGGTGGTGTCCTTAGTGATCAGACCAAAATTCTTTCATCTAGACTCCAAAACAGACTGATTAATCAAAAAATTTTTCTTTCATACAAGACTTTGATTGAGCATAGCTTCTAATCCAAAAAAAATTTGAAAAAGTGACAGAAGGTAAAGTTGATGTAAAAATCGAGATCTACCTTCTTAAGAGTTTTGGCTTTTTTTAGATACATCCATTTTAGGTAAAAGGTCCTATTAGAACTAAAAAAAAAAATTGACTCAATTGTATAAGAATAGATCTTGTTATTATATATAGAAGATATGTACCTTATTTTTAACCAATCAAAAAAATAAATGAAAAATAAAAGGGACTTAAGTCCTACTTTTGTAATTCTTCCATCATTTTTTTCTTTATGAGGTTCGAGTTGAGTAGGTTGAAAAAAGTTTTTCTTCTTCCTGATCAGATCATACTCCGACTTTCAATGATATAAAATCATCCAACCAATTTAGGTCATTGGGCTTCATTACCTGATAGTTCTATTCTTGATCTATTTTGATTCGAGCATAAAATCACACCCTAGTCACAACCTTAGTTGGGTTATTCTACTTCCTTAAACTATTTGGGTTCTTCAAGGTTTCTTATCTCTTGGAGTTTTAAGATGTTGACTATAAAATTAATTAAATTTTAATAACGTTGAATAGGTGTGTTTGATCTACTAGATTGAAGTGTGGATTAATGAATGCTTTATTTGGATTTGTCATTGATAAAGGTAGGTAACCTAACACTTCAAGTATGCTTTTGAATGATCTTTGAAAAATTATAATTAGTTATTTAATTTAATTTATGCTTTCTATTTTTTGTTTGATAAAAAAGATCAAGCATGCATTCTTTTTTTATTAAAAATAATTTATTTTAAACATATGTCTATTTTGAGAAATGGATTGGACTTGAAAAACTTGAGTGAAAAATTTATGAAATTGCTTTCATGTATGTTCTTAGCATGGCTACGATGTGACCCTACCAATGGAGATTATATATTGAATATGTTGATTTGTAATCCAAGAAACTAATTTTGATATGGAGCCATCGATAATTAGAATAATGATATATGTTATCTGGCACCTCATGTAACATGTTTTTGTAATTAGACCCATGCCACTAAGTTATATGGCCATCGCTTGATGTTAAGTTTATTATCAGTTTATGAAAAATAAATATTTTCAAAGAAATATGTGTTATTTGAGGTTTACTCCTCCCAATCAATATTATATGATTTATTTGCTCAAGATGCTTACACCCCACTTTGATATGTTATGTTGTTTACTGGGTTGGTGTAGCTCATTATTTTTTCTTTTCTATTTTTTAGATTATGAATCATGATTGCTTAGGATTTGGGGGAGCATGCTAGATCGCTTGGAGTTATTTGAGTTATCCATATTTCTAGCATAGTTTAATTTAATTTGGATATTTAATTTGGATGAAACATTATGATTTATGTTATGTAAAAATATTTGTTAGCTCTAGAATTGATTTTATTGATGTTAAAGATATTTGAGTATAAATTATATTCACTAATGATGTATTTGAGAGTGATTGTAGAATTCCTCAATGTGCTCAATTGTTTTACTCAAAAAAGACGTCCTCTCAAGAATGTGAATGCTTTCAAGTCAGACATTCTGTTCCAAGCAAGGAACTCAAAGATTTGAAAAAAAAAATCTAGTTTAGAAGAACCTCTCAACAAGCCTACACTTGCACAAATTAAGTTTGAGAAGGCAAGTCTAGCTTAGATAAAATTAATCAAGAGAAGTTATCTAAAATACTTTATAGTATGCTTAGTATGGAACTAAGTCTACCCAGCATGAAGCTTACCTAATCTAGTCTCAGTCTAAGAGAAAGATAGAAACTATGAATAATTAGAACAAGTCCTTTAGCTGATAATATTTTACCTTAGTTGACCAATATAGGATCTTAGTCGACTCAAGCTTTTAGATAGCCGACCAAGTTTTTGACTCAGGATGAAGATAGAAGATGAAGATTCAAAGCATTTTCTTGGGTCGATCCTATGATCAAGATAGCCGATTAAGTTTGGAACCTAGCCGATTCATGAAGAATGATATCCGACTTAGTCTTAGAGATAGAAGAATATAGAAAGTAATAAAAATCAGTAAGTCCTCTGAGCTAACTTAAAAAATTAGTTAACCGATCGACCAAACATTTAAGTTAGCCGACTAAAAAGAGATGTGTGAATCCAATCTTAGATAGACAAAATAGATAGAACAATAAATTTTTTAGCATTTGCACCTGAGCCATCTCAGAGTTTAACTTAGCCAACCAAGAGGCTGGGTGAGCCAAAAATACAACTATTTTTAAGATTTTCAATATTCTATCATAATGCACTTCACAAACACTTTTAAGATTATTTTTGGATATAAATTGTTGAAGTTGTTTTTTAGAAATCCAATTAACCCTTCCTCTTGGATTGCTGCCTTTAGAAAATAAGTGGTATTAGAGTAGGTACTCAATCCAATTGATCTAATAATCAAGAGTTAAAGATCAATGGTAGCCCTAATTGGTACATCCTTGATTGTAGGCCAATCAATCAATAGACCTACTTTATTTAATGACATAAACTATACTTACTGAAAAGCACACATGAAAATCTATATTCAAGCACAACATTATGATATACGGAATATTATAGTAAATGGTTCCCATGTACCTACTATTTTAATTGATGGCGTATCTTCTCTCAAACCAAAAAGGGATCGAGATGAACAAGATAAAAGACTTGCACAATTAAATACTAAAGCAATGAATATTTTATATTTTACTTTAAATGCAAATGAATTTAAAAGAATATCTACTTATTTATCTATAAAAGAGATATAGGATTGACTTCAAGTTATCAATGAGGGTACCAATCAAATCAAAAAATCTAAAATAAATATGCTTGTATATAAATTTGAGCTATTTAAAATGAAACCTAGTGAAAGTATTACTGATATATTTACTAGATTCATAGATATAATTAATGGTTTGAAAAGTCTTGGCAAAGACTATACTAATAGCAAACTTGTTTGCAAAATTCTTAGGTCATTGTCAAAGAACTAGGAGGCCAAGATAACTATGATATAAAAAGCCAAAGATCTAAATAAGCTAGCCTTGGAAGAACTTATTGGCTGACTCATGACTCATGAGCTGAGTATAAACTAAAGTATCAAGGAAGAAGTAAAGAAGAAGATAATTGCATTAAAATCATCAACTATGCAAGATTTAGAAAGTGATTCATCTGATGAATCTAAAAATGATGAAGAAATGGTTATAATCACTAGAAGATTTAGAAGGTTTATGAGAACGACGAGATTCACCCTTAAGAAGAAAGGATACATTAAAGGGAAAGGTAGCAAAGAAAGAAAAAAGAGAAAGAGAAAAAGCAACCAACCATATGCTATAAATGCAAGAGGCCTAGATATTTTAGATCTAATTATACTCTACTTAAAAAGAACTAAAGAAAATTTAGGAAAAAAAATTATATTGGACACTTGGAGCAACGATAAAGATTCAAGCTCCAAGGAAGAGGAAGAAATAAAAGAAGAAAAAGTAAATTTCTACCTTATGGCTCATAAGGATGAGGTAACTGAAAATAATCTCAACGATTTTACATTTGATGAATTATATGATACTTTCAATGAGTTACTTGTTAATTTTAAAAGGATCTCTTTTAAGAACAAGGAATTTAGAAAGTTAAATCTTTTGTTGGTTGAAGAAAAAAAAATTTCAGAAAGAGAAAGAAAATCTTTTGAAAGAACAAACTAATCTAATTGAAAAGAATAACATTTTGCAAAATAAAGTTGATAAATTGAAGTCTATAGTATATAAATTTACTTTAAGCTCACAAAATCTTTAGATGTTATTGGAAAAACAAAAAATGGTTTTTAATAAAATTTGATTAGGATTGAATACATTAAGTAAACAAAAGTTTTTGAAAAATACTTTTGTAAAACTTTCTAGCATATTATTACATGTTTCAAATGTAATCAACTAGGTCATAAAGCTATTAATTATAATCTAAATAAACTTAAAAGATTAAATCTGGAAATGTTAAAATTAAACAAATATGGGTTCCAAAAAGAATCATTTAAGCTAACCCCAAAGGATCTAAGTTAGCTTGGGTACCTAAAAAGACTTGATGATCTTTTTGCAGGTGTGCTTGGCATTTCATGGATCAACAAGAAAATAGTATCTTGATAGTGGATGTTTAAGGCACATGATGGAAAATAAATATCAGTTTATCTCTCTTAAAGCTAAAGATGGAGGAATCATAACTTTTGAAGACAATAGTAAAGATAAAATTTGTGGTTTTGGTAACATCAAAATCACTCCTACTATTATTGAAAATATTTTGCTTATAAATGGTTTAATACATAATTTTCTTAGCATTAGTCAATTATATAATAAAGGTTTTGATGTTTTATTCAAATCATCTTATTACATGATAACTAGTTTGAATGATAATTGAATAAAGTTCATAGGAAAGAGATATGGTAATGTTTACTTAGTAGATCTTGATATCTTAACAAGGACAACATCGAGCATTTAGTTGCTATGAATGCTAAAGTCAATGAAACTACTTGGATTTGGCATAGTAGATTAGATCATACAAGCATGGAGTCAATTGCAAGATTAATCAAAAAGGGATTTAGTTAGAGGTTTGCCTAAAATCAATTTTGAAAAGAATAAAGTTTGTAAAGGATGTAAATTAGGTAAGTATAGATCTTCATTTAAACCAAAAAATATTGTTTCAACTATTAGATCAATCAAGACTACTTGTCTTAGTGGTAAACATTTTGATTTTATGATAATTGATGATTTTTTTTTGATATACATGGATTTTATTTCACGCACATGAGGATGAAGATTTTGAATTATTGGTAAAACTCTTTAAGAAAATTACAAGTGAAAATGATTGTAATATTTTAAAAAATAGGAGTGATCATGGCATAGAATTTGAAAATCATAATTTTGAAAATTTTTGCTTTGAAAATAAAATTAATCATAATATTTTAGTCCCTAGGATATCTCAAAAAAATAGGATGGTAGAAAGAAAGAATAGAACTTTATAAGAAATGGCATGGACCATGCTTTGTGAAAATAACTTACCAAAATATTTTTGGATAGAAGCTATTAACACTATATATCATATGCTAAATTGAGCATTGATTAGACTTATTTTAAAGAAAACCTCCTATAAGCTTTATTAAAGAAAGAAACCAAACATTTCTTGCTTTAAAGTTTTTGGTTGCCATTGTTTTATTTTAATAAATGGTAAAGATAAGTTAGGAAAGTTTGATACAAAATCTGATGTAGGTATTTTCTTAGATATTCATCATTTAATAAAGCATATAAAGTATTTAACAAAAGAACAATAGTTGTAGAAGAATCTATTCATGTTCTTTTTGATAAAACTAACATTTTTAAATCAATAGAAGTAGATATAAATGAAGATGCACATTCTCTTGAAAGGGAGATGAAAGAAATGACTTTGGAGAATCCTCCTTCTCACGATCAAGAAGATAAGGAGCAAGATGAAGAAGATAAATTTGAAGAGATAGAAGAGCTTCCTTCATCAATTCAACAAGGTACATATGACTTGCCAAAAGAATGGAGGTATGCTCATACTGACCTAAAGGAACTCATTGTAGGTGATCCATCTCAAGATATTAGGACTAGAGCTTTAATTAGGGATGCATTAAATCATTTTTTATTTATTTCTTATATTGAACCTAAAATCATTCTTGAAGCTGAAAATGATGCTAATTAGATTATAGCAATGCAAAAGAAATTAAACCAATTTGAAAGAAATAATGTATGAAATTTAGTTAAAAGACCTAAAAATCATCTTGTAATTGGAATAAAATAGATTTTTTGAAATAAATTGGATGAGCAGGGCAATGTATTTAGAAATAAGGCTATATTGATCGTACAAGATTATAATTAAGAGGAAGAAATTGATTTTGATGAAATATTTATATTAGGTGCCAGACTTGAAGCAATTAGATTGCTCTTAGCATTTGCATGCTTCATAGATTTTAAACTTTTTTAAATAGATGTGAAAAGTATATTTTTAAATAGATATATTATGGAGAAAGTTTATGTAGAATAACCTCTGAATTTTGAAAATCATGAATTTTTAAACTATGTTTTTAAACTAAACAAAGCTTTGTATGGTTTAAAACAAGCTTCAAGAACATGATATGATAGATTAGGTAAGTTTTTTCTCGAAAATAATTTTAAAAGAGGATATGTAGGCACAACTCTATTTATTAAAAGAAAAATAAATGATCTTTTTTGATTGTTCAAATACATATTATTGATATAATATTTGGTGCTACTAATAAGCTTTTATGTGATGATTTTGCTAAGCTAATGCAGGCAAAGTTTGAAATGAGCATGATGGATGAATTAACTTTCTTTCTCAAACTCCAAATTAAGTAATTAAATGAGGGGATCTTTATAAATCAAAGCAAATATACACAAGAAATTTTAAGAAAATTTGGTATGGAGAATGTTAAAGGAATTGGCATCCCCATAAGCTCAAGTTGTAAGCTTGATCAAGATTTAAATGATAATGCAGTGGATCCTAAGCTATATAGAGATATGATTGGATCACTTCTTTACTTAATTGCAAGTAGCCTCGATATTATGTTTAGTATTTGCATGCATGCTCGTTATCAATCTAGTCCCAAAGAGTCACACGTAATGGCTGTTAAAAGAATATTTAGATATTTAATTGATACTCAGAATGTTGGATTACAGTATTCAAAATAATCTTCTATAGATTTAATTGGTTATTCTAATGTTGATTTTATTGGATGTAAATTAGATAGGAAAAGCATAAATAGTACTTGTCAATCTCTAGGAGTTAATTTGATCTCATGGTTTAGTAAGAAATAAAATTTAGTGGCATTATTTATAGTAGAAGTCAAATATATTACAGTTAAAAGTTGTTGTGCTCAACTTTTATGGATCAAACAACAACTAAAAGGTTATGGTATAATTTGTAGCAAAATTTCTATTAGATATGATAATACAAAAATGCTATTAATCTAACTAAGAATTTAATTCAACACTCAAGATCTAAGCATATAAAAATTAGATAGTATATTTAAAATAATGATGTTATACTTGAATTTGTAT
Source organism: Cocos nucifera (assembly GCA_006176705.1). Lineage (NCBI taxonomy): Eukaryota > Viridiplantae > Streptophyta > Magnoliopsida > Arecales > Arecaceae > Cocos > Cocos nucifera. The sequence continues at coordinate 108,583 of QRFJ01001586.1, forward strand.
CAATAGATAATCAAATTTTTGATATCTTTACTAAACCAAATGAAAAGTTCTATTTAATTTAAAAAATTAGAAATTTATGATCTATTTGGTTGAATTGTCTTTCACATGAATTTCTTGACTGGCCAAGTTTTAATTCATTTCAATGAATGTTTATGTCAATTTATTCTTGTTGAATTGCATGTTTAAATGTACAATTAATTGATTTTGATATGAATTATTTATTGGTATGATTGATTGTATTATTTTATAGAAAGTCAATTTCTAAAACTTTTTCTATGCCAGACTGAGCCGGCTAATGAGAAAACTTAGTCGACCTATCATTAGCTGACTAATCCTGAAAATCTAGTCGATCCTTGACTTATCCGCCTCACCTATAATTTGAGTTGACTTAGATGTTGGGACCTAACTTTAAGATGAAAAGCCCTAGCAGTCCCCTTTCATTATTTCATTCCTATTTCTCTAAACCATCCCTTTCCTCAAGCCCTACCCCACAAAATTGTTCATCCTTTGTCTTTTTCTATGGATTTATGATGGGATCTTGCTTGAAAATGGCTTCAATAAAGAAAATCACCCAAGAATGATAGCAGTTGAACCATAATTCAATTCTCTAAGAAGGCAACTACGAAGCTCAGCTCAAAAGGACAAGGATTAATCAGCTTCAAGTCCTACCCTCTTCACATCTTTTCTAAAGGTATCACTATCAAATCACTCCATTATCTTGGGAAGAAGAATTAATTTCATCTTTTTTGATCGAGAAGGGTTTGCTATTGCTGAAAAATTAGAAGGTTTAATTAGGAGTTCTTTTGTTCACAAAGTGAAGCTGTATATCCTGGTTTTAGAATTTTAAGAAAATGCCTCTGGTGGATAAGTTCAATTATGTCATAGAAAAGGATCTTCTTTCATGCACCATATTATCTATGAGTACCCATTGGACCTTGCCACCTTCATAGTTCATCAAATGCGAGTTGCAATCACTAAAAATAGAAGAAATCTACCATTCGGTATGGTTCTTACTCTTGTATTCATGCTTGCTAGAATTGATTTGAAGAATGAGCCGAAGAGAGTGTTGCACCACTTAGATACTTATAATGAGCACTCATTGAAGATAATTGGATATGAAAAGATTAAAGGAGCTTGGGTAAGAAAAGGATCAACAGGAAAAGGAAGGGTTGAGAAAGTGGATATAGAGCAAAGACCAGATGGTCATGGCACTCATGAGGAACATCAAGGATCTACTCATAAACAACTAGGAGCATTTCAATCTTTTGGTAGTCTTGAAGGACATTTCTCTGCTCTGACTGATGTTTGATCTACATTTCAAAATGGCAAACTTATATCAGTAGATCAAAAATCTAGCTCAAAGGGTTGCAGTCATTAAGGAGGAAATGAAGGCCATTCAGAAGTATCAAGAACAAGAAATTCCTTCTGTATCTTTGCTTCAAACCCAACCCTCAACTACTACTAGAGCTAGAGCCACTAGGAGACCCTTCTCAACCCATTATCCATACCTTTATCACTCTAGGGATAGGAGAAGCCCTCCTATTGAATTAATTAGCAGTTCATTTGAATCCTATAGCATTGGCTTCCTCTAGAGCATCTATATCTCATCATGGAATGTTCTTTCTATTTGTCTGATCCTATTATGTCTCATTTTGTAAAGGACATGCTCTTTTTTATTTATGTAAAACTTTTATATTGTTGAATGATTTGTTCTGCTTTTCTTCAAAGTGAATGCATACTTTTTAGTCTCATAAATGTCATAATTAAAAGCTTATGGGATGCATTGAATATGTGATTGCCCTTTCTTTTTGATAATGACAAAAAGAGGGAGATAAAGAAGCAAATGTAGGAAAAAGTAAAAAGAATTGAAAAAGAGAAGAATTGAAACAAAATGAGAGATATAATGAGAAAAGATTAAAAGACTTAAAACTAAGAAGAATTGAATCAAAAAGGGTGTAAATCAAATGAAACCAAGTGAAGGAAATGGATTGTACAAATTTAATGAATTTTGAAATTTTGGAATGTGCATCTTTTGAAATTTTGATCACATACATAAGAAAAGGGGGGTTTGTTTGAAAAACTCATTGACTAAATCATCTTAACAACCCTGCCTTTTCTACATAAGAAAGAGAGAGCTTTATTGAATATCTGTTATATACTTATTAAAATTTTAAACTCTTTTAACGCTTGGAAGGTAGTACTCAAAGAGTTTTGTCATCATCAAAAAGAAAGAGATTGTTAATCCTAGAATTAATTTTGATGATGTTAAAGATGTTTGAGTACAAATTATATTCACTAATGATGTTTTTGAGATTGATTATAGGATTCCTCAATGTGCTCAATTGTTTTACTCAAAATATTCTTTCAAGAATGAATGTATTCCCAAGTCAAAGGCCTTCTATTGGAAGTAAAGAACTCAAAGATTTGAAAAGAAAATCTAGTATAGAAGAATCTCTCAATAAGCCCATACTTTTATAAATTAAGTGTGAGAAGGCAGGTCTAGTTTTGAATAAAATTGATCAAGAGAAGCTATCTAAAATACCTTGTGGCATGCCTGATATAGAACTAAGTTGAACTAGCATGAAGCTTAGCCGACCCAATCTTAATATGAGAAAAAAATAGAAATCATGAATAATCAGAATAACTCCCTTAGCTGACCATGTTTTATCTTATTTGACCAAGATAGGATCTTAATCGACTCAAGCTTTTAGATAGTCGACAAAGTCTCAGACTCAGGATAAAGATAAAAAGATAAATATTTAAAATATTTTTCCAAGTTGACCTATGATCAAGATAGTTGAACAAGTCTAGAGCTTAGCTAGCTCATGAAGAATGATAGCCAACTCAGTCTCAAAAATAGAAGAGTATAGAAAGTAATAGAAATCAATAAGCCCTCTAAGCCAACTCAGAAAATTAGCTAGCTGACCAAGCATTCAGATTAGCCGACAAAGAAGAGATCTGAGCTGACCTAGTCTCAGATAGACATAATAGATAGAATGATGGACTTTTTGGTATTTGTTGCTGAGCCATCTCAGAGTTTTACTTAGTTAATTCAAAGTTGAAGATTAGCTGACTAAGAGGCTAAATGAGCCAACTTATAGAATTCTGATGGAATAATAGCTATATTTTTAGAAATTTTAAAATATGTCTAAATTTATTCCAATGGCTATTTCCAAGTTTTCAATGGTTAGGTCATTAATTATAGATATTTTTTAAGAAAATAAATATGAAGTATTCATGAAGGGAACTAAGTTTCGGAAGGCTTTGAGGTTCAAGAAATTTATAGAGCTATTTTTATAAAGCTAGTGAGAGGAACTAAAAGAAAAATAGGAAGAAATTAAAGAGTGCCTTAAATTCAGTCCTTCATTCAATTAGTCTGAAAGAGAGAAAGAGAGCATTAATTCAAGCAAGCTATCTTTAAAAAAAGGCACTAAAATCCTCTCAAGCAATCAAGAAAGAAGTTCAAGCATTTAAAGCTCATTTATCTTGACTTCTTGAGAGCCCAAACAAGTTTTATTATGTTTAAACTCTATTTTTTGTATATTTCTATTTATTTTATTATAACAATTTCTTGATTGTAGAAACTTGGGATTGGTTTAAGTCTAAAAATTAGATAGTGTAGGTTTTGGTTGGTATTTTCATAAAAACCAATCGGGGTTGATTGTGAGACTGGAAGAAAATAATTGGTTGTATTGTAGTTGGTGAGCTAATGAAAATTGACCGGATTAGATTATAAGCCTGAAAGAAAATAATCAATTGTACGGTTATAGTTGATAAGCCAGTAAAAATCAACTAGATTAGATTATGAGCCCATGAAAATAATCGAACTATAATGTAAAGAGGTTATAGTTGGAACTTCCAAGTGGGTTTACTTGGAAACTAGATGTAGGTAGCATCGAATCACTATAAAATCTTTTATATTTATGGTTATTTTACTTTGCTTACTTTATTAATTCTGCTATCTTTATTTATTATCAGCTAACTATTTCACAAACACTTTCAAGATTGTTTTTGGGTACAAATTATTTAAGTTATTTTTTAGAAATCTAATTCAATCCGACTCTTGGGTTGCTTCCTTTGAAAAATAATATTTGTTATAATAAAAAATAATTTAATTAGATTTTTATTAAATTAATTTTTGAGGATTGAAGGCTTATTTTTTTTATCATTTTAAAAATTATATATTTTGATTTGTAGCCTTGTATGCTTGTGGGACCCATCCTATAGGTATGTAGTATTTGTTACATGGTCGGTTCAAGGCATGACAAGTATGGTCGACATTTTATACATTTCCAACAAAAATAGCAAGATATCAATAAATAAATCAATTATCTTACAAACTTTGAGCATACCTACAAATTACTTTATTATGGTTCCTAAAGCTTGATTCCATACAAAATCTATTAGTTTGGCCACAACTTGATGATCATGTTGGTAATACCTACTTATTATTGCTCCTTTATTTTTCCTTGGGTTTTTTACATGTATGCCCTCTTAAACATTCAAATTTATATGAATACTCTTTTAAAATTAATATTTATATGCATACTCTCATAAAATATTTATTTTGCATATATACCCTTCTTTGTTCTTGTTCTTTGTATATGTACCCACATCATCTAATGTCATAAAAAATTAATGATTTAAAATTAAAATGACTAAAATATCCTTATGGGCAGATGTAAAAAAAGAATAATTTATGAGGATATATATGTAAATAGTAATTTTATGAGGATATTTATGCAATTTGAATATTTGGAAGGGTATGCACACACAAAACCTGAACATAAATATACCTCTTTTGATTTGTTAATTTTTTTCTTATTTTAATGGAAGAAAAATTAACATGCTTAACTAAAATAATGAATATACTTAATTTATTGACTTACATAGATAAAAAGATTTTTTTATTAAATGATAGATCAAAATTATTTTATCTAAAAAATAGATAGATCATAACCATCCATATTTCCTGCAATACATAATAATATACTTATGAGAAAAGTGTCTAAACTTGAAATTAGATCAATTGCTTGTACATTTGCATAAAATGGACATAGTCATGGGTTTAGGCATTATATATGTAATAATAAAAATTTGCAATATGAGTTTGGGCATTATGCTAAGCAGTTGGCGGAGTTTGCCTTGTCGAGTGCTTTGCCAAATTTTGCCATGCTAAATGAAGAAAGATTAGATAGACCTCCTTAATTCCTTAGCTTCTCTATCCTTCTTAAGCCTTTAGCTTCGATATTTCATGGGCAAAGTGGAGATAAATAGTGTTGGAAGTGAGAAACAAAAGAAGTGGGATATTATAGAGGTTCCATACTCTGGAACATTAGGAAGGCATGAGAAATGCCAATGGCATCATTTTTTGAAGCCAAAAAAGGATTATTACAGGATGCGATTATGGCTTGATGATTGTATATATGAAGCTAGCTCCCTCTTTGAAAACTATGAAAAGTTTTATTGGAAGAAAGTATCCTACTGTTAATCTCTATTAATTTTCTTGCTATTAGTAGCCTTATTTTAGTTTACAATGATTTTTATAATTCTTTTCTCTATTCACTTCCTCTCCCTCTTCCCTCTATCAAAGAGATTTCTTGTACTTATTTGTTGAATAAATGAAGTTCTAATGAGTCATCCCATCTTTGCCTAAAAATAAAATAAAATAAAATATTTTAATTTATAATATATTATATAATATAATCATTATATTGTTATATTATGTAATATGTTATTACATTATAAAGTAAGAGGGTCTGAATCCATCCACATGAAATAGATAAAAATTGAATTAGAATTTTTTGTGTGTATATAATTTTAAACATTCAAATTTGCATGAATACCCTCATAAAATTGATATTTATATGTATTCTTTTATAAATTTATTGACCCTAAGATTGATTTTGATGATTCTAAAATATTGAGTATAGATGATATTAATCATGTATTTCAAAATTGAATGTAGGTCTTTCTAGGTATTCAAATTGAAGAAATAATCTATAGAAAAGATCTTCTCAAAAGTCACAAAGTTAAGATCCTTAAAGATGAAAAATCAAGTTTCAAACTTAGTGGAGTCGACCTTAAAGCCAAAAGAGCCGACCTCTAAAGTAAAACAAGCCTTAAAATGAAGAATCTTAAGTTTCAGAAAGATTGAAGTCTATCCCAGCATGCTAGAAGAAGATTGGCATGGTCTAAGGTTGACTCAAGCCCGACAGGAGTTGACTCTCTCAAAGAAAAATAGAAAGCTACAGTTTTAGGATTGCCCAATTAGAGTCGATCCTAGCAAGATTAGAGTTGACTCCAATAGTTAAGCCGACTCTAGTACAGGCGAGTTGGCTCTCTCAAAAAAATACAAAAGCTTCATTTTTCAAACATTGAGGCAGATTCAACCCCTTGGAGATTTGAGTTGACTCAAGAAAAATTGGAGTCGACCCCAATGTTAGGATAAGCATAATGCTAGTTTTCTGCAGCTTTTCAAACAATAATTTCTCCACTCCAATGGCTAGTTCAAGACTTCTAATAGAATAATTTTGTTCTTCAACCATCTTCAAGAGTATTTAAGGCAAAAAAAATATTTGAAAAGTAAGATTAAGGGAGATTAAAAATTTTTAGATTGAAAAAATTTCATTTCACATCAAAAAAAGAGGAAAAAGGGAGGATTAAAGTAGTGATTTCAGAAGGCATTCAAGAGCTATCTTTCATAACTTCTTCAGCATCCTCTTAAGCTTCAAAGAAGAGAAAGCAAAACTTCAAAAAGCTAATCTTTCAGCCTCTTCTTCATGCTTATAAAGTTTATTTTTTTATTTTTATTCTTAAATTGAAAATCTTCATCTTGTATTTTATTTTTTTTATAAGTTTTTTTGGAAGAAAGAAACTTGATGATTGGTCTATCCAAGTCCAAGATTGGATATTATAGATTTTAGTTAGTGAGCTTTAAAAATTAACTAGATTGATTATGAGTCCAAAAAATAATCAGTATAAGATTCTGGTTGGTGATTTCCAAAAATCAACTAGATTTGTTTATGAGCCTGAAAAAATAAACACACTGTAATTAGTAAGATTATAGTAAAATTCTCAAAAAAAGTTTGGAGAGTGGATGTAGATATGGATTGCACGAACCACTATAAATTCTTATGTATTTGTATTATGCTTTATCTAGCTTATCTTTCTTGCATTCAATACTTACTTTATATAGTTTTAATTTTTGAATTACAATCTTTATATTCTATTTTTGTTGCTGTATTGCATGCATGCACTTCACGAATACTTAAGTTAGCTCAAATTATTGCACATGCCTATTTAGAGCTTAAATTTGGCTAAAATTTTTTGAGAATCCAATTCACCCCCCTTCTTGAGTTGCTACCTTTTCTGCACATCTATCCATAAGGGTATTTTAGTTATTTAAATTTTAAACTATTAATTTTTGATGGTGTTGGATGATGTGGGTGTACATAGAGAAAATAAGGAAAAACAAGGCCATAGATGAAAAATAAGTATTTTATGGATATATATATATATATATATATATATATATATATATATATATATATATATATATATATATATATATATATATATATATATATATATTAAAAGGGTATTCATAAAAAATTGAATGTTTAGGAGGGTATAGGAGGGTATACACTCAAAAAGCCCTTTTTCTTTTATTATATTTTTAAGCTACTTTGATGTGTGATATTGCACTATCTCTTCTACCATGTTATAAGTAGTAAAAGATCCAATTTAAGTGCTTTAACATCATCTAACCTATTTTTGCATCCTTAGTATAGGTGAAAATTTTTTTTAATACTATTTATAATATATATGCAAGAATACATGACTAGTGCTAAAAGATTCTAAACATATGATAAATTAAAAAATAATCATAAATGAATTAGGTGATGTATTATAAGATTTTTAGCAAAGTTTGTATTCTTTAAAAAATTTATTGTAAGGAAGGATTTCTTATAAAATTGCATAAAATTATTTACTATATTATATTATTAGTATAGAATGTTTAAGATCTAACTTATTGCTATATTATATTTATTATAAAATTGATATAGGTGTCATGGGTTCCAAATATAGAAATAACTTTTCTATATATAGGATAAGACTGCATATTGTTGGAACTTATTTGATTAAACCTCATCTGGATGTGGCCCACATTACCATGCATCAAGATTTATTTTAGTTGATTTAATTTGATTTGGACTCTAACTAAAGATAAACCTCTGATAAAGTAGTAAGAATATATTTGATGGTTATTATGATAAAGTTAAACTTTATATAATCATTATGGATAACGTCCATCTCGGTCTTTATAACTAATTCATATACTATTTTTGATAAATGAGGCATGTTATAAAAGACACCCTATGGACTTGGTGGTCCCTAACTTACCTGAGAGCTTGTAAGGTCCTCCCATTAAGAATACTTAGAATTGAAATTTAAAAACTAAGGTGCTTCTCGTGGCCAGTGAGAAGCACATCCAGCTTAGTTTCTTTTTGTGATTGTAGGCAAGTTGATTATAAAGATTGCAAATAGCATTGATGGCTACTTCTTCAAATAAGTTCTATTTGAAGGAAAAAATCTATTTTTTGGATCAGGTTCATTCAGATCTGATTAGATCAAGAAAAATATTTCAAAAAATTTTCTCTTAGATCCAAATCAGATCTGAGACTCTTCAGATCTAATTTTATTGATCTAATAAAATAAAAATAAAAATAAAATAAAATAAATTTAATTTAATTATACCATATTATGGATAATCCTATTACTCTATGATGATCCTAATATTTGCCTAAGGTTCTGGATGTAGCCACACAAGCGCCTGGCCTCTATCGGTATCCACTTGGATAGGATCTGGAGATCTTCTTCTTCTCAATCTATACTCCAAAGATTAGATTTGGATCTGATCTTAAAGATCTTCAAAATATCTTTTGAAGATTGGGTGTTGTCTCTTGCAGCAGTGCTGTCTTCTTGCTTTCTTGTCGCCTTTATCTTGCTTGGATCGCACCAAACTAAAGTCCAAAACTTTTTGAGTGTGGAGAGGAGAGAGAGAATTTGAAGGAGGCATAGAGAAGGTGAGAGGTGCTATGTGGCATAGCAAAGGGCAGAAGCTCTTAATCTTAGGCGCAGATAGGATTTATATAGATCCTGCTGCGCCATGCAGTGCTACATCATCCCGACCAATTATGGCTCTTTGTGCAATTAGATCTAAATCTAATTGGTGGGATAACATCATCTGATCCAATTAGATTAGAGTTTCTTATAAACCTTCTTAGGTGGCACCAAAACTAGTCAAAGAAGAGTCTTTGGTGCCACCCAAGTAGAGAGCATGAAGCAACTGGAGTCCCATCCATGTGGGACTCCAATCCTTATCCTCTTTGGGTGCACACCTCCTTAGGCGTGCGCCCCCTCCCTTTCCTCCTTTTAGCAGGGAGATAAAGCCTCATCTACTCTCTTATGAGTGCATGACATATGGGCAGTTGTCTAAGTGTCAAAGGTCAATGTTTGACTAAAGTCAAAGAACAAGATTTAGCAGGTGACAAAAAATGGCAGGTATTATCTCAAATTTATCTTATAAATTAAGACAATCCTTTTCTAATCTGAACAAGCTTTAGTCAGACTAAGTAAAGATTCCTGAGTGAGCCCAAACATATTTAGCTTAGTCGAGACAACTTTTAATGATTATTGAAGGAGAATATCAGGCTCAATCGTATGCTAGCATGATTTTCTTGAACCTAATTGAATCTTATTGAAATAAATTGAACTAGGTTAGTCCAATTGATGATATCCAGATCCAAACCCTTATTTGTGTGATCCAGTTAGGTTCAGTTTCGTATGGTAATGGGATATGTCATGATCTCTATCATCGACATCATCGAAACACCTTTTGATGAATTAGAACTTTTCTAATTCAGACAACTAGCATGATCGAAAATCCAAATTATTCTAATTGCTTCCAAAATTCATCAATGACACCTAGCAGTATATGGTGGCAGCCCATCAGAACTGAAAATGAACCTCTCGATGCAGTTACCTGTGTGATTAAGTTCCTCTATCTTGAGCTCCAATTGGATTGGGTTAAGGTGATCTCGTCAATCCCTAATTTTCATCATATGAATTAATCATTTGATTTAAGTTCAATGTAAAAATCCAAATAGAAACTCTGTCTATTATTTCACTCTACCATAGCCATGGGCTTATGGACTTGATTCTCATGATCGTCATAGGACTGCTCCTTAACTATCGAGGTAGATAGATCTTCTATTGGTGCAATCCAATTCCTACAATAAACATGCTATAGCTAACATATACCTCAGAGTTCCGAATGACTAGAAGACCGAGTTATGGTATAGTCAAACTATAACACCCTCAAGATGAATTGTCAATGCACCTCAGGTCAAAGAACTAGACACACCACTGCAGCTTTGAGCCAGTTATTAATGAGAAGGAAGACTTCCTCATGACTGTTTGAGGTGGTCACACTCAGTGCTCTTGTTCTCTGACGAGTACCTGTACTCTCGCTCTGGTGTCTCTACATCATAGACTTAAGACTCATCTATCCTAAAGAAGCGATCGTACACCAACCTTTTGGATCAATCACCATCCTCATGATGATCCTATGGTCGGAAGTATTTTATGAGTTAATAATAAAAATTTATGTCTTAAATTTTCAACTCTTAAAAATATGAACTATCATTTCTATTAACTCAAGAAATATATCACAGACACTTTTAAATACACACTACGATATAAAATAATTTATTTTATTATTTATAGTTAAAATTATAATTTTGTCCTTAGATGTATATTATAAGTGTTAGCCAATTCTGGCTTTTAGGGCACACATATCTAACAAACTTTCACTTGACCTAAAGCCAATTGGCTATAATTCTAAGTTCCATCTTCTCAAGATGGATTTCGATCTTCTACTGGCTCAATGACTTTGTGAGTGGATCTACCACATTATCTGTGGAGTTGACTCTCTTGATCTCGACATAATCCTTCTCGAGATAATCGCAGATGAGGTGATATCGCCGCTCGATATGCTTGAATTTTTGGTGAGATCTTGGCTCCATAGCAAGGGCTATGATGCCATTGTTATCGTAGTAGAGAGAAATGATATCTGATGGCATCACTCTAATTTCTACGATGAATTTCTTATACCAGAATGCCTCCTTTGTAGCTTCTAACGAACGATGTACTCTGCTTCCATGATGGAATCCACTATCACTATCTATTTGAAACTCTTCCAATTGACAGCACCATCATTACACATAAATAGGCTTCCAGATGTTAACTTTCGATCATCTATATCGGACATAAAATTCGAGTCTGTATACCCCTAGACTTGGAGTTCTCCATTACCAAAAATCAATAACATATCCTTAGTTCTTCTCAAGTACTTAAGGATACATTTCATAGAAGTCCAATATTCTTCATCTGGATTTGACTGATATCTGCTCATGACACTCACAGCATGGGCTATATCAGGTCGTGTACAAAACATGACATACATGAGGCTCCCTATTGCTGAAGCATAAGGAATCTTGCTCATGCATTTTATCTCCTTAGGTGTGCTAGGGCACATCTTCTTGGAGAGATGAATACCATGTCTGAAGGATACCAAACCCCTCTTAGAGTTTTTCATACTAAACCTCTTTAGCACTTCTTCTATATACATCTTCTATGAAAGACCTAGCATCCTACTTGGTCTATCTCTATAGACCTTAATTTCTAGAATGAAGGATGCTTCTCCTAGGTCTTTCATGGAGAATTCTTTTGATAACCATATTTTAATTATGGTCAACATGGAAATATCATTCCCAATAAAGAGGATATCATCCACGTACAGTATGAGGAAGACAATAGCGCTCCCACTGACCTTTTTGAAAATACATGGTTCCTCCTCATTTTTGATGAAATCAAATAATTTGATCATATCATTAAAATGAGTATTCCAGCTTTGAGATGCTTGCTTAAGTCATATATGGACCTTTGCAGCTTGCATACTTTGTGATCAGCATCACTGGATATGAAACCTAGCGGCTATTCCATATAAATATCTTCCTCAAGGTATCCATTTAAGAATGCCATTTTCAAGTCCATTTGCCATATTTCATAATCAAAATAAGCTGCAATAGCAAGCAATGTATGGATGGACTTTAGTATAGCTATTGACGAAAAGGTATCCTGATAGTCAATGCCTTCGTGCTGACTATATCCTTTTGCCACTAATCTAGCTTTGAATGTCTCCATATTCCTATCTATGCCAATCTTTCTCTTATAGATCCATTTACATTCAATAGGTACTATACCTTCTGGTGGATCTACCAAGGTCTAGACTTGGTTTGAGTGCATCGAGTCAATTTCTGACTTCATTGCCTCTAACCATTTCTCAGAGGATATCTGATATCGCCTCATCATAGATTTTGGGATCATCACCATGAACCTCATTACCTAGGAGGAACATTTTCTCTACTTCCTCTAAAATAGTATGTAAGTACCTCTCAGGAGGATGGAAAACCCTTTCTAATCTACGAGGTGGAAAAGGTAGTGATTGTATTGGCTCAACCTGATTTGGTTCCATGAGGTCCTTAGCTCGTTGCTCTTATGAGACTTTCTCCTTGAGCTTGATCTGCTTTCCAATGTCGCTATTTTGAATAAACTATTTTTCAAGAAAGATGGCATGCCAACTCACAATCACATTATGGTTTTTTGGAATGTAGAAATGATATCCTAATGACTCTTTAGGATATCCTATAAATTGAGCTCTAAAGAACCTATACTCTAACTTGTCCACTTATTGTCATTTGACATGAGCCGAACAACCCCAAATTCTGAGATGACTCAGACTTGGTTTCTTACCATGCCATATCTCATATGGTTTGGTAGGAATGGTTTTAGAGAAAATCCTATTCAGTATATATATGCAGTTAAC
>QRFJ01001586.1:121559-174613 GCA_006176705.1 Cocos nucifera
GGGATCTGAGATGAAGTAAGACCATTGTATTAAGATTACTTAGATTAGCTACATGGGTAGTAGAAGAAAATGATAATCTGATGCATCACTCTTAATTCTCTCAAAATGTTCTATTGAGCTTCAGCAGCCAAACAGATAGTATATCAACCGGACACTTCTAGTAATTCAAATCTCATCGGCTTACCTTATATACCAGAGTTTTTGATGGAATGGCAGAGAGTTTTGTTGTATCAGGGCGAAAAGCATAGGATTTCTAAGAGCTTAATCAATGATCCTGCATAATAATTCATAGTAATATAAGACCTCATATAACCCTAGAACTCACCATCTATTGCAATAATATCATAGTAAACCGAAGTCATGTTGTATATTATAAAAGAAGTATTAGAACTATACCTTCTTATCTGGCTACATTCCCTCTAATTAAACCTTAGACTATCTATGGAGGCAGTTAGTTGCTGTAAACATTAGTGGGTTTCCATCAGGCGCCCAACGTGTTCACCCTCCACTTATCTACTATAATCCTATCATTTTTGACAACGTTTGACTTCCTATCAGAGACTTGATCAAGACCACCAGCACTCTAATTATATATATTCTTGTAATAAGAACTTCAATTACACAGGGAATTTTTAGAAAGCAACCTCTAGAGCCTTTAATGTCACCTTCTCTTGGCCTTTTCCTTTACAATCTTTCTCTTTTTTTTTGTCTTTCTTAATTTCTCTTCCTGAATTCTCTTAGTTTAAGATGACTCTTGTCCTTATAAAGACTAAGGTCTAAACAAGAGAAAAAGGAACGAAAGTCAAAATATTAGGTTATAAATAACAAAAAACTCTTGTAAGTAAAGAATAGATATTATGTTTTCTCTTCATCGGTACTCCATTGATGCAGCAAACACTACTTTATTTAGAATTACATTAAGGATGCCTAACAAAAATCTCACACCTTTCCTCCTTTTCCATTTCTTCATGCCTCCATTGCAGCCAGTATCTCATATTCCGTATATAACTTCATATCGTAAAAAGAATCTAATGAGATAATAGAGCACTTTAGTCCAATAAAGGTCCTCTTAGGAACAGAATAAGTGACTTCTCGTGACTAATTTCTGATTACGTCAAGTTTTTTAATGAATGATAAATTCGAGTGCTTGCGGCATGGTCAATCATCTTTCGGCCCTCCCTTTTCATAATCCATTTAGGATCATTTAAGATATCAAACCATCCAATGGCTCTAACTTTTTGGAAATAGAGAGACGCCCTCCATCACCAGAAATGAGCACCGGACGATAATCTTATGAATAGTCAAAAAAGTCGCATAAGACTTTGACTTGGTCCATTAGAGACATCAAGGAGGAAGTAGGATATGTCGACCATGTGAGTCTTTGTGACGGTTAAGAGTTCCTTCTCAAGGTACAAGGGGACTTAGGGGTCGACAAAAACATTCATTTTCCAGTGTGAGGTCATGATTCCAAAATTTAAAAAGGATAAAATTGAACGTCTTTTCTTCTACACGATATAGTGACTTTCTGTGCCCATAATCTAATGTCCATAGCCAATTAATAAAATTACGCTAAGGCATAGAACTATATTGGAGACTAATGAATGTTCAATAGAAAGGTAGGCGCTCATCTGTTTCATCCATGCGCTTCAAATGTAAGTCCTTTGCGATTTGAAAATACATCCCAGCGCACAATGAGAGAACTCTCTGGCATGTGGATGTTTGCTGGTTAGGCTGGTGTCCCCATCTGAAGCCCAATGCAAAACCTCTCAAAACGGTAAATAGACATACTCAAGATCTATAATCCTATTTGGGGCTCTAAAATCGGTATATCTAAATATCTACGCAAATGCGAAAGGCTGATTTTCGAAGTCCAAGTTTCGAATCTCCTGGTATGCTCAAAATCAGGGTTTGCTATATAATTGTGCTAGCATATTCATCTTGGCAAACATGGATCTAATCTAAACTAAGTACCTTTAATTCATTCTCTTTATGTGTAACCCATTGGGTTCTCACATTCTAATCAGCATGAGGCGCAACTGAGCCTCAAGGTGCTGATTTGACCTAATCTGGTTAGATACTCAACCAAATCGGATTTAGGTCAATACGCAATCCCCAACATTTGACTTAATTTAGATATAACTCTTTCTAATTTAATGATCAAATTAAAATTTAACTTGATTGAACGCACAAACATGATTGATGTATTAGGCACGTATCTATGATATATCCGAAAAGATGAAAATTTTAGGGAGCAATACGCAACAATATCCTTCAATAAATTTACCATGCAACTAAGTCCTTCGATTCTCCTTAGCATCCTGAATAGCGTATTAAATATTACACCCCAATATCACTATTCATTTCTCTTTCAATCTTTATGATAATGATTTTCATTTAAAATATTTGGAAAAACAATAATTAGAAAAACGCCATCTTCTAATTTTTTTCATCATGCTTTATTCCAAAAGGGTCTTCTGGATACATATTTTTAGAAGTTAGGATGGCTATATTCCTCTTACCAGGAGATCGATTCCTTGTTAAACCTACTCCCACAATTATAATATAATTTATTATTTCTCAGATATTAACGCTCATACATAACTAATTATGAATAGATGATACTCAAAATATGGATTTATATAATATAAAGTATCTATGTAGTTTCGTCAGAGCAACATGCACTAATATTTATTTTCTCATGAGAACCATTCTATTTGACGAGTGTATGGATAAGACGTCATTAATATCTCCATAATTTGGATCAATTCATGAATCTACATTCTCTAATCTGAAGCACCTCATCATTCTTGTATTGAAGGTTGGTCGTAACACAAGTTAAATGAAATCACATCCCTCTATTTGAGCATACAAAGAATATGCTAGTCTTACTGAAAAACATCTGATACCCAACTCAATTCCCATCGACTAGAATATTAAAATTAAAGTTTTAAATTTTAGATCCACTAGTAATGATCTCATTCATGAACTCTTGAATAATCAAGCTCTAATTTATAGACATTTCCATACATAACCTTAATATAAAATAATAAGACAACGCATTATGGATGAAATAAAAACTCTTTATAAAAAATATCATTCACGATCGAGTCTGGAACAAAGAACACTCTAGACCAAAAATAAATTGTTGTTCTTAGAGCATATTCGTTTAAAACATCGAGTACCGCAGAACCAAGTATTCATACTAAATGACTCTTTTAAAGGCATACAATGCATGATGTGTAGCCAATCATGTCCAACGATCATCTTGTCTTGATTGATGAGTCAAAGGACTTGAAAGAGCTGGAGAAGCTCAAGTGAGTTAGATCAGTAGATCTGTTAGAATGAATAAATTCACAATGCCATCGCTTGACTGATGCATAATAAGGCCACGTTCATCATCCAAAATCAAACTATACTAAGCATAATTTTAGAGTACTCTGTTCGAACTTTATGAACATGCGGTTACTGTCTGCTAAGTCTTTTAATAAATGTTTGCCAACAGTGCTCATTACTTCGCATGACGATGGACAATCTTAATAATATATCTTTTAAAAAAAAAAGAAGAAGGTCTTGTGAAAAGGCAAAAGATACTGAAGTGTGAAAAGAAAAGAAAGAAGAAGAACGATGCATGATAGAAGTCTCGAAGCCTCGCTATAAGGAACAATAGTATTTTTATGTACACATACGCAGCCGGAACTGAAAAGTGAGAATACCTGCCCTATTATAAATACTGCCACCTTGAAGAATAAGGAGACAGGGCTTTTGGAGGTATGCTCGTTATTGAATCTAACCTTACTATTTCTTCTACATCCAGTTATGTGCTTGACTCTGGTTCTAATGCCTATTTGTGCACTTTCATGCAGATCTTGAGGATAGCCGGAGCTATGAATGGTGAGAGATCGTACACATCGAAAATGGAGCAAGAGTTGCTACTATGTCGTGAAACCTACCCTCTTGACTACCGTCTGGCTTAGATTTAGCATTTAGGATTTTACTATGTGCCTGTGCAAGCAGGAATTTGATTTTCGTTTCATGTTTAGCACAAAGAAGGCTATGTAATTAGTTTTCTTAAGGATCATTGTAATATTCTTTTATGAAAAGAATATAATTTGCAAGTGATTTTCTCATTAATGTCTCTATCAATTACTATTGATGTATCTATCTTTAATATCGAGCAAAATGTGAATGCCATAGATCAAAATGACCTAGGAATAGTCCAAACGATAGGTATCTATGGCACCTAAGGCTAGGTCATATAGCAGAAGATAGGATTAACAAATTGAAAAAAATCAGACTATTGATCCATTGACTTTCGAGTCATATCCAATTTGTGAATTATATCTTCATGATAAAATAACTAAGCTCTCTTATGTAGGACATGGGGAAAGGGCCACGAATCTACTTGCCCTAGTACATACTGATGTGTGCGGCCCATTTGATGTGCCGACTAAAGATAACTTTGTCTACTTCATAATCTTTATCGATGATTTATCTTGATATGGGTACGTGTATCTTATGAGACACAAGTCTGAAGCTTTTGAAAAGTTCAAAAAATTCAGATATGAAGTAGAAAAGCAAACTGAAAAATCCATTAAGATTCTTCGATCAGATCGAGGAGGTGAATACCTTAGTTAAAAAATTTTTAAACTATCTCAAGCAAAATGGCATAATCTCTCAATGAATACTCCACTGGAATACCTCAACTCAACAGAAATTTGGAATGGAGAAATTGAATCTTATTAAGATATGGTCCAATCCATGATGAGCTTCACAGACCTTCCTCATTTTCTTTGTGACATAGTCTGTAACGTGGCATATATAGAGAGAAGCGATTGTACACCAACCTTTCGGATCAATCACCATCCTCATGATGATCCTATGGTCGGGAGCATTTTATGAGTTAATAATGATTATTCATGTCTTAAATTTTCAACTCTTGAAAATATGAATTATCATTACCATTAACTCAAAGGATGTATCAAAGACACTAAATACACATATGTGATAGAAAATAATCCATTTTATTAATTTTAGTCAAAATTATAATTTTGCCCCTAGAAGTGTATTACAAGTGTCAGCCAATTCTGGCTTCTAGGGCACATATATCTAACAATCTCCCACTTATCCTAAAGCCAATTGGCTACAAGTCTAAGTCCCATCTTCTCAAGGTGGGCTTCGATCTTCTGCTGGCCCAACGGCTTTGTAAGTGGGTCTACCACATTATCTGTGGAGTCAACTCTCTTGACCTTGACGTAATCCTTCTCGAGGTAATCGCGGATGAGGTGGTATCGCCACTCAATGTGCTTGGATTTCTGGTGAGACCTCGGCTCCTTAGCAAGGGCTATGGTGCCATTATTATCGCAGTATAGAGGAATGGCATCTGATGGCATTACTCAATTTCTACAGCAAACTTCTTGTACCAGAATGCTTCCTTCGCAGCCTTTGATGCAGCGATATATTCTGCTTCCATGGTGGAATCTGCTATCATGGTTTGCTTGGAACTCTTCCAGCTGACAGCACCACCATTGCACACAAACAGACTCCCAGATGTTGACTTTCGATCATCTACATCGGACATGAAATTCGAGTCTATGTATCCCTGGACTTGGAGTTCTCCATTACCAAAGACCAACATCATATCCTTAGTTCTTCTCAAGTACTTAAGGATACATTTCATAGAAGTCCAGTGTTCTTCACCTGGATTTGACTGATATCTGCTTGTGACACTCACAGCATGGGCTATATCAGGTCGTGTACATAGCATGGCATACATGAGGCTCCCTATTGCAGAAGCATAAGGGATTTTGCTCATGCGTTCTATTTTCTCAGGTGTGCTAGGGCACATCTTCTTGGAAAGATGAATACCATGTCTGAAGGATATTAATCCCCTCTTAGAGTTTTCCATACTAAACCACTTTAGTACTTCCTCTATGTACATCTTTTATGAAAGTCCTAGCATCCTATTCGGTCTATCCCTATAGACCTTAATTCCTAAAATAAAGGATGCTTCACCTAGGTCTTTCATGGAGAATTCATTGGACAACCATAATTTGACTGTTGTCATCATGGGAATATCATTCCCAATAAGGAGGATGTCATCCACGTACAATACAAGGAAGACAACAGTGCTCTCACTAACCTTTTTGAAGACACACGGTTTCTCTTCATTTTTGATGAAGCCAAATATTTTGATCACATCATTGAAATGAGTGTTCCAGCTCTGAAGATGCTTGCTTAAGTCCATATATGGACCTTTGCAGCTTGCAAACCTTATGATCAGTATCACTGGATGTGAAACCTAGCGGCTATTCCATATAGATATCTTCCTCAAGATATCCATTCAAGAACGCCATTTTCACATCCATTTGCCATATTTTGTAATCGAAATAGGCTGCAACGGCAAGCAATGTGCGGATGGATTTTAGCATAGCCACTGGGGAAAAGGTATCCTGATAGTCAATGCCTTCACGTTGACTATAACCTTTTGCCACTAGTCTAGCCTTGAATGTCTCCACATTTCCATCTGCACCAATCTTTCTCTTGAAGATCCATTTACACCCAATAGGTACTATACCTTCTGGTGGATCTACCAAGGTCCAGACTTGGTTTGAGTGCATCGAGTCAATTTCTGACTGCATTGCCTCTAGCCATTTCTCAGAGTCGATATCTGATATCGCCTCGTTGTAGATTTTGGGATCATCATCATGAGCACCATTACCTATGAGGAACATTTTCTCTACTTCCTCTGAAATAATACCTAAGTATCTTTCAGGGGGATGGAAAACTCTTTTCGATCTACGAGGTGGAGGAGGTAGTGTTCTTATTGGCTCAACCTGATTTGGTTCCAATTGATCCTTAGCTCATTGTACTTGTGAGACTTTCTCATCAAGCTTAATCTGCTTTCCAATGCCGCTATCTTGAATAAACTATTTTTCAAGAAAGATGGCATGTCGACTCACAATCACATTGTGGTCTTCTGGAATGTAGAAATAGTATCCTAATGACTCTTTAGGATATCCTATAAATCGAGCTCTAAAGGACCTAAACTCTAACTTGTCCGCTTATTGTCTTTTGACATGAGCCGAACAACCCCAAATTCTGAGATGACTCAGACTTGGTTTCTTACCATGCCATATCTCATATGGTTTGGTAGGAATGGTTTTAGAGAAAATCCTATTCAGTATATATATGCAGTTAACAGACTATGTCACAAAGAAAATGAGGAAGGTCTGTGAAGCTCATCATGGATTGGACCATATCTAATAAGATTCAATTTCTCCATTCCAAATTTCTGTTGAGTTGAGGTATTCCAGGTGGAGTTCATTGAGAGATTATGCCATTTTGCTTGAGATAGTTAAAAATTTTTTAACTAAGGTATTCACCTCCTCGATCTGATCGAAGAATCTTAATGGATTTTTCAGTTTGCTTTTCTACTTCATATCTGAATTTTTTGAACTTTTCAAAAGCTTCAGACTTGTGTCTCATAAGATACACGTACCCATATCAAGATAAATCATCGATAAAGATTATGAAGTAGACAAAGTTATCTTTAGTCGGCACATCAAATGGGCCGCACACATCAGTATGTACTAGGGCAAGTAGATTCGTGGCCCTTTCCCCATGTCCTACATAAGAGAGCTTAGTTATTTTATCATGAAGATATAATTCACAAATTGGATATGACTCGAAAGTCAATGGATCAATAGTCTGATTTTTTTCAATTTGTTAATCCTATCTTCTGCTATATGACCTAGCCTTAGGTGCCATAGATACCTATCGTTTGGACTATTCCTAGGTCATTTTGATCTTATGGCATTCACATTTTGCTCGATATTAAAGATAGATACATCAATATGTAATTGATAGAGACCATTAATGAGAAAATCACTTGCAAATTTATTTCTTTCATAAAGAATATTACAATGATCCTTAAGAAAACTAATTACATAGCCTTCTTGTGCTAAACATGAAACGAAAATCAAATTCCTGCTTGCAGCAGGCACATAGTAACAATCCCTAAATGCTAAATCTAAGCCAGACGGTAGTCAAAGAGGGTAGGTTTCCACGACCATAGTAGCAACTCTTGCTCCATTTTCGATGTGTACGATCATCTCACCATTCCATAGCCTCCGGCTATCCTCAAGATCCTGCATGAAAGTGCACAAATGAGCATTAGAACCAGAGTCAAGCACATAACTGGATGTAGAAGAAATAGTAAGGTTAGATTCAATAACGAGCATACCTCCAAAAGGACCTGTCTCCTTATTCTTCAAGGTGGCCAGGTATATAGGGCGGTTTCACTTTCAGTGGCCGTATGTGTTACAATAAAAATACTTTTCTTTATCAGCAGCCTTCTTCTTCATCTCTGTCTTCTTCTTCTTTTCACCTTCCATCTTTTGCCTTTTCACAGACTTCTTCTTCTTTTTAAAAGACTTTCTTTTGGAAGATGTCCATTCCATCGCAAGTACTGAGCCTTTGGAACCTTTCATAGAAAGCTTAGCAGTAACCAGCATGTTCATAAGTTCGACCAGAGTACTCTAAAATTTATGCTTATAGTAGTTTATGATGAACTGCCTATATGCATCAGTCAAGGATTGCAGAATTATGTCATTCTACAGATCCTGATCTAACTTCACTCTGAGCTTCTCAAGCTCTTTCAAGTCCTTGATCATCATCAGACAATGATCTTGGACTGATTGCCCATCATGCATTTTAGCCTTAAAAAGTCATTTAGTGACTTGATACTTGGCTGCGTGACTCTATTTTGAAAGGAATATGCCCTAAAGCCAATTTATTTTTGGGGTGTTCTTTGTCTTCCAGACTCATGTAATGATATTTTTAATAAAAGATATTTATTTCATCATATGCAGTGTCTTATTATTTATTTAAGGTTATGATGAATTCTATAAATTAGAGCTATGATTTTAAGATTATGATGAGATCATACTAGTGAGATCTAAAATCTTAAAATTCTAATTTAAATATTTCTAGTCGATGGGACATTGAGTTAGGGATCAATGTTTTTCGGTAAGACTAGCATATTCTTTGTATGCTCAAATGAGAGGATGATTGATTTCATAATAACTTGTGTACGACACTAATACAAGAATGTGGGTGCTCATTAGAGAATGAATTCACTGAATTGATCCAAATTGAGAATATCTAATGAAGTCTTATCTACATGTCAATAGATGGTTCTCATAGTAAAATTTATGCATGTAATGCTTTGACCTGAAACTACCATAGAATCTTATATATATAAATCCATATTTTGGTTCATACTCATTCATAACTTAGTTATGTATGAGATGATCTGGATATAATAAATTATATATATGAAGATTGTGAGTAGGTTAACAAGGAATCGATCACTCCTGGTAAGAGGAAATAGCATCCTACTTCTAACAAATAATGATTCAGAAAGACTTTGATCAAAGCATGATGAAAATTAGAAATGGTTTCTAATGTTTCATTAAATGAATCATTATCATAAGATTGAAAGAGAAATGAATATGATATTGGGGTTGACATATTTTCATACCCAGAGTCATATTCAGGATGTAGGGAGATCGAAGGATCTAGTTGCATGGTAAATTTCATTGAAGGATATGTTTGGTATTTCCATCAAAATTTTACATCTTTCGGATAATCATGATACGTTGCTAGACATCAATCATGTCTTGTGGGTTCAATCAAGTTAAAATTTTAATTTGATCATTAAATTAGAAAGTATTCTAAATTAAGTCAAATTGTTGGCTAGTTTACCTAAATCGATTGGTTGAGTTCTAACCAGATTAGTCAAATCACACCTGATCACTGCTGATTAGATGTGGAACCAATGGGTCACACATAAAGAGAATTGATTAAGGGTCTAATTAGATTAGACCATGTTTGCAAGATGAATATGCTAGCACACTATAGAAACCCTAGGACGATTCGAATAGCTTTCGATTTGGGATATTTAGATCCGATTTGAGCCAAATAGGATTTGTCTGAGTTGGATTAACCTAGATTGATTGTGCTTCAGATTGGGGCCTACCTACCAGCATTCCCACATGCCAGAGATCTCTCTCTTGTGCGTGAGTTATTTCATGTGCAAAGGACTCTTTGGCGCATGGAATAATGGCGCCTACCTTCTTTGACTTTTCCATATAGATGTTGCGAATTTTTTAATTGGCTGACATTAGATAGGGCACAGAAAAGTCCTCTGTAGATGAAAGACTTCATTTTCCTTTTAAATTTTTGCCATGATGTTTTTGTCGCCCAAGACCCCTTACCGTCCAAGACTCCTGTCGCCTACTCCTCCTTACGTCTCTTGGACCAAGTCAAAGTCTCTTGGACTTTGACTATTCAAAGATTATCTCCGTGCCTTCTTGCTGATGGCGTCTCTTTTAGAGCCATTGGATGGCCTTTTATCATGATCTAATGGATGAAAAGGGGCGCCAAAGATGACTATTGCGACTCTCTAAAAATTACGTAGAATTATCCGAGAGTCTTCTGCTAAGGCACCTCTTGGACTATCTATATCTCATTTTTTTTGATGAGGTATGAGATTGGCTGATGGGCATGAGAAAGGAAAAAGGAAAGGGTGTGAGATTTTTGTTGGCATCCTTATGTACATTTAAATAAGGGTGTGCATCAAGAGTCCGATGAGAACATTTCTTTTCTTTCTTACAAGAGTTTTTTTATCCAATTTTCTTTTCCTTTCTCTTGTTAGACCTTTCTTTATAAGGACAAGAAGTCATTTAAGACTAAGAGATTAGGAAGAAAATTAAGAAGACAAAAAAAAAAAAAAGATAAGGAAGGCAAGAAGGTACATAAAGGCTTAAAGAAGGTTTTAACCCATTTAATGAATTCTTTAAAGATTTTAATTATATAATTAGAGTGCTGTGTCTTGATCAGTCTCTGTATGGATCAACGTTGGAGGGTGAACACGTGGGCACCTGATGGAACCCATGACAGACTACTGCCGATAGTCAAGGTTAATTTAGGGTTTAGCGATAAGAGGTATGTTCTAATACTTTCTTTTATATTACAAATGCATGTTATATGATTTAATTGCTAATAAGGTGGTTCTAGGGTTTTGGTTTATTTTGATTTCATATTTTGCTTTGAAATCCATGCTTTCGCCCTGTACACCAAACCCATCATGTTCACCAAACAACTCTTATAGGTAAGCCAATATTTGATAGACAGTCTTGATATCTTCATGTTGGTGCTGAAGCTCAATAGACATTGAGCCCAACATGTAGTATCTAATCTTATTATCTTCATCCATCCATTTATCAAGAGACCCTCTCTGTTCAGCGAATGGATGGACTGATAAGGTGGGGGTATCTTGGTCCAATACATGAGTTAACTTCTCGAAACCCAGAATGATTTTGAAGTTTCAGAGCCAATCCTTATAATTAGGTCCGATCAGTCTATGGGTGTCCAGGATACGGGCTAGTGGGTTGGATGCAGACATTTTTCTGTAGAGAGTCAAAGTTTCTAGTTAGATTTTGTAACTAAGACTTAATCAATTTGTTTAGGATTTTAATTTTAAATAAATTAGCTTCCACTATTTTTTTAGATCCCTACACTTTCTCTGTAGAGATGCAAAAATTTCTATGATTAATGATTTCTAATGGGTGGTATAGTCCCACCAACTGACTCATTATCTCACCTAACAGTTATTAGTGATGGGTTAGCCAATGAGTGAACAACTCTTGTCCAATGATTCTCTAATCATGGTGCACCCATGCTTGATCTCTAATTCATGAATCTTACCGTGCTCGAAATATTGATCCTTAGTTAAGTCCGATCCACCATTTGCATAGATTAGATTTCTAATTGGATCTCTCATCGTATCCAAAATATTCAGCCCAATCTATCCTCTAGCCCGTAGCATCCAATGCTTAATAGACATGGTTGCATCTTTTCGGTGCAACTAAACCACTGTGATCAATCGAGAACAATCAACCCTGGAAAGGACTCACACATCTACAATGATGGAAGATCTTAGACTTAATCTTTTCTTAAAAAGATTTGATTTAGGTCTCTTTAAACTTGACTTGACATAGCCATAACCATTATGACTAACCTAGTGGCATAGGTTAGCTTGGAATGTTAGCCACTTTAGATCGGGACTGGACCAATAAATATGGCTAGGTAAGTGAGACTGATGGAAGGGATATGCCATTAACTCGACAAGAATGCATTCGAGTCGAGTAGCTCCCAATTAAAAATCAGTCGATCGTATCTGCCAAACTTATCTTAGACATCAAATTATTGAGCCAGAACCAATTGGGTTAGCCTATAATCCAGACTCTAATCTCTAAGCCTAATTAGATCTTAACTCGATCGATTACTCATGTGACTCGACCTTGATCCAAACTTAATCCTATTAGGCTAGTCAATTTAAGTACTCTTGATCCCACCTAACCATGGCACTAGGGGCATAGATGGGCCGTTGAATGGGCCTCTCTCCTCCTTCTATCTTAAATAACTAGAGATCTTTGACTTGCTCATCTTAGGACGAGGTTCTCCTCCTATTCTAACATGGCAATAGGAGCATAGATGGACCATTGAATGGGCCTCTCCCTTCCTTCTGTCTTAAATAACCGAAGGTCTTCGACTTGCTCATATTAGGATGAGATTCTCCTTCTATTCCTAACATGGAATAGAGACACGGATGGACATTGAAGGCTTCCCCTCCTAATCTTAATAATTGGAGGTCTCGACTTGCTATTAGGACGAGGTTCTTCTCTTATTTACATGATAGGGGCACAGATGGCCATTGAATGGCCTCTTTCCTCTTTTTCTTTTTTAACCAGGTCTTCGACCTGCTCATGTTAGGATGAGGTTCTCCTTCTGTTTCTAACATGGCACTAGGGATACAGATGGACTGTTGAATGGGCCTCTCCCCTCCTCCTATCTTAAATAATCGGAGGTCTTCGACTTGCTCATGTTAGGATGAGATTTTCCTCCTGTTCCTAATATGACCACTTTCGATTATTTTTTTCCTATCATCATATAGTTTTTGCATTAAGAAATAATAATGCTAAAATAGAGGATTTTTATTGAAGAAAAATTATTGATAGTACATTCTCAGATTTTCTGAATTTCAAGGTCGTGGGAGCGTTGTTCCTCCGAGCTCCTTCAGGCGATAAGCTCCGGGCCAGATGACTCCTCTATTTCATATGGATCTTTCCAATTTGGGGCAAGCTTCTCCTGACTTTGAGACTGAGAGATGGTGGCTCATCGAAGTACTAAGTCCCCTAGAGATAGTGTTGATGATGTCGAGAGGTGGACGATCTTCTTGTTGTTCCTCCCTCCTTGATGGTTCTGACTGCGACAGTGCCCTCGATCGATCTTCACTTACTTTAGGCCGACATCTGAGGAATCGACCCAGTCGGCCTCTCCTGATGAGCTCCTCGATCTCATCTTGGAGCTGAATGCATTCTTTAGTATCATGGCCATGATCATGATGATACAAATAGTACTTGCTTTGATTGTGCTTGTTTGGGAGAGATCATAATTCTTCTTCTAGGGGAAGAACTTCATGCCCTTCTATTAGGACTTCTTTGACGATGAGCTCGAGGAGGAGTTCAGGCTCGCTTGCGCTCGAGGAAAGTTCGTGAGCATGGTCGAACTTCATTCGACCCTTTATCAGCTATGAGTTTATTAGACTCGGTTGCCTGACGCTCTCCTGTAGCTTTCTCATCTTTCAATTTGAAAGCTTCTTTCGCTCGAGCATATCCCTCAACTCGAGCTAGTAGATCGACAAAGTTTGTGGGGTACTTCTTCTTTAGGGAGAACAATAAATCATTCTTCCAAAGGCCATTCTTGAGTGTGGCCATTGCAATAGACTAGTTCAGATTTTGAACCTCCAAAGCAGTAGCATTAAACCAGATGACATAAGCCTGAATAGATTCTCCCTCCTTCTGCTTGATATTCATTAGGGAATCTGAACTTCGGTGTGGATGTCGACTGCTGACGAAGTGAGCTACAAACTGATGGCTCGTCTAGTTGAAGAAGAAGATTGTACCTAGCCTCAACATCGAGTACCAATTTTTTGTTGCTTCCTTCAAGATAGATGAAAAAGCTTGGCATAAGATGGCATCTAGTGTGTCATGGAGCAGCATCATGATTCGAAAGGCCTTCAGATAATCGATTGGATTAGAGGTTCCATCGTAGCTTTCAAATTGGGGAAGCTTGAAGTTCAGTGGAACGGACTCTTGCATAATTTGAGGAGAAAAAGGAGGATCAGTGCAGATGTCATCATGGCAAGCCAGGGCGACGTGATGAAGTTTCTCAATCCATCGATCCATCTTCTATAGTTTTTGATCGAGGATGTCATCTCGATCATAGATCTTGGAAGGCTTTCGACTGTAGATGAGGAAGGTCCCTTCCGAAAAAGAATCATAATCCAAACAAGGATCCTCTGCTCTCTATTTTTTTTTTCAGGGGTGACGGGTATGCTAGTCAAAGTGCTCTTTCTTGGGATCGATTTTTGACATTCTGATGGTAGGTTTTTTAGTAGAATCACCATCGAAGGCTACTGCATGGCCTGTACCATCTTGATGAAGCCCTAAACCCACTGCATCAGTAGGTTAAACTGCTCTGGATCTACCATGACATCAATGGAGGAGGAGGTTGAACCACCGATGCTGGAGCAGAAATAGATGGATTTGGCTCGGATCTGATGGTAGAAGTGGTAGATCTCCGGGTAGTCACCTTCTTTGGAGGCATTTCTTGGGATCGAGGAAGAGGATGGAGATGGACCTTGAAGAAGAAGATCCATAGGATCAGCTGAGCACTCCTTTAAGAATAAGGATACCTCAAAAATAGAGGTCCCTTCCTCTAGTGCCAATTTTATTGGTGCAGAATCTGATCGATGCCAGATCGAGCTGGAGTCGAGGAAGAAGAGGTCACCATCGATGACCTACAAAAAAAAGTTTCATTCAGAGTCGGTGGTGGTGGCTCCAGTAGGACCCTCCGACGATCAAGTCAGCTCTTCTAACCGGTAGAAATGGAGTGCTCAGGAAAGAATTCAACAAAATTTTTGGGAAGAAGAAGAGAGCTTAGAGAAAATATATCTGGAGGATCCCTTTTATAGATGGAGCCTAGAGCAGACTGATAGTGATAGTCGTAGCAATCCAATAGCTGGCCGCTCGAAGCTGTATGGAGTTTATTATGGAGAGAAATATCGCCTGTAGCAGACTGATAATGATAGCCATAGCCATCTGGTAGCTGGCCGTTTGGGACTGCATGGGGTTTGTTATGGAGAGGGATGCCATCTGTAGTAGACTGATAATGACAGCCATAGCCATCTGATACTGAGTTGCTCGAAACTACATGGAGGGGTGAAGAGCTTTGACGTACATCAATTCTAGAGAAGTTCAGACTCCTAAAGGGAATACGGCTAGAGGAGATCATCCAGGAGGAATACTTCTTGAAATTTGAAAGTAATCCATTGAAGAAATTTGGATGAAGTTTGATTGATGGAGAAGTCTAGAAGGAGTCTGATTGATGGAGAAGTTTGACTGATGGAGAAGTTCGACTGAAGGAGAAGTCCAGAAGGAGTTTGGCTCTTGGAGGAATTTGGCTGAAGGAGAAGTCCAGAAGAAGTTTGGCTCCCGAAGGAATTCGACTAAAGAAGAAGTCTGGTAGGAGTTTGGCTTCTAAAGAAATTTAACTAAAGAAGAAGTCTAGAAGGAGTTCGGCTCTTGGAGGAATTTGACTGAAAGAGAGGTCTAGAGGAGTTTGATTCCTATAGGAGAAGTCTGGTAGGAGTTTGGCTTCTGAAGAAATTTGACTGAAGGAGAGGTTTGGAAGAAGTTCGGCTCTTGAAGAAATCTGATTGAAGGAGAAGTTCGAAAGAGTTTGAAAGAAGTTCGCTAGGAGGAAAGTTCAGAGGAATGAAGGAGAAAGTTCGGAAGGAGTTTGGCTCCTAGAGAAATCCAACTGAAGGAGAAGTTTGAAGGAAGTTCGATTCTTGCAGGAATTCGATTGAAGGAGAAGCTCGGTAGGAGTATGGCTCCTAGAGGAATCCGACTAAAGGAGAAGTCGAGAAGAAGTTTGATCACTGAAGGAGTTCAGCTGCTGTAGGAGTTCAGGAGAGGTTCGGCCACTGGAGGAGTTTTCGATCGAAGCTCTTCTATGATTATCAGTTACGTTAGGCTAAGCATTAGAGTAAACTTCGACGGGAGTGGGGTTTATCCCCAATAGGATGGATGAAGATAATAAGGCCATATACTACATGTTGGGCTTGATGTCTGATGAGCTTCAGCTCCAACATAAAGACATCAAGATTGCTTGCCAAATATTGGCTCACCTGGAAGAGTTGTTTAGTGAACATAGTCACACAGCCAAATATTAGATCACTAAATGATTGTTTAAGGCTAAAATGCATGATGGGCAGTCAGTCCAAGATCATTGTCTGATGATGATCAAAGACTTGGAAGAGCTTGAGAAGCTTGGAGTGAAGTTAGATCAGGATCTGCAGAATGATATAATTCTACAATTCTTGACTGATGCGTATAGGCAATTCATCATGAACTACCATATGTATAAACTTTAGAATACTTTGGCCGAGCTTATGAATATGTTGGTTACTGCTGAGCTTTCTATGAAAAGTTCTAAAGGCTCAGTACTTGCTATGGAATGAATTTCTTTCAAGTGAAAGTCTTTTGAAAAGAAGAAGAAGTCTGTGAAAAGGTAGAAGATGGAAGGTGGAAAGAAAAAGAAGGCCGCTGATGAAAAAAGTATTTCCATTGTAATATTGACGGCCACTGAAAGTGGAATTGCCCTACATACCTGGTCACCCTGAAGAATAAGAAGAAGATAGATCCTTCTGGAGGTATGCTTGTTATTGAATCTAACCTTACGATTTCTTCTGCATTTAGTTGGGTGCTTGACTTTGGTTCTAGTTCTCATTTGTGCACTTTCATGTAGGATCTTGAGGATAGCAGGAGGATGAGGGATTGGGAGATATTCCTACGCATAAAAAATGGAGCAAGGATTGCTGCTGTGGCTATGGGAACCTACCCTCTTCGACTACTGTCTGGCTTAGATTTAGTACTTAAGGATTGTTTTTATGTGCCTGTTGTAAGCAGAAATTTGATTTCTATTTCATGTTTAGCACAAGAAGGCTATGTAATTAGTTTTCTTAAGGACAATTGTAAATTTTTTTATAAAAAAATAAAATTGCAAGTGATTTTCTTATTAACGATCTCTACCAGTTACATATTGATGTGTCTATCTTTAATATTGAGCAAAATGTGAATGCCATAAGATCAAAACGATCTAGGGATAGTCCAAATGATAGGTATCTATGGCACCTAAGGCTAGGTCATATAGCAGAAGATAGGATTAACAAATTGGAGAAAATTGGGCTATTGAGTCCGTTGACTTTTGTGTCATATTCAATTTATGAATCATATCTTCATGGCAAAATAACTAAGCTTCCTTTTGTAGGACATGGGAAAAGGGCCACGGATCTACTTGCCCTAGTACATACTGATGTGTGCGGCCCATTAGATGTGCTGGCTAGAGGCAACTTTGTCTACTTCATGATCTTTATCGATGATTTATCTCAGTATGTGTATGTGTATCTTATGAGACATAAGTCTAAAGTTTTTGAAAAGTTTAAGAAATTCAGATATGAAGTAGAAAAGTAAACTAAAAAATTCATTAAGGTTCTTCGATCAGATTGAGGAGGTGAATACCTTAGTCAAAAATTTCTAGACTATCTCAAGCAATATGGCATAGTCTCTCAATGGACTCCACCTGAAATACCTCAACTCAACGAGATTTCAAAATGAAGGAATCGGATCCTATTAGATATGGTTCGATCCATGATGAGCTTCATAGAACTTTCTGATTTTCTTTGGGGACATAGTCTACTAACTGCTATATATTTATTGAATAGGGTTTTCTCTAAAACCATTCCTACCACATCGTATGAGATATGGCATAGTAAGAAATCAAGTCTGAGTCATCTCAGAATTTGGGGTTGTCCGGCTCATGTCAAAAGACAACAAGTGGACATGTTAGACTATAGGTCCTTTAGAGGTTGATTCATAGGATATCCTAAAAAGTCATTAGGATATTATTTCTATATTCCAAAAGACCATAATATGATTGTAAGTCGGCATGCCATCTTTCTTGAAAAATAGTTTAATCAAGATGGTGGCATTGGAAAGCAGATAAAGCTCGAGAAGAAAATCTCACAAGCACAATGAGCTAAGGACCCTATGGAACCAAATCAGGATGAGCCAATATAATCACTACCTCCTCCACCTCATAGATTGGAAAGAATTTTCCATCCCTCTGAGAGGTATTTAGGTACTATTTTAGAAGAAGTAGAAAAAATATTCCTCGTAGGTAATGAGGTTCATGGTGATTATCTTAAAACCTATGATGAGGCGATATTGGATATCGACTCTAAGAAATGGTTAGAAGCAATGAAGTCAGAAATTGACTCGATGCACTCAAACCAAGTTTGGATCTTGGTAGATCCACCTGAAGGTATAGCTATTGGGTGTAAATGGATCTACAAGAGAAAGATTGGTGCAGATGAAAATATGGAGATATTCAAAGCTAGATTAGTGGCAAAAGGGTATAGTCAGCGCGAAGGCATTGACTATTAGGATACCTTTGTGTTAGTAGTCATGCTAAAATCCATCCGCACATTGCTTGCTATTGTAGCCTATTTTAATTATGAAATATGGCAAATGGACATATAAATGACATTCTTAAATGGATACCTTGAGGAAGATATCTATATGGAATAGCCGCTAGGTTTCATATTCAGTAAGTGATGCTGATCACAAAGTATGCAAGCTGCAAAGATCCATATATGGACTTAAGCAAGTATCTCGGAGTTGGAATACTCATTTTATTGATGTAATCAAATTATTTGATTTCATCAAGAATGAGAAGGAATCATGTATTTTCAAAAAGGTCAGTGGGAGCGCTATTGTCTTCCTTGTACTGTACGTGGATGATATCCTCCTTATTGAAAATGATATTCTCATATTGACCATAGTTAAAATGTAGTTATCTAAAGAATTCTCCATGAAAGACCAAGGAGAAGCATCCTTCATTCTAGGAATTAAGGTCTATAGAGATAGACCGAATAGGATGCTAGGTCTTTCATAGAAGATGTACATAGAGGAAGTGCTAAAAAGGTTTAGCATGGAAAACTCCAAGCGGGAATTGGTACCCTTCAGACTTAACATTCATCTCTCCAAGAAAATGTGTCCCAATGCACTTGAGGAGATTGAACGCATGAGCAAGATCCCTTATGCTTTAGCAATAGGAAGCCTCATGTATGCCATGTTATGTATATGACCTAATATAGCCCATGCTATGAGTGTCACGAGCAGATATTAGTCGAATCCAGGTGAAGAACATTGGACTTCTGTAAAATGTATCCTTAAGTATTTAAGAAGAACTAAGGATATGTTGTTGGTTTTTGGTAATGGAGAACTCCAAGTCCAGGGGTATACAAACATGGATTTTAAGTCCAATATAGATGATCGAAAGTCGACATCTGAAAGTCTATTTGTGTGTAATAGTGGTACTGTCAGTTGGAGGAGTTTCAAGCAGACAGTGATAGTAGATTCCAGCATAAAAGCAGAGTACATCTCTGCATCAGAAGCTACAAAGGAGGCATTCTGGTACAAGAAGTTTGCCGCATAGATCGGAGTGATGCCATCGGATGCCATTCCTCTGTATTGCAATAATAATGGTGCCATAGCCCCTGTTAAGGAGTCAAGATCTCATAAAAAATCCAAGCATATCGAGCGACGATACCACCTCATCCACGATTACCTTGAGAAAAGTTACATCAAGGTTAAGAGAGTCGACTCCACAGATAATGCAGCAGACCCACTTACAAAACCATTGGGCCAGCAGAAGATTGAAGCCCACCTTGAGAAGATGGAACTTAGATTTATAGCCAATTGGCTTTAGGTCAAGTGGGAGTTTGTTAGATATGTATGCCCTAGAAGCCAGATTGGTTGACACTTAAAATATGCTTCTAAGGGTAAAATTATAATTTTAATTATAAATAATAAAATAAATTATTTTCTATCATAGTGTGTATTTCAAAGTGTCTATGATACGTCCCTTGAGTTAATGGTAATGATTTGTTCATATTTTCAAGAGTTGAAAATTTAAGATATTAATTTTTATTATTAACTCATAAAATTCTTCTGACTGTAGGATCATCATAAGGATGGTGATTGATCCAAAAAATTAATGTACGATCGCTTCTTAGGATAGATGAGTCTTGAGTCTATGGTGTAAAGACATCAGAGCAAGAGTACAGATACTCGTTAGAGAATGAGGGCACTGAGCATGATCATCTCGAGCAGTCATAAGGAAGTCTACCTTCTCATCAATGATTGGCTCGAAGCGGTAGTGGTGTGTCTGATTCTTTGACCTGAGGTGCATCAATAGTTCACCTTGAGGGTGTTATAGTTTGACTATACCATAACTAGATCTCCTAGCCATTCGAAATCCTAAGGTTTATGTTGGTTATAACATGTTCATTGTAGGAATTAGATTGTACCAATAGAGGTTCTATCTACCTCGGTAGATGAGGAGCAGTCCTATGATGATCATGAGAATCAAGTCCATAAGCCCATGGCCATGGCAGAGTGAAATAATAGAAAGAGTTTCTATTAGAATTTTCACATTGGACTTGAATCAAATGATTAATTCATATGATGGAAATTAGGATTTGATTAGATCACCTTAATCCTAATATGGTCGAAGCTCAAGATAGAGAAACTTAATCACCCAGATAATTACACTGAGAGGTTTGCTTTTAGTTCTGATGGATTGCCACCATATGCTGCTAGGTGTCATTGATGGATTTTGAGAGCAATTAGAATGATTTGGATGATCAATCATACTAGTTGTCTGACTTAGAAAAGTTCTGATCCATTGGAAGGTGTTTCGATGATGTCGATGATAAAGATCGTGATATATCCTATTACCATATAGAGCTGAATCTAACTAGGTCACATAAATAGGGGTTTGGATCTAGATGTCATCAATTAGACTAACGTAGTTTAATTGATTTGAATAAGATTCAATTAGATTCAAGAAAATCATGCTAGCACATGATTGAGCCTAATGTTCTTCTTTAATAATCATTAAAGCTTGTCTCGACTGAGCTAAATGTATTTGGCTCACTTAGAAATCTTTACTTGGTTTGATTGGAGCTTGTCCATGTTAGAAAAGGGTTGTCTTAATTTATGAGATAAATTTAAAACAACACCTGCTATTTTCGGTCACATGCTAAATCTTGTTTTCGGACATTGGTCAAATGTTAATCCTGGATACTTAGACATTTGCCCATGTGTCATGCACCCATAGGAGAGTACCTGGGGCCTTGTCTCCCTACTAAAATGCAGACAGGAGATGGGACTCCATGGTTGCTTTAGGGGATTAAACTCTATGGCACCAAGAAGTCTTATTTGACCCAGTTTTGGTGCCACCTTAAGAGAATTTTAAGGGTCTCTCATCTGATTGGATCAGATGATGTCATTCAAGCAATTAGATTTAGATCTGATTGCTCAAAGGACCATGATTGATCGAAATGATGTGGTACTACATGGTGCAGCAGGGTTTATGTAAATCCTGTCTGCACCTAGATTTTAATGCTTCTGCCTTTAGCCCATGCCACAAAGCTTCTCTCCCTCCTTCTCCATGCCATCCTCTAGTCCTCTCTCTCCTATCCATGCCCAAGGGCTTTTGGGCATGAACAAGGTGCGACCCAAGCAAGTGAAAGATGCCAGAAAAGGAAGAAGGCAGCACTACTACAAGAGACAACAACTATTCTTCAAAAGAGTTTTGAAGACCTTCAAGATCAGATCTAGATTCGATTTTTGAAGGATTGATTGAGAAGAAAAAGATCTCCAGATCCTGCCCGAGTGGATACCGATAGAGGCCAGACGCTTGCATGGCTACATCCAGAACTTCAGGCAAATATCGGAATCATCACAAGATAATTGGATTATCCAAAATAATGGTATAATTAAATTAGGTTTAATTTTTATTTTTATTTTAATTATTAGATCAATAAGATCAGATCTAAGGAGTCTCAGATCTGATTAGGATCTTAGAGAAAAAATTTTTGAAATATCTCTCTTGATCCAATCAGATCTGAACGAACCTGATTCAGAAAATAAAGCTTTCCCTTCAGTTAGGGGGGAGTGAGCCGTGGGTGGCGGGGGGCAGCATGGAGGAGCTGTGGGTGGCTGGGAGGGTTGTAGAGAAACAAAGGGTAGAGGATCCACCAATGCATGGGCTGGTGGGTGGGGTTGGTCAAAGAGGGGAGGTCCATGCATGGCGGGGGTCTTGGGGGAGGGAGGGGGCACTGGGGAGCTGTGGGTGGCCAGAGGGTTGGCAAAGAAATTGCCGACAGAGAATCAGCAGGTGCATGGGGCTGTGGGGGTGGGGTTGGTTGGAGAGGGGAGTCCATAGCAGTAGCCTAGACATCATAAGGGGGGAGGGAGGTGGCGAGGACCTCCATCTGCTCTTGCTACATGGGTGGGAAAAAATAAAAAAAAAAGCCAAAAAAAGAAGAGAGAGAGAAGAAGCAAAAAGAAAAAAAAAGAAGCAAAAAGGAAAAAGGAAAAAAATAGGAAGCAAGGGTGTGAGAAGGGAAAATGAAAAAGAAGCCAAAGGAAAAGCAAAAATTAAAAAATGGATGCAAAAAGAAAAAAGAAGAATCAAAAAGAAAAAAACAAAAAAGAAGCAATGGTGAGGTTGGGGTCAGGGGGCTGGTGTGATACAGTCAATCTCGATCGATCTATCAATAGCTAGTACTCATTTGGCTTGGATAGATTTATGACATACTTCAGCTTTACCACATACATGTCTAGCTAGTTTTCTTATAACTTGAGATATCTTTGTACCATCGTATTCCTTCTTGGTACTCATAACTTGATTTCTTTTTTCCAAAAGAATAACTTGATTTCTATTTTTCAAAAAAATAACTCGACCTCTTAGTTCTTCATGTGGGGATTTGGGAAAAAAAAGAGAGCTACATGAAAAAAAATTTCCATAATAATGAAGCAATAGGAGAAACCCCAACCATCACTTAAGCTTTGCTATTCGGCCTCTCCAAGCCTCCCACTCAATTCAGAATGGAAAAGATGGAGGAAAAACTGGGAGAAAACATAATAAAAATCTACAAAAATAAAGGTAAGACCTTGATTGATCATTTTTTTCCCTTTTCATTTCTTTTTTTTCGAAGATCAATTGGGAAGGAGAGAACCTAAGGGAGATCGGAGGGGTTATTTAGGTTCTGATTAGGGTTTTTTCTAGAGCATATGTGATTTTGTGCAAGGTGTGGCGGTGTGAGTTGGTCCCTTGAGGTTTTGAGAGCTTAAGCTCGGTAGAAGCATTATATTTTTTAGGGTTTGGGAATTTTTGATCGAAAGGATTCTTCTTTGGCAACAAAATTTTCAATTTATGGATTTCTATTCTCAACAGAAAGGAAAAATGAAAATGAAGCAGGGGTGAGGCTAGGGCCTTGGGGCTGGTGTGCAATCAATCTTAGCAACCTGTTGATAACTAGCACTCATTTGGCTTAGATATGTTTATGATATACTTTAACTTTACCTCATGCGTGTATAGCAAGTTCCCTTATAACTTGAGATTTTTTTGCATCACTAGATTTCTTCTTGATACTCATAACTCAACTTTTTTTTTCAAAAAAATAACTCCACTTCTGTTTTTCAAAAAAAATAACTTGACTTCTTAGTTCTTCATGTGAGCTTTTGGAAAAAGAAAAGAGAGCCACATGGAAAAAATTTCCACAAGAATAAAGTAGTAAGAGAAAACCCCAGCCATTGCCTAAGCTTCGCTATTTGGCCGCTCCAAGCCTCCCACCTGATTTAGAATGGAAAAGATGGAGGAAAAATTGGAGGAAAACATAATAAAAATTTGCAAAAACAAAGGTAAAATCTTGAGTGATCATTTTTTTCCCCTTTTCATATCTTTTCTCTTTCGGATATCTATGGGAAAGGAGAGAACCTAAGGGAGATTGGAGGGGTTTGTTAGGTTTCGATTGGGGTTTTTTCTAGAGCATATGGGATTTTGTGCGAGGTGTGGTGAAGTGAGTTGGTCCCTTGAGGTTTTGAGAGCTTAATCTTGGTAGAAGCATTATACTTTATAGGGTTTGGGGATTTTTGATCGAAAGGATTCTTCTTTGGCTACAAAATTTTCAATTTATGGATTTCTGTTCTCATGATAATGTGAATGTGATACCAAATTCATGGTGTGAGACTTGCACTATGCTAAGTTTCACCTTTCTAAGCTATTTTGTGGATATATGAGGATGGCGAACTCTAGACGGCCTATTGTTAGGAAACCGAGTTCCAACCTTTATTCTATATATGTCTTTTTGTTTCCCTCTCCCTCCTCTCTCTGTCTCTTTTGTAATAATCCTTTGCATACAGAGGATCAATAAAGCATGGGGTGACTCTTCCTTCTCTGACGACTAGAGAAGATAGGCTTGGAGGATGGATTTTGTGTTGGCTATGTATCGTATGTCCCCCACCCCCCACCAATTTTTCCATCCTTAGCCCTTTCATTCAAATGGGATGTTTGGGTTTAAATCACATCCTATGCATTGCACAGGTTATATGTTAGTTTAATATGAAAACTGTATTATTTTAAATTATTACAATTTTATAGTTATATTGAAGGAAATGATCTAGGATTTCAGGGATTGATTTTGAAAATTTTTCAAAAATCAGACAGTGGAAGCAATAAATTAATCATATTAATTTATTTAAAAATATGAAATAGTCCTAGATCTAGGATCCTATCACATGATTTAAGCATGTTTATTAAATCTAAAAATAAAACTATCAAAAAGTGATGTTGATCATATCAACATCCAGGCAATTCTAGATCTGATCTAAACACATAAGAGAGATCGCATCTCTCTTACCTTTGTAAGTTGAGTTCTTTAAACTTGCTGATCTAAGGCTAAGGTCATCTCTCCAAGCTGCACATGCATTCGACTTCTACAGGTTGTCCACATGAAGTCTCGATCCTCAATCTGAAGTTCGATAGCAGAAAATTAGCACAGTATGCTAGTACCGTGCTGATCATTCTTTTGATGGCTGATCTAGAACCTCCTTCTTCAAAACTCAAATTCTTCAAAATTCAAAAGAAAGGAAAAAGATTTGTGAAGAAGAGACACCTCTCAAAATCATAAAAAGGAGGAGGAAGAGGTAAAAGAAAATAACCCTAGAAGAAGAACCCTTCTTCTTCTTTGTCTCTCTCACCAAGACACTTAGACTTGTGTCTTCTCAAAATCTCATGCCTATGGATTTCTCTCCCAAGTTTTTCCACACCCCAATAGCCCTCTCTGAGGTCTAGAGTTACTAAAAAAAATCAAGCCCAAAACCCCCTTATATACAGAGATATGGAACAATCCTTATCTAGGTCAAAAATCTAGCAAGGAATGTCTAAAAAGGGCAAGACTTGGGTCAAAAATCTAGCAAGGAATGTCTAAAAAGGGGAAGACTTGGGGCACCCAACTCTTGGGTGCCCTCGGCGCCCCCTCCAAATTTCTTGTCATGAACCACCTCTTTTAGTCACACAAAACTTGCCTATTTTTGCATGAAAATTCCAGAGAAAAAATTGGGTGGGTTTGCAGCACAAAGGAGGAGTTTAAGTTTCCTAAAATTCTATTCAATAGAATTTGAAATTGGAAACTAACTTCCTTCTTTGACTTAGTCCATACCCAAATACCATGTAAGAGAGAAGGGGAGCAAAGGGGCACACGTGGGACTTCTAGACATGAGGAGTTTCATACACAAAACTCAAGAGTGGGTGTGGGGAGGGCATTGGGAATTAGTTGGCGCAAGGAGAGAAGTCCTAGTCACACTAGAACTTCTAATTTGACTTGGTCAAACTTAGTATTTGAATCAAATAAAATCAGAATTAATTCAATCCATTAGAATAGATTTTAGTCCAACTAAGAGCCTAATTAAATTAGATTTAATTCTAATTTAATTTTTAATCAAATTAAAGATTAGGTTGATACAGGTCCTATTTGAACTACGACTTATTCTTTCCTGCAATTGGCTCATCCAATAAACCAATTGAACTTGATCTAATTAAATTAAAACCAAATCTAATTAAATTATATTTAATTAGACTTAATCTCAGCTCTCTAGTTTAATCAAATTATGTCGATTAGCAATCTAATTGCTAATTGATCCTCTTACAATACTTGCACTAGATCAAAAATCAATCATATTGATTGTTTGACCTAAGAACGATTCTTAATGTTGGTCAACCATTCGATCAGATCGAGATCTCTTATGTATGTGGTCCCATGGTTCAAACCTAAGCTGGTAGCACAAGAATTAATTTCTATACCAATCGAATTGACCATCTAGCAATGATACCTAACGACTGGATAGGTGAAATGTATAAAGCAATACTCTTAGAACCCATATAGATATAGTTTTCTTATAATTCATCTTCTTGACCAAAATGCTTATAGGACAGCTCAGGATTTAACTATCAACCTTGATTAGACCATCCACATTGTATTTCAACATACTAAATCCATCTCATAAATTATCCTAGCCAAGGTTTTGCTAAATTGAAATCAGTGGTGCATTTTCTTCAAATTCTTG
The DNA here is from genome assembly GCA_006176705.1 of Cocos nucifera. Lineage (NCBI taxonomy): Eukaryota > Viridiplantae > Streptophyta > Magnoliopsida > Arecales > Arecaceae > Cocos > Cocos nucifera. The sequence goes on from QRFJ01001586.1 coordinate 148,229, forward strand.
GAGTGGTCAATCCTATCTTGATCACTCACCGACTTCACAAGTACTTGACTGTGCCCAAAAACCTTTCATTACTAAATTAAAAATTTAGGTAGTCCAGTACTAAAGTATAGTGAGTTATTTGCAAGCCATTATAGTGATCTCAGATCTAAGAAACACTTATACCCATATCCCATCAGAGCAATTCTTGATAGTAGAATGCTCTGGAGTTGGTCATGTTTAGTGATGATGTACCCTTACATCTCACCTGCATGCCATACTAGTGTATACACACTCCTTGGTTAAGAGGACAATCAATCTATACGGCATACCACGACCTATACTCGATAGACATTGCCATCTTGATTAACAATATATCATTTGGTCGTGAATAGTTTAAGGACTAATCGATAAATCATCTCTTTATCGAAACTAGATAGTCCTAAGGACTTCATCACAACAAAAGAAGTTTAGTAGAAGATGCAATCTTTATGATGAAAAGCCAAAATAGTATTTTATTCAATAAATTATTTATAAGTATTAAATAGCACAACCATTAACAGACTAATGATTGGCTTTGGAACATAATTTTTGATAACTTTCACTTATCCTAAAACCACTCGATACAGTATCTAATACTCATCTTTGACTTATGGTTGTCGAACTTCTTTATGGCTAGGGCTTTAGTGAAAGGGTCGATCAAGTTTTTCTTTCTGTCGATCTTTTGAAGGTTGATGTTACCTCAATCCATGATCTTCTAGATTAGGTGGTAGTGGTGCAGTATGTGCTTCGTTCGTTGATGTACCTTTAGTTTCTTCACCTTAGCAATGGCACCAGTGCTGTCACAGTAGAGTAGGACTGGACCATTAAATGAGAGTGCTACTCCAAGCTCGATGATAAACTTCTTCAGCCACATAGCTTTCTTCACGGCATCCGATACTGCGATGTACTCTATCTCGCATATAGAGTTTGCCATATTGTGCTGCTTGAAACTCTTTCAGTAGATGGCTCCACCATTTAGGATAAAGATATAATTTGACACATTTCTACTATCATCATAGTCAGATTGAAAGCTTGAGTCAGTAAACCCTACTAGTTTCAGATCTGACTTATCATAGATCAACCACTGATCCTTAGTATTTCTCAAATACTTAAGGATAGTTTTCACCACCTTCCAATGGTTCTCTGCTTGATTAGATTTCTATCTACTTACTACTCCTAGTAAGTATGCCATATTTGATCTCGTACATGTTATGACGTACATGATAGATCCCACTACCGAAGCATATGGGATTCTATTCATACGCTCTCTCTTAAGGAGTTGTCGGACAATCTTTCTTAGAGAGAAATTTCTTGGCCTATCAGAAGATAGTCTTTTTAGAATTCTCTATGCTGAACCTTTTCAGCATGATTTCTATGTATGTGGACAGGGATAATCCAAGTATCCTTTTAGATCTATCCCTATAGATCTTCATCCTTAGGATGTAGGATGCTTTACCCAAGTCCTTTATGGAGAACTGAGATAAGAACCATATTTTTATTCTTTGCAGTGTGGGGATGTCATTCTCGATTAAGAAAATATCATCAACATACAAAATAAGGAATACCACTATCGAACCATTTGCCCATTTATAAATATAGAGCTCTTCTCCATTCTTAATGAAGCCATGTGTTTTGATCACCTTATCAAAATGCATGTTCCAACTCCGAGATGCTTGCTTCAATCCATAAATAGATCTCTAAAGCTTACACACCTTGGACTCATCTGTGGATGTAAATTCTTCAAGTTGTATCATATATACCTCTTCGGTTAGCTCTCCATTTAGGAAAGCTGTCTTTACATCCATCTGCCAGATCTCAGTCTAGATGGATAGTTATTGCAAGCATTATCTGAATGGATTTGAGCATTGCCATAGGAGAGAACATCTTGTTATAGTTAATACCATAACGTTGATGATATCTTTTAGCAATCAGACGGGCTTTGTAGGTCTCCACCTTCCCATTTGTGCCCCTCTTTCTCTTGAAGATCCACTTACATCTAATGAATTTAATCCCTTTGGATGGGTCAACCAATGTCCACACATCATTGACCTTCATGGACTTCATCTCAAATTTCATAGCCTTAAGCCATTTCTCAGAATCAGGTCTCTGCATTGCATCCATATAGGTGATTGGATCCTCATCATTCTCATCGAGTTTGATAGGATCACTATCCCGAACTAAAAAATCATAGTATCTATCTGACTGATGTGATACTCTATCAGATCATCTTAGTGGTGCAAGTATACTAGGCTTCAGATTTGATCTAATCAAATCTGATTCAGGTTTGGCTATAGGTGTCAGCTTTTCTACCTGTTGAACTTCCTCAAGTTTAACCTTATAGGCAATAGTTCTTTCATCAAGAAACTTTTTTTTCAAAAAGATTATCTTAAGGTTGATGAACACCTTTTATTCATCAGCATGGTAGAAAAGTATCCTTTAGTTTCTTTGGGGTACCTATGAATATGCACTTATTAGACCTAGATCTAAGTTTATTTATGATTAACCTTTTGATGTAAGCCATGCATCCCTAGACCGTAAGGTGTGAAAGTACTTGCTTACGTCTTATCCATATCTCATATAGAGTTTTAATAATAGACTTACTTGGAATCCTATTTAATGGATAGCAAGTCGATTTGAGTGCAAATCCTCAGAAGGATATCGACAAGCTAGCAAAATCCATCATGGATCGGACCATGTCTAATAAAGTCCGATTTTTCCTTTCAGACACACAATTATGCTGTGGTATTTCCAGATAAGTCTATTGGGAGAGAGTTCCATTCTCTCCTAGATATGTGAGAAACTCATCAGAAAGGTATTTATCTTATCAATCAGATCGAAGAGTTTTGATACTCTTCCTAGTTTATTTTTCTACTTTATTTTGGAATTATTTGAATATTTTAAATGAATTTGACTTGTGTTTCATCAGATAGACATATCCATATCTAGATAGATCATCTATGAAAGTGACAAAATAAAAATATTCATCTTTAGCACTTGTGCTCATAGGCCCACATACATTAGTATGTACTAGACTTAAGAGTTCAGTGGCTTTTTCATCTTCTCCAGTAAAAGATGATTTGATCATTTTTCCAAGAAGATAAGACTCATAAGTTGAAAGTGATTCACAATTACTGACTTTGAGAATTTCTTCTTGAGTTAACCTATTTATCTCGTTCTTATTAATGTGACCTAGCCTACAATACCATAAGTAGATATCAGACACATTATCTAATCTAGAATGCTTGCCAGTGGAGTAAACTATATTAACAGGTTGTGATAACTTATATATTCTATTATTTAGATATCGAAAAAAATATAGTAACACCATTCAAAATGATATTATAAAATTTTTTTTATTAAAATCTCATAATTATTTTTGGCCAAAAGGCCTACAGAGATGATATTCAAAAAAAAACTAGAACCAAAGTGACAATTACTAAGAACACTGATATGAGATCCAAATACAAGTTTCAAGATTTTTAATGCTAGAACTGAAATTGGTCTTCCATCTTTAATGTACAGAAACCTCTTACTTGCTCGAATTTTCTACTGACCTGCAACTCCTGCAATGAATTATAAATATGGTAAGAGCTACCGATATCCAATACCTAATTAATTACATTATAATAAAATAAATTTTTTATGATGTAAAAATTTTATCATAAATAATAAATTTTCATCACTAATAATTATTAGCGATGGAATTTCCATCGCTAATAGTTCATCACAAAAAATAAGATCGTAGATAATAATTAGTGACAAAAATGGGATTTTCATCGCTAATAACCTTTTTTTATGATGAAAACTTTTCATCATAAATTTTTTTATTCATTAAATTTATCTATGATGAAATTAATTATGATGAAAATTTTTATTTTCCATCATCAATAATATTTTTTCCAATGAAATAATCCATTGTAAATAAGTAATTATCTATGATGGATTATTTTCATCATAGATAATTTATTATTTATGATGGATTATTTCCATCATTGATAAATAATTATGTATGATAAAAAATTTTTATTTTAGATAATCGATTATCTATGATGAAAAAATATTAGTCATAAATAATTTTATCATAAATTAAATTTTAAAAATTATAAAAATTTTTATATTTTTTATATTAATTATTATAATTTTATAAAAATAAAATAAAAAAAAATTTATAAATAAATTTAATCATTTCATCCATAAATAAATTTCATCATTTCTTTCATATCCATAAATAAATTTTATTTCATTATATAAAAATATAATTATAAAAAATATTTTTTATAAATATAAAATATCTAAAATAAAAATAAAAATATATAGAAATAGACAGTCGACCATCAAGCACCAATAATATCTAGAGAAGAAGAATGGATCGAAGGAGGAGAGTGCTCATAGAAGCTTGGACCGACCTGCTGCTGCCTCATCATATGCATCATCTACTACATCTATGCCATCCACTCCATTATCTACGTTTGGAACAGCTGGTACTCATTGATGCTGCAGTCAACTCAGTAGTCTACTATTGAACCTCAGCAACCTGTCTCTATATCTTCACCAGTCGAACATCATAGGCAGCATGGATGTCAGCCCTACATGGACGTGAAGATGGGGGAGCTTTGATATCATGTCTTAGCCTCTTAATATAACAGGGTCTCGTACCAAGCACCCGATCATAGATCTCATCATCTATGGATGTGGTCGAGCTCTCTAGGATAGGCTAGGATCTAATGTCTGTTATACGATCCTAAAAATTAAATTTATAGCTATTCTAAGTTTGTATTGAAAATTAAAATATAAATAAAAAAATAATTGAAAAAACTTACATAAAGCTCCTAACTCTCGATCATCCAGCCTCCTGACCATCGTTGATGTGTCTACTGGTAGATCTCGATCCTACTAGGAAGCTCGCCACTCTCTATATTTCTCTACAATTTGAGAATAATTAATAATTTTTTTTTTTAAATAGTTAAAGAGTTAATATATAATAAATAGAAATTACTTACCATCTGCTTCATATGGTAAACGAATGGCCTTGAACTCCCATAATGCGAGACTATCTGTCTCGCTCGATTTACGATATTTTTGGCATATCGATCCTACATAGTTAACATTCAAATTAGTCAATAAATAACTAAATTTAAAATAAATAATATTTAATTATTAAATTTTAAATAAAAAAAAATTATCTAATATGTCGGATCCTCGTACATATGGCATATGACAGCCCAGTCCTCCATAGTGATGCTATCATATGGCCGCTGTTGGGCTCCCTCCACCCCCTAGTCGTGCACTACAACATGCTAGTGGTGATGAATGCGATGCCAGTACTTCTTGAAATGCGAGCATAAATGATCATCTAGAGCTCACTGCACACGATGGTGCTCAAAATCAATAATGTCAAAAATAGCCTATGAATAACAAATATTATAAGATTACAGTGCTAATTAAATATTTAAATAAATATTATTATACCTATAAGTAGTTATAGAAGATCTTCCTTTGAGGTCGTGTAACCTAATGCCAATCGAAGAGTGTCGTCAGAACATAGCTGCAGCAAATGATGTCCAGCTTAGTCTATCATGGCTCGCACCATCCCCTAATAGGCCTGGTATAGCTTGGCGGAATCTCAATGCGGAGATGCTGTCCCTCATGCTTGCATCTCCAATGCTCAAGGATGAGGTTCTTCGATGGATCTCGCTCTCGCCTCACCACCAAAAAAGAATGACCTAAAAAATAATGAATAAATTATTAGTATAATATCCATCTATAAACCTAATAGATAAATTAAAATCAAATTTTATTATATAAAAATATTAAAATATCACTCAGGCTCACCTGATCACTCAAACCCGCCTCAGTCGGATCCACCTATATAAGGCCCTCCGATGACTCCAATGGTGCAGCAGTGGAAATGGGGGAAGGCTCAGGGATAGACTGAAAAGTCGAACATCATCATATCCCTCTTGGCACCATACCTGCAATGCTTAAACTATGCATATAATTAACTTGATATATAAATGAATGTAATAATCAACAATAATAGTGAAAAATGCATAAATGCTAATGAATAGATTTGTATTGCATACCATCATTGCAAGAGAAGATTCAACAAAGAATATAGATCTACTTATCAATATCCATATCCTCGATTTATAGATCCTCCTCCGAATCATAATAATCAATTAATGTATCATCTTTCATCTCATCATCATTTATGAAATGATCGTCGCCCTCCGAATCATCAAGATTAAATACAAAATCAATTTCAACTTCGTTGGATGGCAGATCAGTCCTATTCAAAGGAGCTATCATAAGTTCTTCATCAACAAGGTGCTCGATCAATGTTTGTTCTTCTTCTTGAAAAGCTTTCTCTTCATGTAGATCTGAATTATTATCCATCTCTAGTCTGGTTGGCATGTCATATATGCCTCTAGGTATTATTCTTTGTATGACATGCTAATCACATCGATATTTTAGATCTTTTAAATATATTACTTATTTCACTTGAGTTGCTAATATATATGTCTTATTTTGGTACCATGTTCGTGCAAAATTTACACTAGTAAAGTATGGATCGATATGAATACCGATCTTCTTATTGCTAATATCCCATCATTCACACTGAAATAGGAATACCAAATTTTTGGATCCATACTTTAATTCTATGATATCTATCAATACACCAAGATATTCAATCTTCTCTTTTCCTTCATATCCTATCATAGCAATCTCACTATTCTAGGTCCGTCTTTACATCTCAAGCTCTCTTGTATGAAATCTCATTCCTCCAACAATGTAGGATGTATAGTAGTTAACCCTTCGAACGGAACAACATGCTAAATTGTATAACTCCTCGATCGCACCTTCTTCTTTATTGAAATACTTAGATTTCATTTACAATATAGAAAAAAGTTATGTTGTTATAGGTAATTAATTGCATAATTATAAAAATATAAAATAATTATAGTGAAACTTACATGGTCCTCAAATCATTTTATAAATTCCATCCTATATCAATCACCAATATTTATATTATTCTTTCTAGATAGCATATTCTTGTGCTAACTATAATAAGTCATTATTTTTAATTTTACATCGATATGAAAAAATTAGTTAGAACACTAAAATTACATGATGATAATATTTACTTAATTAAATTTTTATTTTTTTCATAATTATTTAGAATATAGAAGTGTGCTTTGGATAGCTCATTCATGTCCATAAACTCATATCTTCCTCCACCCATGGGTGAAATCATTTGTTTGAATATGGATAGTGTCGGTTCATCATCATCCTATTCATGGTTAGCATTACGATCTGCACAATTAAATCTTATTTCGATATAGTCAAGATACATCGAGCAGAATATGAGACACTCTGTAGCTATGTATGCTTCCGCTATGGATTCTTCAGGCCATGTCTTATTGCGGATATACTTTTTTAGGATACACAAGAATCTACAAATATAAAAAAATTAAAGAGTTCTAATACATTTAAAACATACAACTCATATGTCAAAGAGATTATAATTTCTTTATCTTTCAATAGGATACATCCATCGATAATGCACCAGGCCGATCAGAAGAGCTTTCTTTGGAAGATGAACAGTCAGGTGCACCATAACATCCAAAAATGATGGTGGAAAGATTTTTTTCTAACTTACAAAGAATGAGCACAATATCCTTCTCAAACATCTTGGTTAAACTAATCTTCAACTTTCGGCGATACAGTTCTTGAAAAAATACTCCTAATTCAATCAATGTAGTTTGAACATCACCACTTAGATAGCTACGCATCACCATAAGAAGCAAGCACTGCATCATCATATGGAAGTCATGACTTTTCGTGCCAGAGATATTAACGTTATTGTTGCCAACACATCGTGATACATTTGAAGCGTAAGCATTAAAAAACTTTACAGTTTTGAACCATCTATAGAAATTCTTCTTCTCCTTGTCAAAAAGTGAATAACATGCAGGTGGCATAAAAAATTTATAACCTCGATGAACTAAATGCAGCTCCACCCGAATTCTCTTTTTTTTCAAATTAAGGTGAGCTTTTGAATTATCTTTTATTTTTCATGGGATGTTCAACACTGTATCGATGACATTATCATAAATATTCTTCTCAATGTGTAGCACATCCAGGTTATGATGAAGTAGTAACTGCTTCTAGTATGGTAGTTCAAAAAATATGTTTCGCTTCATCTAATTCAGCTCAGCTTTAGTATGCTTTCACTTGCGAGTACCCGATATTTTTTTAAATTTCATATTTCCAATGGCTTCAAGTTGGTTTAAAACTTTCACTTCATTTAACTCCTTAGGTGGTGGATGTCCATTAGACTTACCATCAAAATATTGGTTATAATGAGTCATCCAAAAGTGATTAGTAGGTAGAAATCGTCGATGACCCATAAACCAGATTTTCCTTCCATGCTTTAAGTGTAAGGAGGACGTATCCTTGTTGCATATTGGACATGCTAGATATCCCTTGGTACTTCATCCAGATAATTTTTCATATGCAAAAAAATCATTTATGGTCCATAAAATTGATGCATGCAACTTAAAATTTCTTCATCTGACAGAATCATATGTCTGTATTCTATTTTCTCATAGCTCCTTTAGATCATCGATTAAGGGTTGTAGATATACATCAATTTCATTACTTGGTGCTTTCGAACCCAAAATTAATAGTGACATAAAAATAAATATCTCTTTCATGCATTTTCAAGGTGACACATTATATACAACTAGCATCACAGGCCATGTGCTGTAGGAAGCACTTAAATTACCAAAAGGATTAAATCCATCTATCATTAGACCAAGCCGGATATTGCATGGGTTACTCATAAATAGCGGATGCTTTGCATCAAAATCTTTCCATACTACAGAGTCACCCAGATGGCTAAGTACATTCTCCTCCAAAACCCACTGTTCATGATGCCATCTCATTTCTTTAGTTATCTTTATGGATATATACAACCTTTGAAGTCTTGGAATAAATGGAAAACATCTTAAAACCTTATGAGGTATCTTCTTCTCTTTCCTATTATCGATTTTGTACCTAGGCTCACCACATTATGAACATTCACTTGCTTGTTTGTTCTCCTTGTAAAATAATATACAATCATTTTTGCAGGCATGTATGGGAATATAGCCAAGTCCTAATTTTTGCATATACATTTTTGCTTCAGTATATGATTTTAGAAGTGTTGATCTACTGGGAAGAGCTGCTTTAATCAATGCTAAATTTTGATTAAAAGACTTCTAACTCCATCGGTTCACAGTTTTAATATGAAGCAATTTTATCAAAATCTCTAACTTGGAGAACTTCACACAATTTGGGTAGAGTAGCTTTCGTGCATTCTGAACAAGCTTTACAAACTATTCAGAAGTCCCTTCTATCTCATTAATATTGTATTAATGATCAGAACTGCCTTGAGATGCACTAGCACTCATGGATACATTTGAGCTAACATCCTGATGTAAATCATCCAATAGTGAACATATACCATCATGTTCGACAGGTTCAGCAGCATCAATATCAACTTCGATATTGTCACCATCATACATAACTTTATTCGGATCCCCCTCCCTATGCCATATCCAGCAAGTATACTTTGTATTTATACATAGCCATTAGGCCCGACCAAAAACTCTCCTAGCTAACCCAATATATGAAAGCACTCACCGAGCCCATGTACACCGATGTCTCCCATGCTCTCATCCTTTGGATCTAGACCCAATCCATATATGAGTTAGCCCCTTCAAGACTTCTCAAATCAGGCCTTAAGACCCCTAGGATCAACCTAGATCCTAGCCCAAAATAGACCCTCGCATAGCTCTACCCACGCACTAAGCCGACTCAGTCTCAGCACTGAGCCGGCTAAGTTCCACTGGGTTGGCTCAATCTGAAACTAAGTCGGCCCAGTCCTATGCCGTGCCAGCAGTCCCAAATGCACAGCTCTCTATTTTGCCTATGCATTGAGACTTAGTCGACCCAGTTTTGGACTGAGCTGGCTAACCTATAGAAAATCTTCTTTCTGCAGTCTTGATTCTCCGACTTTGATTTCTTGCTTTACCTTGAATCTCAAATCTCCGAAACACCAACCAAGCCCCTAGAATCTTCGAAGCCAACACTCTGACTCCTCTTGTGGCCTCTCAAGGCTTGGGAGCACCACAAATCCTCACAATCTCCACCTTGGTGCCCCAAGCAATGGCAAATCCCTTGGCAATGACCTCCTGCATGATCACACTATCCTTGCACACTCGACTACCTCTTATGCAATCATCGCCTTCGCCAATCCTCTTCAGCTATTGTGCATCCTTGAGGCCTTTGGGATGACCGCCTCCATCATTGAAGACCTTGGCTTGCACCTCTGCACCACTCTAGAATTGTAGGATCCCTTCTGCTTAATAGCTGCATCACTTTTCTTTGAACTTTTCTAAAGAACCTACAGCATTTCTACACCAGCACATGCTGTACCACTTGACACGATCTCCTCAGAGCTATGCCTATCCACTTGCACACACCACTCCACCTAAAATTGTGCATCACCGGCACTAACCCTTAGCTCTGAACTCATGCCAAATTTTCTCTCTACTTGTGAAGCCACCACTATGGAGCTCCACCTATATTCGAAGTCCATCTGATGCCACAGAAGTCGACTCTATCATCGAGTCCCTCGAGGCCAACCACTCAATACTACACTACTGAGCCTGCCACTGTACCTCGAACACCGTCACTACCCCTTCGAACTCTCCGCACTCCATGGCCCTGTTTGAAGCCATCTCGGATACCTCCGCAACTCGCGAACACCTTCAAAACTTAAGAGCTCATCCAACTCTTCTGAATCCAATGACTGAATCCTAGAGAATTCCACCCTAGTCTTTCTCTTCTACCCCTACACCAGCCATCGCTTCAGTTGTGCCTAAAGAACCATCCTCCATCTAAACTGTGACTCTTCCTGGTACTTCTATAGAAGAAATTTGATCTATGATACTTCTGACTGCTAGATGCCTCTGGCGGTCCCTGAGACATCCTGGCTCTCCTTGAGACCTGCACCCGATCTCCTTGAGATTCTACTGACACTCTCTACTGAGATACACTCCTTGGCTACTGCACCATCGAGCCTCTCTCAACCCCGTGCCTTTAGGATAGAGCTCCTATAGCACTCCAGCGCTTTCTGACTCATCTCTATGCCGCTCTACAACCATCCAGTCCTGACCTGCTGGACCTACATGGATCATCCATCTCTATCACTCCCAAGGCTCCATAAATCCATGCTCTGGTCAAATTGCTAAATACATCTCCGATTACTTTCCCACCTTTCTGACATCGAAGGACGTATAGTCGCTTCTTCAGCCTTCCTTCGATCATTATCCCTTAAAAAACCTCTCTTCAACAGTCCTACATTGCCCATCTTTCTAGAAAACTCTGATACTCTCTACTGAGATACCTTCCTCAGCTGCTACATCACCGAGCCTCTCTTAGCCCTGCATCTTCAGGAAAGTGCTACTGCAGCACTCTAGCACTCCCTGCCTGTCACATAACCATCATACACTCCGATCTTTTCACCAAGATCGATCAGCAAATCATGCACCAAATCCTTTCATCCCAAAAAAATCCCTTCCTATTAATCCTCTCAACCTACACCTCAACTTGCTGCTCCCGATTGTCCAAACTACAGCAACAACAAGATAGATTTGAGACATACCATGAAATCCTTGTGTAGATTTCTGATTTCATCTTGTACGACTTCTCCTTCGCTTTCATGCACTATCAGGCTCTGAAAATCTGGCTTTGAAACCTAGCTCTTTCCATGCACCATTAGGCTCTTAAATCTAACTCTGATACCATATTGCCGTCCATAACATCCCTGACATCACCTAGCTCTGATACCAAATTATAGACCCACGATATCGCTGGAACGCCAATCATCATTGACATCACAAACACTGATATCATGTTGCGAAAGCTCCTGATCTTTAGCATGGACCTGAAGGAACCTATAACATTCTCTATGGGCAGCAAACCACTGATTCTCCATTTGGATCTATGATGGGGCACCTCCCTCCTTGGGCTTGAGGGAGACGCCCCTCTTCTCTAGGGCTTTTCAAGAACCCTAGGGTAGCAACTTTAGAGAAAAGAAAAGAAGAGAGTTGACGAAGAAAAGGTCTGTATTCCGCAGCATAATGAAATTCTAATACAATCTATGTATTTATACATAGCCATTAGGCCCGACGAAAAACTTTCCTGTCTAATCTAATACATGAAAGCACTCACTAAAATCATGTTCACCCATGTCTTCCATGCTCTCATCCTTTGGATCTAAACCCAACCCATACATGAGTTAGCCCTCTTAAGACCTCTCAAACCAGGCCTTAAGACCCCTAGGATCAACCCAGATCTTAGTCCAAAATAGACCCTCGCATAGCTCTGCCCGCACACTGAGCTGACTTAGTCTCAGCACTGAGCCGGCTAAGTTCCACTGGGTCGGCTCCGTCTGAAACTGAACTGGCCTAGTCCTATGCCATGCCAGCAGTTCCGAACGTGCAGCTCTCTATTTTACCTATGCATTAAGACTTAGCCGATCTAGTTTTGGACTGAGCCAGCTAATCTACAGAAAATCTTTTTTCTATAGTCTTGATTTTTTGGCTTTGGTTCCTTGCTTCATCTTGAATCTCAGATCTTCGAAGCACCAACCAAGCCCCTAGAATCTTCGGAGCCAACACCTTGACTCCTTCCGTGGCCTTCCAAGGCTTGGGAGCACCACAAATCCTCACATACTTCTTGTCCATACCAAAATATAGTAGATGCTCCTCAACAAGTGATATGTGATGATATACCATATTGACACATCTTTTTCATGGACACTTTATCCGACTCGTACTATCAACCTTACACTGTATAAATTCAATAAAATCTTAAATATCTTTTCAATATTTAGGCAAGAAAATACCTCTGACGTTCATCCAACTTTTATCAATATCCATCTAACAATAAAGAATAATAATTCATGAATCCTAACTCTACCAACTCCTTCCTAATAGGTGTAGTCCTATCCGTTTCAAAAATGCATCACTTTTATTGTTGCCACAGCTTTGTTCTTTGTTCTATATCCAAAAAAAATCTGACAGCATCTTTCTATAGTTCTCCAAATATACGATATAGATGGATTATATTTGAACCACATCTAATATGTACCCAAAGAACAAACGAGATAACTATGATGGAATTTTTCATAATAGAACATAGAACACTATGACCATAATAAAATATTGATATATTTTTGAACTACCCAAATTGGGATATCCAAGAGCCATTCATAGAGTTTGTTTTGAGAATCCTAGGGTCGACTCTTGAATAGGAGTCTAAGGTTACATGAATGCTGCATTAAATCATTACCAGACAAGATCCCAGACCAAGATCTGATCCAGATCATGACCCAAATCCCAGACAGGATCCCAACTTACATTCCTGATCGAAACTCGATCAAGATCTCAGACCAAGATTCAACTCAAATCATGACCTCAATCCCAGACTACTAGGATCTTGACTCATATCCTTGATTGAAACTCGATCTGAATCCCAAATCGGATAGTTTATATGCTTTAGAAATTAAAACCTTCAGTTAATGCAAATTAAAATATTCAATCATAATCATAATGAAATACAGGAACTAAACAAATAATAAGATTAAACTATAACAAATAAAAGCATAAAAATATAATTAAAAATCTAACTATTTTAATTATAAAAAATATCTAATTTTTAAATATTTTATCAATTTATCTTAAAATTTATTTATCAAATAAATTATTATTATTATTACTATTGTTATTATTACTATTATTACTACTACTACTACTACTTTTATTATTATTATTATTATTACTATTACTATTACTATTTATTATTATTACTATTACTATTACTATTTATTATTATTATTATTATTATTGTTGTTGTTATTACTATTATTATTATTATTATTATTATTATTAACTATTATTTATTACTATTACTATATATTATTATTATTAATTTATTATATTACTATTATTACTATATTATTATTATATTAATATTAATATTATTTTATTATTATTATTACTACTACTATTTTTTTTACTATTATTACTATTATTATTATTATTATAATTATCACTTTTTCTATCATCATCATCATCATCATGATTATTATTATGCTTATTATTATTTTTTATGATTTATTAAAATTTTTAAAAATTACTAAGGACTAAACCTGTCGAAGACCCCACCTGTCGAAGCCCCCCACCGCCGTCCACCACCCGTGGCCCCCCCCCATCCATGCCCAGCACCCCCATCCGTGCCCACCCATTGTGGCCCCCGGCCCCCACCCCTGTTGCCGCCCACGTACCTAGCCATCACGACCCCCCATATCCTGCGGCTCTCCTTCGCCACCCACCACTCGCGGCTCTCCACCGGAGCCATCACCGTCGTTGCTTCATGCCTCATGCACCTTGATCCAACACCCACCAATGGGCCCCCGACCCCAACCCTTATGCTGCTCACGTACCCGACTATCATGGCCCCCCACCCCTACGGCTCTCCTCCACTGCCTATTACCTATGGCCCCCCACTCAACGCACCAACACCCCTCCATGCCCCATGCACTCCTTTTGCCTCACACCACTTATCTCGTCAACACCGCCCCTTGGCGCCCCATCTCCGATGGCCTCCCAGCCCCTATGGCATTAGCCCTCCACCTCCTACCACCAGCGGCCTCCACCAGGCCCGTCAACCACCACACATGACCTACAGCCGACACCGACCCTCCGCACCCTATCGGTGGCGCCAACAGCGGCGACAACATTAGTGCCAACGACGGCGACAATGGTGGTGGCAATGGGAGCGACAACGGGAAACGCGGTTACCAGTCGGTGGAAGCCTAGGAGGGGAGAGAGGATGAGGGGTAGAGAGAGGAGAGGAGAGGGTTTCAGGCTGAGAGTGAGTGGGTTTTGTAGGAGTGGAGGGCAAATATTTAAAGAATTTTAATGATGAAATATTTGCGACGTAAGTTTCATCACTAATACTCTTATTGGTGACGGAACAAACATTAACATCACTAATATTAGTTATTTACGATGAAAAATTTCAACATAAATAATTTCATCGCTAATAATTCTCATCAAATATTTTACTAAAAATTTTTTTCCTCTCCAATAAATAATAAAATAAGTTATTTATTATGGAACTAAATTTTTATCGCTAATAATTAATTATTTGAGATGACATTTTTCATCATAAAAAATTTCATCACTATTAATCTATCGATAATAAATCATAAAAAAACTTTGAGTATTTATGATGTAATATTTTCATCATAAATACTAATTATTTATGATAGAAAATATTTTTTATCATAAAAAAATTAATTATTTATGATAAAAATATATTTTTATCATAAATAATTAAATTTTTTATAAAAAATTTTATCGCTAATAATTCATCGTAAATACTTCAATGAAAAATTTAAATTAAAAAAATATGGACTATTTTAAAAATTGAGAAAAAATAAAAATGCGTCATGCATGGCAAATGCAATTGGATTAAGGGGTGCGAGCGCGTCCACTATTAGGTAGCCCGCAAGTAAATTAATATTTTATTTAAAATTTTAAAAAATTAATATTTTTTAAAATTAATATTTTTATTTTTCTCTAAATATTATATAATTTTAAATTTTAAAGTCCATCTTCATCATTCATTATTTAAGTAATTATCGTGCAAGCATCGTCACAAAATATCGCCTCGATCAGATAGCTTTAGCTATGCAGATTAAAAAAATTTGATTTCGACAATCATGAATGATCGCATAATGATCTGATAGATAGAAATTATTGATCAGTTCAAAAATTTACAATGATGATCTTTGTGATATTTGTAGCATACTAGCAAAATTTTACTTCAATCGAATATAATTATCATAGTTAATTTAGCACAAAATGATTTGGATTGTTAAATAAAAAATGAGTAATTAAAATGCCAATTGGCATGTATTTATTAGATTATTTTTTAGATAAATGATCTTTGCTAATAGTTTGATCATTTCTATAATGATGATTGTAAAAAATAAACCACTTGTATATAAACTATCTAAAACTACACGTCTTCTAATGCACATTCTTAAAGTTTTTAAGCAATTATACTTATGCTTTTGTAAAATATACTTAATATGGATGATTCATATACATGAAGTTTAGGTTTTACAATCACCATCGTATAGATGATTAAAATAGTAGCAAAGATCATTTATCAAAAAATTTTCTTATAATCTAATGTTGTTTGGCCTTTTAATCACTCATTTTTTATTTAATAATTCAAATCATCCCATGCTAAATTGACTATCATAATCATATTTGATTGAAGTGAAATATTGATAGTATACTACAAATATTACAGAGACCATCATTACAAGTTTTCAGACCCATCATATGTCAAAATTAAATTTTATCGATCTGCATAGCTAGAGCTACCAAATCAAGGCGATATTTTATGATGGTACTTGCATGACAACTACTTAGATAATGAATAATGAAGATGAACTTTAAACAATAAAATTATGTAATATTAAATTTTTTTTTAAAAAATACTAATTTTTTAAAAATTATAAAAATATACTTTTTTTGCTTATGGATGAGCTAATAATGGATGTGCTCGGACCCCTCGACCTCATTGCATTGACCATGCACGGCATATTTTTATTTTTTTTAATTTTTAAAGTAGTCTATATTTTTTTTAATTTAAAACTTTGCTCGACCTATTTGTAATAGAGTATTAGCGATGGAAAGTTTTCATCGCAAATGAATGAGTATTAATGCATCTTTTTATTTTTCAAAAATTATTTATTAATGATAGCTTATTAGCGATGGTAATTTTTTATCATAAATAATCGATCATTTATGATGGAAATTTTTTTTCCATCACCAATGACCTATTATTTACGATGAAAAATTTTTATCGCTAATAATTCATGTTTTTTATTTTTTAAAAATTATTTATTAATGATAGATTATTAGCAAAAAAAATTTTTCATCATAAATAATAGATCATTTATGATGAAAATTTTTTTTCATTGCTAATGATCTATTATTTGTAATGAAAAATTTTTATCACTAATATTTCATCTTTTTATTTTTTAAAAATTATTTATTAATGATAGTTATTAGTAACAAAAATTTTCTATCATAAATAAATGATCATTTATGATGAATTTTTTTTTCATTGCTAATGATCTGTTATATACAATGAAAAATTTTTATCATTAATATTTTATTTTTTTTATTTTTTAAAAATTATTTATTAATGATAGTTTATTAGCGATGAAAAATTTTCATTGTAAATAATCGATCATTTGTGATAAAAATATTTTTTTCATCACTAATGATCTATTATTTATGATGAAAAGTTTCCATCACTAATATTTCATCTTTTTATTTTTTAAAAATTATTTATTAATGGCAGCTTACTAGCAATGGAATTTTTTTATTGTAAATAATCGATCATTTGTCATAGAATTTTTTTTCATTATGAATTATTGATTAGTTATGATGAAAAAATTTTTTCATCGTAAATAATAATTTTTTTGCAATAGAATTTTTTCATCGCTAATAAGCTTATTTGCAATGAAATTTTTTTCATCGTAAATATATCTATCATAAAAGATCTATTTTGTTGTAGTGTTATATCATAAATAGAAAAATTATAAGTAGTTATCATATAAATATCTTGCCCAATAATAGCTTACTTCTTTCTCAGCCTCTTTGGGTCTAAGGAGGCAATGTTTTAAGGACAGTTCCTCTTTTAGTGCCCCTACTTTTTGTAGAAGAAGCACTCCGCTTGACTCGGGCTTAGGTTTCTTAGTCTGGCCCTGCACCGATGTTTCAGTCTGAACTTGCACTTTCTTACTCTTCTTCTTCTTATTTTTCTTTCCTTTCTTAAAGTGTCGAGAGCTAGAAGATGAACCTCCCACTAAGTTCACTGACTCCTTATGGAGCTAGTGATCCTTCTCAAAGTTCTAAAGTAATCCAGTAACCCATGATAGTTAACTTTAGACTTTGTCATTCTGTAATGAGTAAGGAATGAAAGATAAGATAGGTAGCGAGTTCAGTATTGTACCTTTCTTCAGTTGCTTATGCAAGGAAAAGCTGAGCTTGCTTAAACGCTCTATTAGCTCGATCATATACAGTACATGATCAGTGATTGAAGCTTCATCCCTCATCCTAGTGTTGAAGATGGCACAACTAGCTTTGTGCCTCTCAACATTATCGGGTGTGCCAAAAGACTCGTTTAATACTTGAAGCATATTTTTTAGCTGAGCTATCTTGAACCTATGATTGAATTTATCTTTCATAGCTGTCAGCATAATACAACACACCATGGTTCGATCACTGAGCCACTTTTGATAAGTGTCTCTGATTGATCCACATGCATGCAGTTGGCTCCTCAGGTGTCGGATCTGTTAAGATGTACAAGATCCGTTCATGCTTCAGAATAATCTTTAACTTACGATACCAGCTATCAAAGTTAGATCCCACCAGCTTGTCATTGTCCAACAATGATCGGAGCGAAAGAAAAGTGGCCATAACTACACAAAGAAAAATCAAAATCTAATTAGTAAATGATTTATTAAACCTAAAGATTTAGATTTTAATCAAAAGATTTTTCTACTATTTTATTCGAATCGATAGCCTTTACCTCCAATTCGAGAAATTATCCTAATTTCTTAGTGGATACTATGATAAGTACCATAAATTCATCAATAAAAATATTAATTTATTAATTAATTAATTTTTATTTTTAAAAGTTAAATAATTTTATTCATTAATTTTAAAAAATATATTCATCAATGGAAAGAGCTCATTTTTTTGATCGCAATAAAATAAGTTTGGAGCAAATCGGAGCTAAAATAAATCAGAGATGAATTTTTAAAGAAAAATAATAAAAATTAGATTTGACTCAGCCAGCTCGCCCAGCCAAGCCATCAAAAGCAGCTCAGTTGATGCATCCCAGCTTAGCCGGTGCATCGCTCAAGCCAACTTAGCCATAAAAGTCGCCAACCAATCCACGATCCAGGCATGGACCACCAGCTTAGCAATTTTCGTCCAACCAGAGGATGCCATGTGGTGGATCAAGACCATTAAAAGGTTTACAAAAAATTCAACGCATCGTACCGGGGCAAAATGATAATTTCATAGGGTGTGGTGCATGGTGATTGGTCCGATCTTCAAATGTGCCCGGTCTACATGGTCCATGGCTACAGTAATGGCACGATCATGTGGCTCAGGTTGATTGTGGTCCAGATCTGACGATCCATGTGTTTTCCCAGTTTGATTTGGTTTCCATCAGCTTCAGTGCATGTTTCGATGATTCCGAAGGCTCCAGATGTTGATCCAGTGGCCAGATTTTGCCCAAATCAAGATCGGATGGTGGGGATGTTTTTCTACTCTAATTTGAAGCTGATCAGTGCGATCCATTGGTCGTGCATGCTCCAGACATTGATCAAATGATCAATATTCATCCAAACAGTGATCAAGCTTCCTCAATGCAATCCAACGATCGAAAAACTCTTGATCAAAGCAATCAAATGGTCCAAATTAATTCCAAGTGGATATAGGCTTTAAAACATTAATTTTTGGTTTTTTTTGGACCATTTGATTAGAATTTGATGGCTAGAATTCAGGGAACTCAACAAAATTTGTCTAGGAGCTATTTTAATCCAATTTTCACTTGGATTTCTTTCATATTTGTCGATCAAATTCATTTTTAGTCCCATATTGCCTGTAGCAAGGATCTTCATGAACGAGAAATCCTAATTTTCTTGATAAGATTCGTTCAGATCTGATCAGATCAAGAGAGATATTTCAAAAATTTCTCTCATGTATCTAGATCAGATCTAAGATATTTTAGATCTAATTCTATAAATCTAATAAATAAAAATAAAAATAAATTAAATTTGATTTAATTATATCTTGATGCTGGGTAATCAGATTACCCTTTGATGATTGTACTGACTACCTGAGGTTCTGGATCTAGCCACGCAAGCACCTGGCCTCTATTGATATCCACTCGAGCTAGATCTGGAGATCTTCTCCTTCTTTATCACTTCTCTAAAAATCAGATCTGAATTTGATTTGGAGGATCTTCAAAACTCCTTTCAAAGATCTGTTGTCGTCTCTGCAGCAGTGCTACCTTCTTCCTTTCTCGTCAGCTTTTTCTTGCCTGAATCGTACCAAACTGGAGCCCAACATTCCTTGGGCGTGGAGAGGAGAGAGAGGATTAGATGGTGGCATGGAGGAAGGGAGAGAGGGCAGCCTTGGGGCATGGGCTAAGAGAGAACTCTTTTTAAAGTTGGGCACAGATAGGGTCTTTTATAGACTCTGCTGCGCCATGCAGTGCTGCATCACCCCGACCAATCACATTGCTTCGTGCAATCAGATCTAAATCTGATTGGTGGGATGACATCACCTGATCCAATCAGATGAGAGACCCATAGGTTCATTCTTAGATGGTGCCTAAGACTGGTCAAAGTAGATACCCAAGGGCCACCTAAGTAGAAATCCAAGAAGCAACCTGGAGTCCCATCCGTATGGGACTCCAGCATCCCTATCCATGGGCGCACGCCATCCTAGGCATGCACCCCCTTCTTTCCAATTTCTAGAGAGGGGACAAGCCCCTATCTGCTCTCCAATAAGTGCATGACACATGGGCAGATGTCCAAGGGTCAAAGGTCAATGTTTGACCAAGTCAAAGTACAAGAATTAGCAGGTGACGAAAAATGGCAGGTGTTGTCTCAAATTTATCTCATAAATTAAGACAATCCCTTTTCTGACTTGGACAAGCTCCAGTCAGACCAAGGTAAAGGTACCTGAGTGAGCACAAACTCATTTGGCTCAGTCGAGATAACTTTTAATGATAGAAAAAGGAAGAACGTTAGGCTCAATCGTGTGCTAGCACGATTTTCTTGAACCTAATTGAATCTAATTCAAATCAATTGAACTGGATTAGTCCAATTGATGATATCCAGATTCCAAACCCTTATTTGTGTGACCCAGTTAGGTTCAGTTCTGTATGGTAATGGGATATATGTCATGATCTCTATCATCGACATCATCGAAACTTCCTTTCGATGGATCAGAACTCTTCTGATTCAGACAACTAGAATGATCGATCATCTAAATCATTCTAATTGCTCCCAAAATCCACCAGTGACACCTAGCAGTATATGGTGGCAACCCATCAAAACTAAAAATGAACCTCTTGGTGCAGCTACTTGTGTGATTAAGTTCTTCTATCTTGAGCCCCGATCAGATTAGGGTTAAGGTGAACTCGTCAAACCCTAATTTCTATCATATGATTTAATCATTCGATTCAAGTCCGATGTGAAAATCTTAATAGAAACTCTTTCTATTATTTCACTCTGCCATGGCCATGGGCTTATGGACTTGATTCTCATGATCATCATAGGGCTGCTCCTCATCCACCGAGGTAGATAGATTCCATCTTGGTGCAATCCAATTCCTACAATGAACATGCTATAGCCAACATACACCTCAGGATTCCGAATGGCTAGGAGATCGAGTCATGGTGTAGTCAAACTATAACACCCTCAAGGTGAACTGCCGATGCACCTCAGGTCAAAGAACCAGACACACCACTGCAGCTTCGAGTCAGTCATCGATGAGAAGGTAGACTTTCCTTATGACTACTCGAGGTGGTCACGCTCAGTGCCCTCATTCTCTAACGAGTACCTGTACTCTCGCTCTGGTGTGTCTCTACACCATAGACTCAAGACTCATCTACTAAAGAAGAAGCGATTGTACACCAACCTTTCGGATCAATCACCATCCTCATGATGATCCTACGGTCAGGAGCATTTTATGAGTTAATAATGAAAATTCTTGTCTTAAATTTTCAACTCTTGAAAATAAGAATTATCATTACCATTAACTCAAGAAATGTATCACAGACACTAAATACACATATGTGATAGAAAATAATCCATTTTATTATTTATAGTCAAAATTATAATTTTGCCCCTAGAAGTGTATTACAAGTGTCAGCCAATTCTGGCTTCTAGGGCACACATATCTAACAATCTCCACTTGTCCTAAAGCCAATTGGCTACAAGTCTAAGTCCATCTTCTCAAGGTGGGCTTCGATCTTCTGCTGGCCCAACGGCTTTGTAAGTGGATCCACCACATTATCTGTGGAGTTGACTCTCTTGACCTCGACATAACCCTTTTCGAGGTAATCGCGGATGAGGTGATATCGCCGCTCAATGTGCTTGGATTTTTGGTTAGACCTCGGCTCCTTAGCAGGGGCTATGGCACCATTATTGTCGTAGTACAGAGGAATGGCATCTGATGGCATTACTCCAATTTCTGCAGCAAACTTCTTGTACCAGAATGCTTCCTTCGCAGCTTCTGATGCAGTAATATATTCTGCTTCCATGGTGGAATCTGCTATCACAGTCTGCTTGAAACTCTTTCAACTGACAGCTCCACCATTGCACACAAATAGACTCCCAGATGTCGACTTTCGATCATCTACATCGGACATAAAATCTGAGTCTGTATATCCTTGGACTTGGAGTTCTCCATTATTAAAGACTAACAACATATCCTTAGTTCTTCTCCAGTACTTAAGGATACATTTCATAGAAGTCCAATGTTCTTCATCTGGATTCGACTGATATCTACTCATGACACTCACATCATGGGCTATATCAGGTTATGTACATAACATGGCATACATGAGGCTCCCTATTGCTGAAGCATAAGGGATCTTGCTCATGCGTTCTATTTCCTTAGGCGTGCTAGGCCACATCTTCTTGGAAAGATGAATGCCATGTCTGAAGGGTACCAAACCCCTTTTAGAGTTTTTCATGCTAAACCTCTTTAGCACTTCCTCTATGTACATCTTCTATGAAAGTCCTAGCATCTTATTCGGTCTATCTCTATAGACTTAATTCCTAGAATAAAGGATGCTTCTCCTAGGTCTTTTATGAAGAATTCTTTAGATAACCATATTTTAATTATGGTCAACATGGAAATGTCATTCCCAATAAGGAGGATGCCATCCATATATAATACGAGGAAGACAACAGCGCTCCCACTGATCGTTTTAAAGATACATGGCTCCTCATTTTTGATGAAATCAAATAATTTGATCACATCATTAAAATGAGTGTTCCAGCTCCGAGATGCTTGCTTAAGTCTATATATGGACCTTTGCAGCTTGCATACCTTGTGATAATCATCACTGGATGTGAAACCTAGTGACTGTTCCATATAGATATCTTCCTCAAGATATTCATTTAAGAATGCTGTTTTTACGTCCATTTGCCATATTTCATAATCAAAATAGGATGCAACAGTAAGCAATGTGTGAATGAATTTTAGCATAGCTACTGGCAAAAAGGTATCCTAATAGTCAATACCTTCACATTGACTATAACCTTTTGCTACTAATCTAGCTTTGAATGTCTTCACATTTCCATCTGCATCAATCTTTCTCTTGTAGATCCATTTACACCCAATAGGTACTATACCTTCTGGTGGATCTACCAAGGTCCAGACTTGGTTTGAGTGCATCGAGTCAATTTCTGACTTCATTGCCTCTAACCATTTCTCAGAGTCGATATTTGATATCACCTCGTTAATAGGTTTTGGGATCATTACCATGAACCCCATTACCTACGAGGAACATTTCCTCTATTTCCTCTGAAATAGTACCTAAGTACCTCTCAGGAGGATGAAAAACTCTTTTTGATCTACGAGGTGGAGGAGGTAGTGATTGGATTGGCTTAACCTGATTTGGTTCCATTTGGTCCTTAGCTCGTTGCTCTTGTGAGACTTTCTCATCGAGTTTGATCTACTTTCCAATGCTGCTATCTTGAATAAACTATTTTTTAAGAAAGATGGCATGTCGACTCACAATCACATTGTGATCTTCTGGAATGTAGAAATAATATCCTAATGACTCTTTAGGATATCCTATAAATCGAGCTCTAAAGGACTTGAAGTCTAACTTATCCGCTTGTTATCTTTTGACATGAGCCGGACAATCCCAAATTTTGAGATGACTCAAACTTAGTTTTTTACCTTACCATATCTCATACGATGTGGTAGGAATGGTTTTAGAAGGAATCCTATTCTGTAAGTATATTGCAGTTAACAAGCAATATCCTTAAAAAAAATCAGAAAGGTCTGTGAAGCTCATCATGGATCGAACCATATCTAATAGAGTCTGATTCCTCCGTTCTAAAATTTCGTTGAGTTGAGGTATTCCAGGTGCAGTTCATTGAAAGACTATTCCATTTTTCTTGAGATAGTTCAGAAATTTTTAACTAAGATATTCACCTCCTCGATTTGATCGAAGAATCTTAATGGGTTTTTCTATTTGCTTTTCTACTTCATGTCTGAATTTCTTGAACTTTTCAAAAGCTTCAGACTTGTGTCTCATAAGATATACGTATCCATACCTAGATAAATCATCGATAAAGATTATGAAGTAGATAAAGTTGCCTCTAGCCGGCACATCAAATGGGCTGCACACATCAGTATGTAATAGGGCAAGAAGATCCGTGGCCCTTTCCCCATGTCCTACAAAAGAAAGCTTAGTCATTTTGCCATGAAGACAAGATTCACAAATTAGATATGACTCGAAAGTCAACGGACTTAATAGCCTGATTTTTTCTAATTTGATAACCCTATCTTCTGCTGTATACATAGTCTTAGGTGCCATAGATACCTATCATTTGGACTATCCCTAGGTTGTTTCATGGTATTCACATTTTGCTCGATATTAAAAATAGATACATCAATATGTAACTGATAAAGACTGTTGATAAGGAAACCACTTGCAATATTATTTTTTTCATAAAGAATGTTACAATGGTCCTTAGAAAAACTAATTACATAGCCTTCTAATGCAAGGCAAGAAATAGAAATCAAATTTCTGCTTGCTGCAGGCACATAATAATAATCTTTTAACACTAAGTCTAAACCAGATGGTAGTCGAAGAGGGTATGTTCCCATGACCATGGCAGCAACTCTTGCTCCATTTTCAATGTGTAGGATCATCTCACCATCCCTCAGCCTCCTGCTATCCTCAAGATCCTGTATGAAAGTGCATAAATGAGCACTAGAACCAGAGTCAAGCACCCAACTAGATGCAGAAGAAACTATAAGGTTAGACTCAATAACGAACATACCTCCAGAAGGACCTGCCTCCTTCTTATTCTTTAGGATGGCCAGGTAAGTAAGGCAGTTCTACTTTTAGTGGCTGTCATTGTTGCAATGAAAATACTTTTCTTTATCAGCGGCCTTCTTCTTTAGCTCTATCTTTTTCTTCTTTCCTTCTTCCACCTTCTGCTTTTTCACAGACTTCTTCTTTCCAAAAGACTTTCTCTTGAAAGAAGTCCGTTCCATAGCAAGCACTGAGCCTTTAGAACCTTTTATAGAAAGCTAAGCGGTAACCAGCATGTTCATTAGTTCGGCCAGGGAATTTTGAAGTTTATGCATATGATAGTTCATGATGAACTATCCATATGCATCAGTCAATGTTTACAGAATTATATCATTCTGTAGATCTAAGTCCAACCTCACTCCGTGCTTCTTAAGCTCTTCTAAGTTCTTGATCATCATCAAATAATGATCTTGGACTGACTATCCATCATGCATTTTAGCCTTGAATAGTCATTCAGTGACTTGATACTTGGCTGCGTGACTCTGTTCACCAAACATCTCTTGTAGGTGAGCCAACATTTGACGGGCAGTCCTGATATCTTCATGTTGGCATTGAAGTTCATCAGACATCGAGCCCAACATATAATATCTGGCCTTATTACTTCATTCGTTCATTTTTAAGAGATGCTCTCTGTTCAGTGGATGGACGAGCTGGTAAGGTAAGAGGGTCTTGGTCCAATACATGAGTTAACTTTTTAAAATCCAAAATAATTTTGAAGTTCTGGAGCCAATCTTTGTAATTAGATTCGGTCAGCCTATGGGTGTCCAGAATTTGTGCTAGTGGATTGGATGTAGATATTTTTCTATAGAGAGTCAAAGTTTCTAATTAGATATTATAATTAAGACTTAACCAATTTATTTAGAAATTAAATTTTTAAATAAATTAGCTCTCACTATTTTCTTGAATCCTTACACTTCCTCTATAGAGATGTGAAAATCTCCATGATTAATGATTTCTAGTGGGTGGTGCAGTTCTACAATCTGCTTATCACCTCACTAAAAGTTATGATGATGGGTTAGCCTATGTGTGAACAACTCTTGTTCAATGATTCATTTAATGCATGGTGCATTCCAAACT
>QRFJ01001586.1:175581-220252 GCA_006176705.1 Cocos nucifera
ACTACCCGAATTATGTACATAAATTGACATGTCAAATGCTATTATATTATGGCTAGCCCATATACTGGTACTGTTGCAGGAGCATTATGCATCTTTTCCATTTTTAAAGGATTTGAAAGCATAATTTACATATTAAACAAGACAATGACTAAAACCAACTTATATGATGATCAAAGGATTAAAATCATGCTATTGGTACTGTTGCAGGAGCATTATGCACCTTTGGATAGCATGATTTTAATCCTTTGATCATCATATAAGTTGGTTTTAGTCATTGTCTTGTTTAATATGTAAATTATGCTTTCAAATCCTTTAATAATGGAAAAGAAAGAACACCTCACAAAGAGCTTTGGGTCATTTAGATTTGGTACAACTCAAAATGAGAAGTAAGGTGACAGCCCATACTCTACATATTGGCCTCAATTGATATGCATCAAGTCTAAGTATGAGTATGGGACAACTTACATGATATAAAGGTATCCACCATTGTACAAGATCAGGCATCCCACCATCCCAAGTGTTAGGATGGGACAAGTTAGAAAATAGGCCAGGATGAGAAGAGATATCCGCTACTCTAAGTGTCAAGACCAGAGACATCCTATTCCACAAATAAACTAGGACGGCCCCAATTCCACAATATTTAAAAACATGATATGTGTCTGTAAGATGGGATAGTCAAGGTTCTCTATATCGATACATACTGCCCCATACTAGATGTACCATATTGTACCTATACCAAACCAAGACTTGGTACAAAGAATGTATCAAGTCTCAGCACATCAAACCAATAAGTGTACCAGATGTACTAATACTGTACCAATATGGTACTGGTATAGGTTTCCATACTGAGATTGCCAACCTTAGCACAGTGCATATGAGCACATCAATTCTCAGTTATATTTGTTACTCTTTGAGATGGACCCATGACATTATTGCCATTTGCCCTTACATTAAGGGCCACATCATTGGTATAGCCAGATCTTCCAAAAGATTTTCTGCAATTCCTAGCCAAGTCAATTCTTGTGGAACTTTGTTAACCTTGTAACCTAGGGTTTAAATGCTGAATTGAGCCATGTATAAGTTTTGTCCCAAAATGGTACAACACCAATGTTGTTGGGATAAACCAAGGCAGTTAGTATCATTCAGCAATAAAAGTAATCAATTTGCAATCAGAAGGGATGATAGAAAACTATTAGTGCACTACCAGAATGGACTAGTATAGTCCGATTCAAGAGGGGATTAGTATTCGACACCTCTATATGTATGTTTTCCTATCAAAATAGAATTACACCCTACCAAACTAGGATGATTTAAATCCTTGCTTGTAACAAAAATAAGAATCACTGTTTCATTTGGCCCTTCTCAGATATTTATTGCAAATGCTGCCCATATCTGAACTAGTTTGCTATAAAACTTTCATTTGATACATGAGGCTTCCTTTAAGCATCATAATTCTTATCATTATAATCATGTTATGTGCTTCAGCCCTTTCTACTACATGACAATATAATCACACACTTTTCTCTTGAAATGCTGAAAAAAGGAAGCAGTATGTTAACACCTTGTTCTCCTTCCAAGGGTAACCCACCATATTCTTAAATGTAGGGAATTTGTGTAAGAAGCTCGATTTGGCTGCATAATAGGATAAAAAAGATGGCATTTTTGGGAGTTTTATGTGAGCTGGAGAAAGAAAAATGAGAATAAAAAATTTGTTTGATTTGCGAATCTAAAGGTTAATTGATGGATGCATAGGTTTGTTGCTTTTGGTTGCTAGGGTTTAGTTAGGAGATGGAATCAGATCTGAATTTGAGATTTTTGGGTGCTGTAATTAAAGAAAAAGAAGAAGACGAGAGATTTTCTAGGAACCAGACCTAGAATCTGTAGGCATCATAACTCTAAAAGAAAGCATAATTTCTTAGGAAAAATCTCTGAAATCTTTTATTTTCTCCATAATAAGAGATTGTAGCCCCATTTATAGAGTTCTAATACTCTTCTACTGGAACTCCAAATGACAAATCTATAATTTTGACTAATAAGACCCTACCAAATGACTATATAAAGTTCAGAAATATAATTTACCTAAAATAGGACCCTTGAGCCCCATGACAGCCCATGTCCAGAAAATCTGGAAAATTTTAAAAATACTCCTAACTCTAAAAACTTAAGAAAACATTCATAAAACTGAACCAGCATTATAGTACTACCGGAAAGCATAAAATTAAGATTCTATAATGATTAATTGACTCTAAGTGAGGTCCCAATAGGCCCCCATATCATCCAGCACATTCCAAACCAAGGCTTGAGAATTGGAACCAGCCTTAGGATGCCTTTCATAGATCTTCAATGGTTGCTGCCAACATCATTATCATTCTTATATATTTAGTTTTGTTGGAGCCATCACTATCCTTCATCCAATGCATAGCCTAGAGAGTGATTTTTTATTCTCTGACTCCATTTAGTGATTTTCTAGCCTCTTCAATGCATTTCTTTTTCCTTTGCTTAACAATTCAGTGAGCTACTCTCGCCCAGTTTCCTGTCCTATGTGGCAGTTGGAGACTGGAGAAGCTCACAGAGGAATAGAGTGTCGCCCAATAGCGTTTTTCAACTGTAACGTTTAACTACTTGGAGGAGCCAACAGTACTCTACTCTGTTGGTTTGCACCCCATCCTAAGGGCACTAGGTGCATGCTTCAATCCTTCGTGGCAGCTAGTACCACCATATTGCTAAAAAGTGTGTGTGCATGTGCATCCATGCATGCATGCGTGTGTGTGTGTGTGTGTGACAGAGAGAGAGAGAGAGAGAGAGCATTCAACATGCTATGCACTCTCGATCAGGATTGCCGGTTATGAAATCTAATTTAGGTAGCTACTAAATTTGCTTTATGGGGCCAAAAAAAACCCAACCATTTCAGCTTTAACAAGGAACCGTTCCAATATTGGAATGAAATGATGTGCTCTCTGTGAGGTTAACAAAATATTCTTCTGAGGCATCTCATTAGTTCTAGCCTGCAATTAGGCTGGGCCACTTGTACTTTTCACCATAAATGTTCCCCTCAGTGTTGTAAATTGTTACCAAAGTATATACAGAATAATTAAAACCACTAGGAGATTACTTGCTTCTAGAATTCATTCTTTAATTTATATACATATTTAATTATTTATTTCTAGTAAAAGCTGCATATAAATGTCTTTTTTTTTTTTTTTTTTTTTCATTTTTCAAGAGTAGTGAGGGAGCATCACCAAACATTTTGCAGAAATATAGAAAGAACTAGGCATGTCAAACACTTGGGTATTCGAAAGTGGTGCAAGCGGTAGGCTATATCAAAGATGAAAATAAGGAGGGATTATGGTGTCTATGGGAACAAACTTACGATAAGTTGTCATGACATGTTTGCACCATATAAAGGGTGGAACTAAGGGGTAAAAGGCTTTCAAGGAACAAAATCTTATGTCAAGCATAACCAATAAGCTTGTGACCCAAGGGTTGACTTCAGAAATCATCATTCACCAGTCACTAAGGGGTTTCAGTAGCTAGGCTATATCAAGGATGAAATTAATGAGGGGAAAAGTTTCACCTCAAAATAATCACAGCTGCAAGTGTTTGTTAACTAAAGGATGGAAGTAATGAGGAGGGGCGGGGGGGTCCATATTGGTGTTGCCATTCTTAAAATTTTCATCTATGACAGCAGATACGAGAAGCTCTCATTGCTTCAGCTCCTCAAAGCTTCTTATAGATGTTTTAATTTACCAAGAAATAAAGAGAAGAAAAGAAAAGCGTGTCATCAAACAATCCAGAATTTCCTCTTGCCAAGGAGCCTAAAGTAACTTTTGCTCCAGGAATTTTTACTGCTAAATCTTACTTGTCAGCATATGGTTAATGCTAATTTAATAGCTGCCAAATTTTAGGGAGTTAATCCCTTCATGACCAAGCTTGGTGTAGCATAAATTGGAGCATCTTTTATCTGATTCCTTTCATCATATAACATTTTCTAGGTGAGACTTCAATTGGAGGCCCTCTTGGCTGAGAAGTCCAGATTGGCAAATGATAATGCTAACTTAATGAGAGAGAACCAGTGCCTTCATCAGCTTGTCGAGTATCACCAACTGACATCTCAGGACATATCAGCATCATATGAAGAGCAAGTCATCCGAGGAACGTGCTTGGACTTTTCATCTCCAATGGGAAAAACGGATGAGAACGATCAACTGGGATTGTTCTCTTCTACTGATGAGAACCACAAAAATTGACATAAATAGGTACAAGTGTTAGGAAATTACTATTTTCCACGATAAATGGCCCGTATAACTGTTTTTGCTTGATGCTAACTAGACCATGTCTTTATTGTTAGTGTACCAGTGCCTGGAAATTACTATTTTCCATGATAAAATGGCCTGTCTGATTGTTTTGCTGGATGCTAACTAGACGATGTTGGTTATTCCTAATTTCATGACTGATGTACCTGTTCCACTAAGTTTATGAAGTTCGGTTCTTTCGTAAGATCTATGAAGAATTAGTGATTGAATTTCTGATGAAATTTTTGAAAACAATAAATTCCGATCATTGAGGATTGTGTCAAACAGAAGATAAATTTATTAGACCTCTGGTGGAAGCACCTAGTTTGATTACAGGAATGCATATTAAGTATGAAGATACATGCATGGAGCAGACCATATTAAAGCTTGTAATACTTTTTTAATCAATGTAGTAAAGCTTGTAATGTTCTCGCTGTCATATGGATATTCTGGCCTGGCGCTTGATCCACGAAAAGAATATCCTGATCAAGAAGTCTGGCTACATGGAAGCACTCAGAGATGATTGTTTCGAAGTTTGACAGAGCATTGCTTAAAGAATATGGTGGATTCCTTGTGTGCGTACGAGATGTACATTTTTCACACACTTGCACGTGAGCGAGCGGGCGTGAATCTCTTGGCTCAATTAATATGTTGTCAATCTAATCCGAGCTAAATATACGATACCCATCAATATATATCCCATTCCGGATTGCCATCTCCTCATCTCTTCTACTCGTTGATTCGTAGACCTTCCGGTTAAACCCATACCTATCAATATATATCCCATTCCGTGATTGGGGGTTGCCATCTCCTCATCTCTTCTACTCGTTGATTCGTAGACCTTCCGGTTAAACCCATGACCCCTGCCTGCCGGAATCGGAATGGCTATATCTCCTAACCGGATCTCTTGACATATTTAGAGAATGTTTGAGTGAAAGGAGATGAAGCCTGAAATCAAAATAAAAATAGATGGCTCCAATTTTAACCGTTTAATTATATAAAATCCCATTCCAATTCCAGGATAAAATAAAAATAACTCTATCCATATAAACTCACTTCTCACTCGAATCTAAATTTCTTTTTCAATTTCAATTTTAATTCCAACCACGAGCCAAATGTTTCAAAAGATTTGATCATTCTAATTCCGATTCATTCCGATTCATGATAGAAATTATGTCTGCGGATTAATGCTATATTACGGTAAAAATTGTCTAGAAGCATAATAGGGTAAACAAAATACAAGCACAACCCGTAGAGAGGCAAAAAAATGTATGGAACAACGGTTCCACAAGTCAGGTTTATTTATGTCCTTGGTTTTTGCAGTGATTATTTTAAGGCACTACATGGATTTATTACATTAAACTAGGTCGGACAATCTTGTGGCATTTCTGAAAAAAAGAATATAGGTAGGAATCACACACTGCATGATCCAGTAAATCTACTAATTGGTGTAGTTCACCAATACACCAGGTAATGGCTGTATTCCTTTGTCATATGCGTTTGCCATCTCAAGTCACCTGAACATCTACTAAAATAACTGAAAAAGGAGAACCCAACAAGGGAATTCATCAAAATTTCAAAAATATATATGGCTATTTCTCATATGTTTTAAGAAAGGAGAAAAAAACATTGACCTTAAGTTAGCCATATATCTAAAACTGATTCTGAAATAATCTGGCAATTAGAACAATATATACAGAAATAAAAAAAAAAAAAATTGCATGAAATGCCAGGCTCCTGCTACCACAAGGTGTACATTGGATCTCAGTCATCCTTATTAAAAAATGCATGACAAACCGGACAACTAACAACCTAGATATGGAGCTGGGATCAGCCTATATAAAGAATGATCAAAGAATGGTTAAGGAAAGCAAAAGCAATATCAGAATTCTACTCATCGAGTTCAAATGGGAAGAATGGCTGAGAGGAGGTGTCAACACCATGACCTGAGTCCCATTCCCATTCCCCTTCATGGCCTCTGGAGTGTGATTTTTTGGTGCAGTAGGCGAGAGAGCAGAAGAATTCTTTGGATTTACAGGGAGGGGGTTGGAGTCCTCATATTCGTAACCTGTACTAGAAAAAATTATCATGAATATATGTCCATAAATGATTCCTGATGCTGCATTGTTGAAACTATACTTACAGTTAAACTTCTTCCAACCAAGGATATTCCTCTCTCTATCAAATGCAATGCGAAGGCCAGTCATGAAATTTTCTGCATGTCATTATATTGCCTGATTAAGAACCATAAAGACTTCCTTGTCCAATTATTACTACAGAATATTTATATTTACATGCTAGAATAAGCATGCCATGATTTAGAAACTAAACCACAATTCTCTTCTTCTGTAGATAATATAGACCTAATATTTTGGATTTTTGGAATGATATGTTCAATTGTCTGCACCACTTAACTTCTAACCAAAAGAATAAGTTTTGATACATCTCTAGGTATTTCGTTGCATATAGGTAGTTTAACCACCTGCAAGGAGTCTCTCGACACGTCAATCCAACAAAATCAATTGTTTTTCTCAGATAGTACTGACCATGTAGAGC
The DNA here is from genome assembly GCA_006176705.1 of Cocos nucifera. Classification (NCBI taxonomy): domain Eukaryota; kingdom Viridiplantae; phylum Streptophyta; class Magnoliopsida; order Arecales; family Arecaceae; genus Cocos; species Cocos nucifera. The sequence goes on from QRFJ01001586.1 coordinate 182,430, forward strand.
ACATCATAGGATCACCGACCTTAGGGCTGATGCTATTGCTTTAATGTATAGAACATGGATGTATAGATTTACGACGATATGAACCAACATGCATAATATTAACTGAAATTTTAATACAAGAACTCACGTCCAATTATATTTAGTCTGCTGCTCTTCACAATACCCAAACAATACACATATTCATGCTGCTGCACAGAGCCAAAATTTAAAATAAAATAAAAGAATTAATTGATGAGTCAAAAGTTAGTAATATGTCATAAATGGAAACAGAGTTTTACCTGAATAGAGATGATAATTACTGGTTCACTAACAGGAAAATGGCTTCCACCTTTTGTTATCAGACTTAGATCAGGAATCTGAATCTTAGCATGATTAGAACTACCAGTAATATTTGAATTAGATATTGTTTGAAAAACAATGGAAAAAATGTTTCTACAAGTAATAGTGTCATACAGAAAAAATAAAAATAAAAAAAGTTCTTCGGAGAAAAAAGACCTCTTATGATAACAATACTTGAAAGGGATTCTGGAATCAGGTGTTTGCCGTTTATCTTGCACCTGTGCATTGAACTGAAAAGCAAAACCTATTATCAGATTTGGCTTTTCAGAATATCATATCAAATTTTGTTAGTTTTGTATCTTACACTCTCAGATAGATACGTGTAAGCTGGATCTGCCAAGTACGTGAACGAGGTACCAGAGTCAAAAAGACAACTAAAACCCACATCTATGGAACTATTTCCAACACTTACTCCTGTTATGCTGATATTGTATGCGGGGCTGGCAGGCAAATATTTCCAAAGAAAAACAGACAAAACACATACATTTAGAAAATTTTAAAAAAAAAATTATGCTGACCCCAATCAAGAATTGAATTGAATCTGAAGTAGGAAAACCAGAGATCCACTCACTGTAATTGGTTCAGGTTGAATGGGGTTTCTTCTTGGTCTGGGCTACCATTGTCTCCAAAACTGATCCTGCCAATACCATCATGTCCAAAGCACATGGAGAAGGAATCAGATGTGAGGCCCCTGCTTGATAAAATACTGGGAACAGATATCTTCTCCATACCCAGCCCAAAAAGACCATTTGGTGCTGCAACATCCAGAAATGAACCTGTCTGAACCTGTCCACAACTGAAAAATCCAATTGACAATTTCATGGGATGCCCAAAGGATAAAACTGACATGCAAAATAGGTATATCTAATAAAATTTAATAGATAAAACATATGTAAAATGTTCATTACCCAAACACTATCCGTGCCTCAACAACTTCAGGACGAGTATCATCTGTTGTCAAGTATAAAACATCCTCAACTAAAATTCCTGATGATGATGTGTCAACAGAAACATAAGCAATCTTGTAAGGACAGTGGCTTGTTGTGCCAGTGCAGTCTCTTTGAAGTTCACACAAACTGCTATTGCAAAGAACCCTCTGGCTTGTCAATGACATATTAGGACTATAGATACTGAACTCGAAATCCTGTTGACATGGTCATGTTCAATGATGATGTATCCTTACATCTTACCTATATACCATACCAGTGTCTACATACTCCTTGGTTAAGAGGACAACCAACCTATATGGCATACAGTGATCTATACTCGATAGATGTTGTCATCCTGATTAACAATGTATCGTTTGGTGTGAATAGTTTAAGAACTAATCGATAAATTCTCTCTTTATCGAAACTAGATAGTCCTAAGGACTTCATCATAATAAAAGGAGTTCAATAGAAGATGCAATCTTTATGATTAAAAAGCTAAAATAATATTTTATTTAATAAATTATTTATAAGTATAAAGTAGCACAACCGTCAATAGACTGACAATTGACTTTAGGACACAATTTCCAACATATACTTTGAACACACTAAATGCTTTATTAACTCTTTAAATTTTAAAATATTATGAAGTATTAAGTGTTGTTGGTACACCTCTGGCCTCAGCTTCACTAGAGATCGGACCTCGGCCATCACTAGAGATGAAGGAGTTTGATTTCGGCCAATCTCGTGAAGTTGATGCACGAGCAACCAAATGATCTTTATGTTGTATTCAATGCCCACCTCGGTCTCATTAGGCCTCAACTTCAATATTATGCTTTTTGACATTAGAGCTCCGACCTCGACCGTCCCAAATCAAGCTTTATTTGAGGTTAGAGGTATCTACTTTGGCTTCATCAGACCTCCAACCTTGATGGTGCCAAATTACTTTGTCCAATGAGTATGGACTCCAACTTGGTATGAACCCTGAACTTAGTGGTCCTGATCTTGATTTCATCCATTGTCGAAGGTGCTAACTTTTTGTCTATTATCGAAGGTTTCAACTTCGACCTTATCCAACCTCCGACCTCGAAAACATCTTAGCTTGGGACTCATACTCCAGCAAGTCACATCAATCATGCAAAATGGCCATTTCAGAAAGAATATCATTTTAGATATGGAAATCAGAATTGCTTAGATCTTATCCTATAAAAAGACAAATAATCAATTGGTCCTGCATTCAAACATGAAAAGATAAGCTCTCCTAGTGCATTGACGTGCAAAATCTATGAATCAGTTGATTCTCCTGGATGTACATGACACTCACCCCCACGTTATAAATAGGAGGAATGGGGACCCCAAGGTAAGCTCTCAAAAGGCCTCAAAACACTCTCTCCCATTGTTTTCTAATTCCTAGCTAACTTGAGCATTGGAGGGTTTTCATTGAAAAACATTCTGGTCAGAGACTTTTTGCAGGTCTAGCTTCAGCTTCAGTATCGGGAGGCATCTCTATCAGCACCTCATATTCAGTCAAGGACTCCTCCACCTTATCTATAGTCGAGGACTCATCCACCTCATATTCAGCCAAGGATGACTCCACCTCGTCTTCCACTGAGGACACTTCTACTTCATCTTCTGCTGAGGATCCTTCCACCTCATCTTTCATCAAGGACATTCCCACCTCATCTTCGGCCAAGGACCAAAGCACCTCATATTCTGTTAAAGACCCCTTTTCCTTGTCTTCTTCTAGGGAGACCAACTCCGACCTCACTAACTTAGGTTTTGGTAGCAACATTAAGTTAATGCATCATGAAAAGAACTTTAAATACAATGATCTAGTTATTTATTATATTTTCAAAGCTTTATTGTAAAAATATTTAAAAAATTAACTTCCATGTATGCCTATATATATATAATTTTTCTTACAGGCTCTCTAGTAATAGATAATTTATGATTATTTTTATTTATACTATAATAAATAGGAAATAATGATATTTGATGCAAAAAATATTAAAAATCTTATATGAAACTCATATCTTAAATAATTTATGTTTATTAATGTTTAATACATGACTAGTTGAATTGGGACCTATATATAATAATGCTACAAAGGTATGCTAACTTGTAAATAACTTTATTGTATGGATTCCAATCATTGGAGATTTGATGATCAGCACAACCTGCACGATAGAATATTTGATGGCCCTAGGGCAACCATTTAAGCTTTGTAAAAAAGTTAACAATTTTAGGTCTAGTGGCAACCTTCTAAAATCACACAAATTATACAATTATTTTCTACTGCAATAGCAGTTCTAGTTTCTAGCACTTCAAATTATATACCTATAATAAAATTCGTAGTGGTATGAAGTAGCACGAATAAAAAATAGTAATTGGAAGGTAGTGATATCTACATTATAATGCGGCAAAATTTTTAACTTCATACAATAAGAAATGTTCCAAGCACCCAGCTCATCAAGGGATTGATTTTTGTTGACTTAAGAAATGATTTTGATAATTACAAAACATTAAAGTATAAAAATGACCTATCTTTGAAGTTTGCTTTGAGAATGATCTTGTAGGAAGCTAATACTTTTGACAAGCCTAAAGTCATTTGGAAAGTGTTTGAATAAAAAAATCAAGTTTAAAGATGAATTCAATGAGAAAAGCCAAATTGAGAACAATGAGTTGACTCATTTCTTGGATGAGTTGACTCTGGCAGATAAGGGGACCGGCATGCTCTATGAGTCGACTCATAGAAGCCATGAGTCAACTTTCTCAATAGAATAGAAGATAGATTTTTAGCATATCCTGCATGAGTCAACTCTCTTAATGGAATAGAAGATAGATTTTTGGCACATCCTGCAAGAGTTGACTCATGGTCACTGCGAGTTGGCTCCTGGATATGGAAGAGTCGACTCTTCATCTGACGAGCCAACCCTCTCAAGGAAGATAGAATGCTGAATTTTAAAGATATGAAGAAGAGCTGACTTTTGATTTGCAGACTTTTGATCGGTGCAAGTTGACTCTTGGACCTTCATGAGTTATCTCTTGAGCTTGCAAGTCAACTCCTGAGCTTATGATAGTTCAAATGGCTAGTTCTGTAAGAAGTCTTATTTCATTCAGAAAATTTTTCAAAGGCTAGATTTCTTCTCCAATGGCCAAAAAGGGCTAGAAATGAGTTTAAAGGGCATTAAACTTGCTACCAGTTCAATTAAGAATAAAAGAAAATCAAGTGAACAAAAAAATATAACATACTTCCAAGAAAAAGAAGCCTAATTTGTGCATTTATTGTATTCAAGAAAGCTCAACCACTTCAAAGTTAAATTCTCTTGAATTTTGTGAGCATATTCAAGAAGAGAAGAGTGAGCATTAAGTGCAAGCCTTCAAGTCTTCTCCAAGCAAGCATGAATGATAATAATCATCTTATCAAGAAGCTCTTTCTCTATTGTATAAAATTCTCTTATTTTGAATTTATTGTAATAAGTTTCAGAGGATCTGAAACTTGAGGAAAAGTTTGATCCAAAACCTATGAATTAGATTGGGAGCCTAGTGAAAAATGTTGTAAAGGTTTTGATTAGTTGACCTAGATTAAAACCAATTGGGTTGTTTATGAACCTGGTAAAATAAACTTGTTGTCTTCTTTAAGAATATAGTAGAAAATCCAAGTAGAAGCTTAAGGAGTGGATGTAGGTTCTTAGAGTATATCGAATTACTATAAAAATTATTTATGTTTCTGTGTGGCTTTTTCTTTCTTTATTTGCATTTACTTTACCTTGCATTTACAGCACTTCACTTAAATTATTTTGCAAATTAGCACATTCTTGCTTAAAGTTTTGAAAAACTCAATTCGGCCCCTACTCTTGGATTGTCTAGCTGGGCAATAAGTGGTATTGAAGCTTGGTACTCTACTAGAACTTAGTCTAACAATCAAGAAAAAAGATATGGCAACTCAATTGGATAGTTCACTTGCTGAAGGCTAATCCACTAATAGGCCACCTCTTTTCAATGGGTCTAATTATACCTATTGGAAAGCACACATGCACATCTTTATCCAAGTAACTGATTATGACTTATGGAGTGTCATAATCAATGATCTACACACACCTACCATCATTATCAATGGCATCGATGGTCCCAAGTCGGAAAAGAATTAGGATGAAGTGGACAAGAAATTAGTTTAGTTAAATACCAAGGCAATGAATATCTTGTATTATGCCTTAGATGTAAATGAGTTTAACTATATCTCCACTTGCAATTCTATAAAGAAGATATGGAATAGAGTTGAAGTCACTCATGAAGGCACAAACCAAGTCAAGGAATCAAAAATCAACATGCTTATGTACATATATGAGTTATTTAAAATGGAACTAATTAAATCAATCACTGACATGTTTACAATTTTGTAGATGTTATAAATGGCCTCAAAAGCCTTGGAAAAATCTACTATATCGATAATTTAGTGAGAAAAATTCTTAGGTCATTGCTTAGAACCTGGGAAGCCAAAGTCACTACTATCAAAGAAGCAAAGGTTCCTTGGTATCATGTCCAAGGTTACTCTGGAGGCAGTAGTAGTACTACCTTGTGTTCTTCTTCATCGATAGAGAGTCCATCAGTTGAGGCCAACAAAGGTATACTTGGCACTCAATCTCCATCAAAGTCTAGGCTCAAGAGGTAGAATGGGGGTATGGTTATTGAACTGATGAGGTGGACCTTTTAGACTGGGGTTTTTCTATTGGCTAGAGGACTCACCTTCTAGATGAGCTATGTCAGATTACTACCAAGCTTTTTCTTTGCAACTTTGCCTCCTTCAGCTTGTCGCCGCTTCTTCAGCCCATGCTATTTTCAAGCTCGTGCAATGAGGTCTGCATAGTCTATTGCAAAATTCTTGTCAAAGAAGAAAATTAGGTGGGTGTTCTAGAGTCCCAATTTCAAGGTTGACATCACTACTAACTCATTAAGGTTGCAAACTTTCATTATGGTCATATTAAAATGCACCACATAATCATGCAAAATCTCCCCTTCTCATTGCTGATCGAGAAGAGGCTATTCAAGTTCATCGACTATATCGTACTGCTGCTGTAGTGTACAACAAACTACTTCCTGAGTTGCTTAAAATGAATGAATGATCTCTGATTGAAGACCAAAGTACGATACCCATGCTGATCTCTTGAGTGTGGCTAGGAAGGCAAGATAAAGAAGGGCATTAGATGCCTCCTGAAGCATCATGAGAGACTTGTAACTCTTGAGGTGGTCCAATGAATCCGAAGCCTTCATATAGTTCCACTTAAGGCATCTTGAACTAAGCTAGAATTGGTTCTTTCAGGATCCATTGAGAAAAAAAAAGGTACAAGTTAAAGCTGAGACCATTGTCCTATCTCTGACCTCCCTCCTATAATGCCTCCATCCATCTATCAATTTCTTGGATCTTTCGCTTGAGATCCACCTCGCAATGAGATGCACTGGACCATGGGGAATAGCTTGACATTTAATCTCCCTTAGAACCTCTAGGGAATGTTGGCACCAATCCTCTCATCTTGGACTCTGATGACTTGAGAGGGAACAATGGACAACAGGTTTAGGGTCGTGTGATCATCATGGGGGGTGAGCTTATCAGGGCTTTGAGGATAAGATTGCCGAATATGCTAGGATGGCACTACCTAGCAAGCACCTGGACCTTCTATCATTGTTTCTCTACCATTTGTTGGAGTTGCTGGATGGTGGTGATCAGCATCTAAACTGAAGGAACTAGATCTAGAATTTTAGGGCTAGATTTTGAAATTTTTTTAAGATTAGATAGCAAAAGACTAAAATTAATTAAAATTAATTTTAAATATCAAAAAATATCCTAGATATAGTATCTATTACATGATATGACATGACATTAAATCAAAAATTAAACATAAGAAGAAAAATAAAATATGTTGATCACATCAACATGCATCTACACTACATTTAATGCAGGTATGTAGAATAGATTGGATCTATTACCTATATAAGTTAGATGTTCTAACTTGCTGATCTGAACATGAGGATGATGTTGTGAGCTGCACATGCATCCAGCCTCTAGGAGTCATCCACACAAGCCCACGAATCATGATAAAAAATCCTGATGCAGGAAATCAGCATAATACGCTAGTACTATGTTGATCCTTCTTTAATGGTCGATCTGGTGCTTTCTTCTTTTGGATTTGGACTCTTCCAAAGATGAGAGGAAGGAGGAGAGACTACTGATCCAAGACACTCTGAAGTAATCCCAAAAAGAAGGAAGAAAATGATGTATGGAAGAAACCCAAGAAGAAGATCCTCTTCTTCTTCTTTCTTCTCTCACCTAGATACCTAGATTGATGTCTATGAAAACCCAATGCCCAAGAACCCTTTTCTTTTGATTTTCACACACCCAAAACCTCTCATAGATCTATGTTCCATAAAAAATTTAAGTAAAATTTTATTTTAAATAATAAGTTATGGAAGAGCCTTGTCTAAATCAAATTCCTAGACAAGGTAGGTCAACATACGGTAGGTTGTCGGGGCCCTCAACACTTGGGTTTGAAGAAAAATCCTGATTTCCCGATCCAGGTTCGTTCAGATCTGATCAGATCAAGAGATATATTTCAAAATTTTTCTCTTTGATCTGTATCAGATCTGGGATGTTTTAGATCTGATTCTTATTATTTCAATAAATAAAATAAAATAAGGATAAATTAAATCAAATTTAATTTACCTGATTTGGGTAATCCAATTATCCGTTGATGATCCTGTATGCAGCGGAAGGTTCTGGATCTAGCCACGCAAGCGTCTGGCCTCTATCGGTATCCACTCAAGCTGGATCTGAAGATCCTCTTCTTCTCTATCACGTCTCCAAAAATTAGATCTAGATCTGATCTGGAGGATCTTCAAAACTCCTTTTGAAGATCAGCAGTCGTCCTTTGCAGCAGCGCAGCCTTCTTGCTTTTGATCGCCTTTCTTTGATCTGAATCGCACCAACCAAGGTCCAAAACTCCTTTTGGACGTGGAGAGCAAGGGGAGAAGAAGCTTTGGCATGGAGGAAGGAGGGGAGAGGCAGCCTTGGGGCATATGGAAACTCTTCTTTTTTTTGAGTTGGGTATAGGGTCTTATTTATAGACTAACTGTGATCCAACTCCTCTTCTTCCCAACCAATCACAACCCTTTGTGAAATCAGATCTAAATCTGATTGGTGGAAATAGAGTCCCCTGGATTCCTCCTTAGAGGGTGCCTAAGACCAGTCAAAGTTGGTTCTTAGAAGAACTCTAATTGGAATCCAAAAAGGAGATGGAGTCCTTGTCCAACAAGGACTCCTAGGCGCCTCCAACTTGGGCACACGCCTAGGGTGGCGTGCGCCCTTCTCCTTGCCAGGTTCTGGCAGGGGGACAGGCCCCCACCAGCTCTCCAATAGGTGCATGACATGTGGTCAAAAGTCAAAGTGTCAATGGTCAACGTTTGACCAGTCAAAGGTAGACTTTTGACCAAAGTCAAAGAACAAGAAATGGCAGGTGACCAAAAATGGCAGGTAATGTCTTACAAAATAAGACAACCTTTTCTGACTTGGACAACCTCCAGTCAGACCATATGAAGGCCTCTGATTGAGCACAAACTCCTTTGGCTCAGACAGGACAACTTATTTATGATAGCAAAAGAAGAACGTTAGGTTCAATCGAGTGCTAGCACGATTTTCCTTGAACCTAATTGAATCTCATTCAGATCAATTGAACTAGATCAGTTCAATTGATGATCACCAGATTCAAACCCTTGTTTGTGTGACCCAGTTAGGTTCAGTTCTGTATGGTAATGGGATATGTCATGATCTCTATCATCGACATCATCGAAACTCCTTTCGATGGATCAGAACTCTTCTGATTCGAACAGCTAGAATGATCGATCATCTAAATCATTCTAATTGCTCCCAAAATCCACCAGTGACACCTAGCAGTATATGGTGGCAACCCATCAGAGCTGAATGCGAACCTCTTGGTGCAGCTACCTGTGTGATTCAAGTTCTTCTATCTTGAGCCCCGATCAGATTAGGGTTAAGGTGAAACTCGTCAAACCCTAGTCTCTGTCATATGATGTAATCATTCGATTCGAGTCCAATGTGAAAATCTAAATAGAAACTCTTTCTATTATTTCACTCTGCCATGGCCATGGATTTCTGGACTTGATTCTCATGATCATCATAGGGCTGCTCCTCTACCACCGAGGTAGATAGATTCCATCTTGATGCCAATCCAGTTCCTACAATGAACATGCTATAGCCAACATACACCTCAGGGTTCCATATGGCTAGGAGACCGAGTAATGGTGTAGTCAAACTATAACACCCTCAAGGTGAACTGCCGATGCACCTCAGGTCAAAGAACCAGACACACTACTGCAGCATCGAGTCAGTCATTGACGAGAAGGTAGACTCCCTAATGACTACTCGAGGTGGTCACGCTCAGTGCCCTCGTTCTCTAACGAGTACCTGTACTCTCGCTCCGGTGTCTCCACACCGTAGACTCAAGACTCATCTACTAAAGAGAAGCGATTGTACACCAACCTTCCGGATCAATCACCATCCTCGTGATGATCCTATGGTCGGGAGCAATTTTATGAGTTAATAATGATTATTCATGTCTTAAATTTTCAACTCTTGAAAATATGAATTATCATTACCATTAACTCAAAGGATGTATCACAGACACTAAATACACATATGTGATAGAAAATAACCCATTTTATTGATTTAGTCAAAATTATAATTTTGCCCCTAGAAGTGTATTACAAGTGTCAGCCAATTCTGGCTTCTAGGGCACATATATCTAACAATCTCCCACTTGTCCTAAAGCCAATTGGCTACAAGTCTAAGTCCCATCTTCTCAAGGTGGGCTTCGATCTTCTGCTGGCCCAACGGCTTTGTAAGTGGGTCTGCCACATTATCTGCGGAGTTGACTCTCTTGACCTCGACGTAACCCTTCTCGAGGTAATCGCGGATGAGGTGGTATCGCCGCTCAATATGCTTGGATTTCTGGTGAGACCTCGGCTCCTTAGCAAGGGCTATGGCGCCATTGTTGTCGCAGTATAGAGGAATGGCATCTGATGGCATTACTCCAATTTCTGCAGCAAACTTCTTGTACCAGAATGCTTCCTTCGCAGCCTCTGATGCAGCGATATATTCTGCTTCCATGGTGGAATCTGCTATCACATTTGCTTGGAACTCTTCCAGCTGACAGCTCCACCATTGCACACAAACAGACTCCAGATGTCGACTTTCGATCATCTATATCAGGACATGAAATCCGAGTCTGTGTATCCCTGGACTTGGAGTTCTCCATTACCAAAGACCAACATCATATCCTTAGTTCTTCTCAAGTACTTAAGGATACATTTCACAGAAGTCCAGTGTTCTTCACCTGGATTTGACTGATATCTGCTTGTGACACTCACAGCATGGGCTATATCAGGTCGTGTACATAGCATGGCATACATGAGGCTCCCTATTGCAGAAGCATAAGGGATCTTGCTCATGCGTTCTATTTCCTCAGGTGTGCTGGGGCACATCTTCTTGGAAAGATGAATACCATGTCTGAAGGGTATTAATCCCCTCTTAGAGTTTTCCATACTAAACCTCTTTAGTACTTTCTCTATGTACATCTTCTGTGAAAGTCCTAGCATCCTATTCGGTCTATCCCTATAGACCTTAATTCCTAGAATAAAGGATGCTTCACCTAGGTCTTTCATGGAGAATTCCTTGGACAACCACATCTTTGACTGATGTCAACATGGGAATATCATTCCCAATAAGGAGGATGTCATCCACGTACAATACGAGGAAGACAACAGCGCTCCCACTGACCCTTTTTGAAAACACATGGTTCCTCTTCATTTTTGATGAAACCAAACTTTTTGATCACATCATTGAAACGAGTGTTCCAGCTCCGAGATGCTTGCTTAAGTCCATATATGGACCTTTGCAGCTTGCAAACCTTGTGATCAGTATCACTGGATGTGAAACCTAGCGGCTGTTCCATATAGATATCTTCCTCAAGATATCCATTTAAGGAATGCCGTTTTCACGTCCATTTGCCATATTTCATAATCGAAATAGGCTGCAACGGCAAGCAATGTGCGGATGGATTTTAGCATAGCTACTGGGGAAAAGGTATCCTGATAGTCAATGCCTTCGCGTTGACTATAACCTTTTGCCACTAGTCTAGCCTTGAATGTCTCCACATTCCCATCTGCACCAATCTTTCTCTTGAAGATCCATTTACACCCAATAGGTACTATACCTTCTGGTGGATCTACCAAGGTCCAGACTTGGTTTGAGTGCATCGAGTCAATTTCTGACTGCATTGCCTCTAGCCATTTCTCGGAGTCGATATCTGATATCGCCTCGTTGTAGGTTTTGGGATCATCACCATGAGCACCATTACCTACGAGGAACATTTTCCTCTACATTCCTCTGAAATAATACCTAAGTATCTTTCAGGGGGACGGGAAACTCTTTCCGATCTACGAGGTGGAGGAGGTAGTGTTCTTATTGGCTCAACCTGATTTGGTTCCACTTGGTCCTTAGCTCGTTCTGCTTGTGAGACTTTCTCATCAAGCTTGATCTTCTTTCCAATGCCGCTATCTTGAATAAACTATTTTTCAAGAAAGATGGCATGTCGACTCACAATCACATTGTGGTCTTCTGGAATGTAGAAATAGTATCCTAATGACTCTTTAGGATATCCTATGAATCGAGCTCTAAAGGACCTAAACTCTAACTTGTCCGCTTGTTGTCTTTTGACATGAGCCGGACAACCCCAAATTCTGAGATGACTCAGACTTGGTTTCTTACCGTGCCATATCTCATACGGTGTGGTAGGAACGGTTTTAGAGGGAACCCTATTCAGTAGATAGATTGAAGTTAACAATGAGTGTCCCCAAAGAAAATCAGGGAGGTCTGTGAAGCTCATCATGGATCGAACCATATCCAATAGAGTCCGATTTCTCCATTCTGAAACCCCATTGAGTTGAGGTGTTCCTGGTGGAGTCCATTGAGAGACTATGCCATTTTCCTTGAGATAGTCTAGGAATTCCCGGCTAAGGTATTCACCTCCTCGATCTGATCGAAGAACCTTAATGGGTTTTTCAGTTTGTTTTTCTACTTCATGTCTGAATTCTTTGAACTTTTCAAAAGCTTCAGACTTGTGTCTCATAAGATACACATACCCATACCTAGACAGATCATCGGTAAAGGTAATGAAGTAGACAAAATTGCCTCTAGCCGGCACATCAAATGGGCCGCACACATCAGTATGTACTAGGGCAAGGAGATCTGTGGCCCTCTCCCCATGTCCAACAAAAGGGAGTTTAGTCATTTTGCCTTGAAGACAAGATTCACAAGTTGGATATGACTCGAAAGTCAATGGACTCAATAGCCCATTTTTCTCCAATTTGTTGATCCTATCTTCTGCTATATGACCTAATCTCAGGTGCCATAGATATCTGTCGTTTGGACTATCCCTAGGTCGTTTGGCATTCACGTTTTGCTCGATAGTTAGAACAGGTACATCAATATGTAGCTGATAAAGACCATTAATAAGGAAACCATTTGCAATTTTATTTCTTTCATAAAGAATGTTACAATGGTCCTTAAAGAAGGTGATCACATAACCTTCTTGTGCTAAGCATGAAACAGAAATCAAATTCCTGCTAGCTGCAGGCACATAATATACACAGTCTTTCAAAACTAAGTCTAAACCAGATGGTAATCGAAGAGGGTATGTTCCCACGGCTACTGCAGCAACTCTTGCTCCATTACCGATGCGTAGGATCATGTCTCCATCCCTCAGCCTCCTGCTATCCTCAAGACCCTGCATAGAAGTGCACAGATGAGCACTAGAACCAGAGTCAAGCACCCAACTGGATGCAGAAGAAACCGTAAGGTTAGACTCAATAACGAGCATACCTCCAGAAGGACCTTCCTTCTTGTTCTTCAGGGTGGCCAGGTAAGTAGGGCAGTTCCGCTTCCAATGGCCGTCGCTGTTGCAATGGAAACACTTTCCTTTGCCATCGGCCTTTTTCTTCGGTTCTGCCTTCTTCTTCTTTGATCCTTCCACCTTTTGCTTTTTCACAGACTTCTTTTTCTTTCCATAAGACTTTCTTTTGGAAGAAGTCCGTTCCATAGCAAGAACTGAGCCTTTAGAACCTTTCATAGAAAGCTCAGCGGTAACCAGCATATTCATTAATTCGGCCAAGGAATTCTTGAAGTTTATGCATGTGGTAATTCATGATGAATTGCCCATATGCATCAGTCAAGGATTGCAGAATAATATCGTTCTGCAGGTCCAAGTCCAACTTCACACCGAGCTTCTCAAGCTCTTCCATGTCCTTGATCATTGTCAGACAGTGATCTTGGACTGACTGCCCATCACGCATCTTAGCCTTAAAAAGTCATTTCGTGACTTGATATTTGGCTGCGCGACTCTGTTCACCAAACATCTCCTGCAGGTGAGCCAACATTTGGCGAGCAGTCCCGATATCCTTCATGTTGGCGCTGGAGCTCATCAGACATCGAGCCCAACATGTAATATCTGGCCTTATTATCTTCGTCTATCCATTTTTCCAGAGACGCTCTCTGTTCAATGGATGGACGGGCTGGTAAGGTGGGAGGGTCCTGGTCCAAAACATGGGTTAACTTCTCGAAACCCAAAATAATTTTGTAGTTCCTGAGCCAATCTTTATAATTGGGTCCAGGTCAGTCTATGTGTGTCCAGGATACGTGCCAATGGGTTGGACGCAGACATTTTCCTGTAGAGAGTCAAAGATTCTAGTTAGATACTGTAATTTTGACTTGACCAATTTATTTAGGGAATTTTATTTTTAAACAAATTAGCTCCCACTATTTTCTCGGATCCCTACACTCCCTCTGTAGAGATGCAAAAATCTCCATGATTAATGATTTCTAGTGGGTGGTGCGGTCTCACCAACTGACTCATCACCTCACCTAACAGTTATTGGTGATGGGTTAGCCAATGAGTGAACAACTCTTGTTCAATGATTCTCTAATCATGGTGCACCCAAACTTGGTCTCTAATTCATGAATCTCACCGTATCCAGAATATTGATCCACTCCTTAGTTAAGTCAGACCCACCATTTGCATAGACTGGGTTTCCTAATTGAGTCTCTCACCGTATCCGAAATATTGAGCCCAACTCATCCTCCAGCCCATAGCATCCAATGCCTAATAGACATGGTTGCATCTTCCCGGTGCAACTGAGCCACTGTATCCAGCCGAGAACAATCAACCCCGGGAAGGGCCCGCACATCTACAATGGTGGAAGACCTCAGACTTAATCTTTTCTTAGGGAGAATTGATTAGGTCTCATTAAACTAGACTTGGCTTAGTCATAACAATTATGACTAACCTAGTGGCATGGGTTAGCTCGGATTATTGACCACCTCAGATCAGAACTGTGTCAACAGATATGGCCAGGTAAGTGAGATCCGGTGGAAGGAATATGCCATTAACTCGTACAAGAATGCATTCAGGTCGAGTAGCTTCCAATTAAAAATCCAGTCGGTCGTATGTGCCAAACTTACCTTAGACACCAAATTGTTGAGTCCAGAACCAATTGGGTTAGCCTACAATCCAGACTCTAACCTCTGAGCCTAATTAGGTCTTGCTTGATCGTGACTCGATCTTGACCCAGACTTAATCCTATTAGGCTGGTCAATTTAAGCATTGTTGATCCCATCTAACCAACTCTTGATTCGGTTTGATCAACCGCTTAGACCTAATTGAGCTACCCAAGCCCGAACCCAGTATTATGAATATGTCTTAGATCTAAAATTCTCAATTTTAGACCTAATTAATATTTCCATAATCTTAATTCTTAATTAAGTAGGGTTCATAAACAAAATATGCACAATAAATCCTAGGGTTTCAGGATCTAGGGTTTTGCAGAAAGTAAGTTTTGGGTTTCTGATTAAGGACGAACACGCAGCACCCCTACACATCATAAGAACACCCCATCGAATGGGAAAGAGAGGGCCTTTAAACCCTTCTTCGTTCTTATGACCGGACGGCCAAGAGGAACGCCTTAATCAGGAACATGCAATACTACAAAACAGTTTTAGATCTATATCATATATCTCATATACAAATTAGATCTAATCATGGCATATTTTGCATACATCTCATGTATCGAAATCATGCATATTTTTAGATCTAAATTATCTCATAATAATCTAAAAAATTAGATTTAAATTGATCTAATCAAAATAAATTCTAATCTAGACAATTATGTAGAACTATTCTACAACTAGTCTAGACATGCATCAATCATATCTCATATGATATTTAAAATTAAATAATTTTTATTTACTATTTTTTAGATGTTATTATAACACTTATAATATCAAAAAATAGTAAATAAATAGATCTAAAATATGATTTAATCAGAATTAAATCAAAACATGCAAGACTATTCTATAGAACTATTCTATTTTAGAACTAGTCATGCATATTTTCTAATCTTAGATCCAAATCATTTAATTTTAATTTTTTCTGAATTTTAGATCTGATCACATCTCATGTGACATCTGAAATCATTTTATTTTTTAATTAAAATAAATTTAAAATTAGATCTAAATACTTTTAGAACCATTGGCTCTGATACCAGTTGAAGGAAAATCCTGATTTTCCCGGTCCAGGTTCGTTCAGATCTGATCAGATCAAGAGATATATTTCAAAAATTTTTTTTCTTTGATCTAATCAGATCTTGATATTTTAGATCTAATTCTTATTATTTTAATAAATAAAATAAAATAAAAGATAAATTAAATCAAATTTAATTTACCTGATTTGGGTAATCCTATTACCCATTTGATGATCCTGTATGCAGCGGAAGGTTCTGGATCTAGCCACGCAAGCGCCTGGCCTCTACCGGTATCCACTCAGGTTGGATCTAGAGATCCTCTTCTTCTCTATCACATCTCCAAAAATTAGATCTGGATCTGATCTGGAGGATCTTCAAAACTCCTTTTGAAGATCAGCAGTCGTCCTTTGCAGCAGCGCAGCCTTCTAGCTTTTGATCGCCTTTCTTTGATCTGGATCGCACCAACCAAGGTCCAAAACTCTTTTGGACGTGGAGAGGAGAGGGAGAAGAAGCTTTGGCATGGAGGAGGGAGAGAGAGGCAGCCTTGGGGCGTATGGAAACTCTTCCTTTTTCTTGAGTTGGGTACAGGGTCTTATTTATAGACTAAGCTGTGATCCAACTCCTCTTCTTCCCAACCAATCACAACCCTTTGTGAAATCAGATCTAAATCTGATTGGTGGGAATAGAGTCCCCTGGATTCCTCCTTAGAGGGTGCCTAAGACCAGTCAAAGTTGGTTCTTAGAAGAACTCTAATTGGAATCCAAAAAGGAGATGGAGTCCTTGTCCAACAAGGACTCCTAGGCGCCTCCAACTTGGGCACACGCCTAGGGTGGCGTGCGCCCTCCTCCTTGCCAGGTTCTGGCAGGGGGACAGGCCCCCACCAGCTCTCCAATAGGTGCATGACATGTGGTCAAAAGTCAAAGTGTCAATGGTCAACATTTGACCAGTCAAAGGTAGACTTTTGACCAAAGTCAAAGAACAAGAAATGGCAGGTAATGTCTTACAAAATAAGACAACCTTTTCTGACTTGGACAACCTCCAGTCAGACCATATGAAGGCCTCTGATTGAGCACAAACTCCTTTGGCTCAGACAGGACAACTTATTTATGATAGTAAAAGAAGAACGTTAGGTTCAATCGAGTGCTAGCACGATTTCCTTGAACCTAATTGAATCTCATTCAGATCAATTGAACTAGATCAGTTCAATTGATGATCACCAGATTCAAACCCTTGTTTGTGTGACCCAGTTAGGTTCAGTTCTGTATGGTAATGGGATATGTCATGATCTCTATCATCGACATCATCGAAACTCCTTTCGATGGATCAGAACTCTTCTGATTCGAACAGCTAGAATGATCGATCATCTAAATCATTCTAATTGCTCCCAAAATCCACCAGTGACACCTAGCAGTATATGGTGGCAACCCATCAGAGCTGAATGCGAACCTCTTGGTGCAGCTACCTGTGTGATTCAAGTTCTTCTATCTTGAGCCCCGATCAGATTAGGGTTAAGGTGAAACTCGTCAAACCCTAGTCTCTGTCATATGATGTAATCATTCGATTCGAGTCCGATGTGAAAATCTAAATAGAAACTCTTTCTATTATTTCACTCTACCATGGCCATGGATTTCAGGACTTGATTCTCATGATCATCATAGGGCTGCTCCTCTACCACCGAGGTAGATAGATTCCATCTTGATGCCATCCAGTTCCTACAATGAACATGCTATAGCCAACATACACCTCAGGGTTCCATATGGCTAGGAGATCGAGTAATGGTGTAGTCAAACTATAACACCCTCAAGGTGAACTGCCGATGCACCTCAGGTCAAAGAACCAGACACACTACTGCAGCATCGAGTCAGTCATTGACGAGAAGGTAGACTTCCTAATGACTACTCGAGGTGGTCACGCTCAGTGCCCTCGTTCTCTAACGAGTACCTGTACTCTCGCTCCGGTGTCTCCACACCATAGACTCAAGACTCATCTACTAAAGAGAAGCGATTGTACACCAACCTTCCGGATCAATCACCATCCTCGTGATGATCCAATGGTCGAGAGCAATTTATGAGTTAATAATGATTATTCATGTCGTAAATTTTCAACTCTTGAAAATATGAATTATCATTACCATTAACTCAAAGGATGTATCACAGACACTAAATACACATATGTGATAGAAAATAATCCATTTTATTCATATTAGTCAAAATTATAATTTTGCCCTTAGAAGTATATTACAAGTGTCAGCCAATTCTGGCTTCTAGGGCACATATATCTAACAGGGTTCCCCCTCCTCATCCCATGCCATGGACCACCTAAGACTGGTGCAAAAAATGCCTTCTTTTACTAAGAAAAACAAAGAAAGAAAATCAGGTGTGGGCGGCACAAGGGAAGAAATCAAAGTTTGTTGGGATTCTATCACATAGAATCCAAACAAACCACAACAACTTACCTTCTTAAGCCAATGTCCATAACTTATTCTAAATAAGAGAGAGAAAGGAAGAGAGGATGTGTGTGAAAGGCTGGGGAGAGGGGATTCAATGCCAAAAATAAAGGGAGAATGGCATGGGGTCAAGGCGGCACAAGATATAGAATCCTAGTCATACTAGGATTCTTGTTTTGGCTTGATCTAAAATTGATTTCTCAAACCAAATTAAATCAAAAGTAAACCAACCCAATTAAAAATATAATTAAATTATATTAAATTATATTTAAATCTAAACTAATTTTCTAATCAAATTAGAAATTAGGTTGACCCAAGTCCTAGTTGAACTAGGACTAGTTCTTCCTATCACTTGGCTTATCCAATAAACCAATTGGATTTGATCCAATAAAGCTCAAACTAAATCTAATTAAATCATATTTAATTAGACTTAATCATAGCCTTTTGGATTAATCAAATTAAGTTAATTAGAAATCAAATTGCTAATCGATCCTCCTACAACACTTGCACTAGGTTAAACATCAATCATATTGATTATTTAACCCTAGAACGATTCTTAATCATTGATCAACCATCCGATCTGATCGTGAAATCTAATGTGTGTGACCTCATAGGTCCGAATCCAAGCCAATAATATAAGAATAAATTTCTATACCAGTTGAAGTGACCATCTAGGAATGGTATTCGATGGTCGGATAGGTTGAATGTATAGAACATCCTTAGAACCCATGTGGATATAGTTTCCATATAATTCATCCCCTTGACCAAAATGCTCGTAGGATACCTTAGAGTTTAACTATTAACTCTGATCAGGTTGTCCATATTGTATTTCAAAATATCAAATCCATCTTATGGATTATCCTGACCAAAGGTTTTGCTATATTGAAATACAGTGACACATTCTTCTCCAACTCTTGGAGTGGTCAATTTTATCTTGATCATACACCGACTTTATAAGTACTTGACTATGCTTAGAAGCCTTTTGGTACTAAATTAGAAATTTAGTTAATCCAGTACCAAAGCATAGTGAGTTACTTCACTGAAGTGATCTCAGGTCTAAGGGATACTTATACCTACATTCCATCAGAGACATTTATGATAGCAGAATGCTCTGGAGTTGGTCATGTTCAGTGATGATGTACCCCTACATCTCACCCGTATGTCATACCAGTATCTCCACACTTCTTAGTTAATAGGATAACTAACCTATATGGCATACAGTAACCGATGCTCGATAAATACTATCACCTTATGAATAGCCTATCATTTGGTCGTGAACAGTTTTAAGGATTAATCGATAAATTTTTTCTTTATCAAACGTAAATAGTCTTAAGAACTTCATCACAATAATTAAGTTCGTTAAAAGATGAAAACATGTGATGAAAATGCCAAAATATATTTTACTAATTAATAATTTAATTATATTTATAAAATAGCTCAACCATCAATAAGCCGACGATTGACTTTGGAATATATTTTCAAACAACTCCCACTTATTCTAAAGCCACTCGACACGATTCTAATACCCATCTTTGACTTGTGGTTGTCAAACTCTTTTATCGTCAGGGCTTTAGTGAAGGGGACGGCCAGGTTCTTCTTTCCATCGAACTTCTAAAGGTCGACATCACCTTGATCGATGATCTTCCATACTAGGTGAAAGTAGCGCAGAATATGTTTTTTCTACTGGTGTGCCTTTGATTTTTTTGCCTAAGCTATGGCACCAGTACTGTCATAGTACAGCAAGACCGAACCATCTAAGAAGGGTGCTACTTTGAGCTTGATGATAAACTTTCTCAGCCACATAGCTTTCTTTATGGCATCTGATGCTGCGATGTACTCTGCTTCGTAAACAGAGTCTGCCACAGTGTATTGCTTGAAACTCTTCCAGCAGAGAGCTTCACCATTCAGAGTAAAGATATATTCCTACATGCTTCTGCTGTCATCATGGTCAGATTGAAAGTTGGAGTTTGTAAACCTCACAAGTTTTAAATCTGACTCACCATAAATCATCCATTGATCCTTTGTATTTCTTAAATACTTAAGGATGGATTTAACCACTTTTCAGTAATTTTCTTCAGAGTCAGACTGGTATCTATTCACTACTTCTAGTGAGTATGCCATGTTTGGTCTTGTACATGTCATGACATATATAATAGATTCCACTATCGAAGCATATGGGACTCTACTTATATGCTCTCTCTATTCAGAAGTTGTCGGACAATCCTTTTTAAAGAGAGAAATTCCATGGCCTATCAGGAGATAGTCTTTTTTAGAATTTTTCATGCTAAACCTCTTCAGCATAGTATCTATGTACGTGAACTAGGATAATCCAAGCATCCTTTTAGATCTATTCTTATAGATCTTCATCCCTAGGATGTAGGATGCTTTATCCAAGTCCTTTATGGAGAACATGATAATCAGACTTTTATTTCCTGCAGTACGGGGATGTCATTCTCGATTAGGAGAATGTCATCCATGTACAAGACAAGGAATACCACTGCGTGCTGGATCATTTGTCTATTTGTAAATGCAGTGTTTTTCTTCATTCTTAATGAAGTCATACGTTTTGATCTCCTTATCAAAATGCATATTCCAACTCCAAGATGTCTGCTTCAAACCATAAATGGATCTCTGAAGCTTGCACACCTTAGACTCATCTATGGATGTAAAAACCTTAGGTTGTATCATATACACCTCTTTGATCAGCTTTTTATTTAGAAAAGATGTCTTCACATCCATCTACCAGATCATATAATCTAGATGGATAGCTATCGTAAGCATTATCTAAATGGATTTGAGCATTACTATAGGAAAGAACGTCTCATCATAGTCAATACCATAATGTTAATGATATTCCTTGGAAACCAGATAGGCTTTATAGATCTTCACCTTTTCATCTGCGCTCTTTTTTCTTTTGAAGACCCACTTACACCCAATAGGTTTAATCCCTTTAGGTGGGTCAACCAATGTCTACACATCGTTGATCTTCATGGACTCTATTTTGGATTTCATGGCCTCAAGCCATTTTTCAGAATTGAGTCTCTGCATAGGATCTATATCGATGATCAAATCCTTATCGTTCTCATCAAGTTTGATAGGATCACCATCCTGAATCAAAAAATTATAGTATTTATCTGGATGATATGGTACTCTACTAGATCATCTTAATGGTGCAGGTACATCAGGCTTCAGATTTGATCTAATCAAATTCGACTCAGGCTCCAGATTTGAACTTCATCAAGTTCAACCTTAGAGACAATAGTTCCTTCACCAAGAAATATTTTTTCCAAAAAGATTGCCTTAAGGCTGGTGAACAGCTTTTGTTCATCAGTATAATAGAAATAGTATCCTATGATCTTTTTTAGGTACCCTTTGAATATGCACTTATCAGACTTAAGTCCAAGTTTATTTGTAACTAACCTTTTGACATAAGCCTGGCACCTCCAAATCCTAAGGTGTGAAAGTGTTGGCTTACGCCCTGTCCATATTTCATATGGAGCCTTAACTACAGACTTACTTGAAATCCTATTTAATAGATAACAAGATGATTCGAGTGCATATCCCCAGAAGAATATCGACAAGCTGGCAAAATCCATCATCGATTGGACCATGTCTAATAGAGTCCGATTCTTTCTTTCAGACACACCATTATACTGTGGTGTTTCTAGAGGAGTTCATTGAGAGAGAATCCCATTCTCTCTTAGATATATGAGAAACTCACTGAAAAGATATTTTCCTCCTCGATCAGATCGAAGAGTTTTAGTACTCTTCTCAGTTTATTTTTCTACTTCACTTCAAAATTATTTGAACATTTCAAATGAATCAAACTTGTGTTTCATCAGATAGATATATCCATATCTGTATAGATCATCCATGAAAGTGATGAAGTAGAAATATCTACCTCTGGCACTTGTGCTCATTGGTCTACATACATTAGTATGTACTAAACCTAAGAGCTCAATGGCTCTCTCACCTTTTTTAGTAAAAGGTGACTTGGTCATTTTACCAAGAAGACAGGACTCACAGATTAGAAGTGATTCATAATCACTAACTTCAAGAATTCTCTTTTGAGTCAATCTGTTTATCCTATTTTTCTTTATATGACCTGACCTATAGTGTCATAAGTAGATATCTGATACACTATCTAATCTAGGATGCTTGCCAGTTGAATAGACTATATTAATAGGTTGTGATAGCATATGCACACCATTATTCAAATGTCCATAAAAAATAGTAACACCATTCATAATGATATTACAAACTTATTTTTTTATTAAAATTTCATTATCGCTTTTGCCCAAAAGGCCTACAAAAATGAGATTTAAAAAGAAATTGGGACAGAAATGATAATCACTAAGAACAACGATATAGGACTCAAATACAAGTTTTATGATTCCTAAAGCTAGAACTAGAACTAGTCTTCCATCTCCAACATTCAGAAATCTTTCACCTTGCTTGAATCTCCTACTGACCTGCAACCCATGCAATGAATTGCAAATATGGTAAGGGCTATCAATATCCAATACCCGATCAGTAATATTGTAAATAGAAAAATTGCAAGGAGTTATCATATAAATATCTTGCCTAGCAACAGCTTGTTTCTTTCTCTGTCTATTTGGATCTAGGGAGCCTTTTAATGTACTGAGGATAGTTCTTTTTTTAGTGCCCCTATTTTTTGCAAAAGAAGCATTCAACTTGACTCTTATCGAACTTGATCTTCCTGGTCTGGTCCTGCATAGATGTCCCAGCCGAAACTTGCACCTTCTTTGCTTTCTTCTTCTTATTCTTCTTTCTTTTTCTAAAGGATCAAGAACTAGAAGACAAAACTTTCACTAAGTTCACCGACTCCTTGTGGAGTTGGTAATCCTTCTCAAAGTTTTGAAGCAACCCCAGTAACCTATGGTAGTCTACTTTAGGCTTTGTCATTCTAAAATGAGTGAGGATGGGAGAAAAGACTTGGGCAGTGAATTCAGTATTGCATCCTTCCCAAGCTATTTATGCAAGAAGAAACTGAGTTTGCTCAATCGCTTTATCAGCTCGATCATGTACCGTACATGATCGATAACAGAAGCTCCATCCTGCATCCTGGCATTGAAGATGGAACAACTAGTCTTGTACCTCTCCATGTCATTAGGTGTGCCAAAGAAATCCTCCAACACTTGAAGCATGTCCTTTGGCTGAGCCATCTCAAATCTATGACTGAACTTATCGCTCATGATAGCCAACATAATGTAGTGCACCATGATTCGATCACTAAGCCACTTCTGATATGTGTCTCTGATTGTTTCACATGCATTGGGAGCTGGCTCCTCAGACAGGTGCAGGATCCATCAACACATATAGGATCTGTTCATGCTTTAGAACTATCTTCAACTTTCGGTACCAGCTATCAAAGTTAGGTCCCATCAACTTATCATTGTCCAATAATGATTGAAGCAATAGGAAAGTAACTATATCTACACCAAGAAAAATCATAACCTAATTAGTAATTGATTCATTAAACCTAAAGATTTAGACTTTAATCAAAAGATTCTTCTATTATTTTATTCAAATTGGTAGCCTCTACCTCTAATTTGAGGAATTATCCTAATTTCTTAATGGATACTAGAATCCACATAGATTACACGTAAGTCCAACTTTGGTTGGCCAACCCATGTACATCTAAGGATAGGTTCATAATCAATTATTTCTTCAAATAATTTTTAATAATTAAATTTTGCCTCAGTTTCTAATCAGTAGGCTTTGGCCTCCACTAAAAAGGTTCGATTAGGTCCAACCATTAACATGACCATACTTGGCCCATCTAACCAATAAATGATTAGGCCCAACATTGGTTGGCTAACCTAACCATCATTTAGAAAGATGTATCCAACAAATCATATAATGAATGATAATTTCATCAGTCGATAAGCACTAGACCTTTGGGCCTCCAATGATTATGCAACTGATAGATCCATTATCATCCACTTAATAGGAGGCTATGATCTAGTTATCAACATAACTATTTTATTTTAAGGATCTAATAATTTTAGAAAATTTTAATTTAAGAAAGAGAGAAGGTCAGAAGAATCAGCTTACTATAATCCTTCCACTGGCTTCACTAAGTTAGCTTAAGGGAGACTATTTATAGGCTGGTCTAGAAGCACCTAAATCAGTTACACTGATTTAGCTAGCTGACATGGGTCAGCTTGAATAGTCAAGTAATCCAATCAAAACATAATCTTACCAAGAGGCTGATAAGTTTGATCGGTAGGAGGGTTTGCCAAAGCTTATCTTAGACACCATCAGAAATGATCAGATAAGCGGGCTGTCAATTAAAGACCACCGATCTGGTTTATCTTAGACAATAATTGGTTTAATTAGTTTCAATTAGATCAACCTAATAGTTTGTGTTAGATCGCATAGCCAAGAATCAAGTCCATCTTGAGTCTTATTAAAAATATGGACTTGACTAACTATAACTATTATAATTGATTTAGAGAATCCTTGAACTAATCTAAGATAATAATTGATTAGATTTAGTCAATTATCTAATTAAGTCCATTCTTTAATCTTAACCCTAGGTCTAATCCAATTAATGGACCTAATCTCTACTAATCCATTTAACCCAATGTGTTATGATTTGTATTTTAGGATCTTTAATTCACAATCTTAGATCCTAATCAAATAACTTCTTAATTCTTAATTAAGTTTTGGGCTGAGGGTTGGAGTTTGGCTTTTCAAAAATAATTTTTATATTTATAAAATATTTTTATAAAATAGTTCTACCAACCAAGTTGCATGTTTGATTCATAATCAATATGCAAAAAAGATAAGCATGAAACTACTTTAGATCTAATCTAAACAGGTTCATGTAATTGAAATAATTTCAACTCTAATCAATCATAAATTACCTTAGATCAAATCTAACATATTTATGATGATTAAAATTAGATTAAAATATTTTTAATCAGATCATAAAATCTCTTAGATCTAATCTAAAATTTTATGATCAGTATTTTAGATCAGCACGTACTAGGACAACCTCTTCACTATAAGGTATAAACCTTACAGCAGGACAATCTTATAATAGTCTGTATAATCTAAAACTTTTATTTTTAGATCTAAAACTATTTTAAATTTAATAAATTATAAATAAAATTAGATTAAATCTAATAAATTTATGATAAAAAGCAGATCTACATGAACTAGGATAATATCTCCACTATAAGGGGTAAACCTTACAGCAGGATAACCTTATAGCAGTTCGTGTGATCAAAATTTTTAATTTTAGATTTAATAATTAGATTATAAATTAAATTTAATCTAAAAAATAATCTAAATATGTATATATAATTATGTAATAAATAACCTAGGCTCTGATATCAATTGAAGGAACCAGATCTAGGATTTCAGGGCAAGATCTTAAAACTTTTCAAGATCAGACAGCGAAAAACTAAAATTAATCAAAATTAATTTTAAATATTAGTGAATATCTTAGATCTAGTATCCTATTACATGATTATGACATGACATTAAATCTAAAATTAAACATAAGGAGGAAAATAAAATATGTTGATCACATCAATATGCATCTACACTACATCTAATGCAGGTATGTAGAATAGATCAGATCTATTTTCTATACAAGTTAGGCATTCTAACTTGCTGATCCAAGCTTGAGGATGATGTTGTAAGTTGCACATGCATTTGACCTCTAGGAGTCTTCCACACGAGCCCATGAATCATGATCAAAAGTCCTGATACAGAAAATTAGCATAGTATGCTAGTACTGTGCTGATCCTTCTTTGATGGTCGATCTGTTCTGCTGCTTTCTTCTTCTAAATCTGAACTCTTTCAAAGATGAGAGGAAGGAGGAGACACTACTAATCTAAGACACTCTCAAGTAATTTTAAAAAGGAGGAAGAAAAGGATGTAAGAAAGAAACCTAAGAAGAAGATCCTCTTCTTCTTCTTTCTTCTCTCACCTAGACAACAAGATTGGTATCTATGAAAACCTAACACCAAAGAACCCTTTTCCTTTGATTTTCATACACCCAAAACCTCTCTCAAAGGTCTATATTCCATAAAAAATTTAAATAAAAATTTATTTTAATTAATAAGTTATGGAAGAGCCTTATTTAGGTCAAATTCCTAGACAAGGCAGGTCAATATAAGGCAGGTTGTTGGGGCGCCCACACTTGGGCCCCCCCTCCTCATCTTATACCATGGACCAACTAAGATTGGCATACAAAATGCCTTCTTTTATCATGGAAAACAAAAGAAGAAAATCAGGTGTGGGCGGCACAAGGGAAGGAATCCAAGTTTGTTGCGATTCTATCACATAGAATCCAAACAAACAACAACAACTTACCTTCTTAAGCTAATGTCCATAACTTATTCCAAATAAGAGAGAGAGGGAGGGATAGAGGATGTGTGTGAAAGGCTGGGGATAGGGGATTCAATGCCAAAAATAAAAGGGAGAATGGCATGGGGTGAAGGTGGGGTTAAGGTGGCACAAAATATGGAATCCTAGTCATGCTAGGATTCTTATTTTGGCTTGATCTAAAATTGGTTTCTAAAACCAAATTAAATCAAAAGTAAACCAACCTAATTAAATTATGTCTTAATCTAATTAAGAATATAATTAAATTAGATTAAATTATATTTAAATTTAAACTAATTTTTTAATCAAATTAGAAATTAGGTTGATCCAAGTCCTAGTTGAACTAGGACTAGTTCTTTCTTGCACTTGGCTTATCCAATAAATCAATTGAACTTGATCCAATCAAGTCCAAACTAAATCTAATTAAATCAAACTTAATCTTAGCCCTTTGGCTTAATCAAATTAAGCCAATTAGTAATCAAATTTCTAATCGATCCTCCTACAATACTTGCACTAGGTTAAACATCAATCGTATTGGTCATTTAACCCTAGGATGATTCTTAATCATTAATTAACCATCTGATCAAATCGTGAACTCTAATATGTGTGACCTCATAGGTCTGAACCTAAATCGATCACATAGAAATAAATTTCTACACTAATTAAAATGACCATCTAGCAATGGTACTCAACGACCAGATAGGTCGAATGTGTAGAACAACATTCTTAGAATCCATATGGATATACTTTCTATATAATTCATCTCCTTGACCAAAATACTCATAGAACACCTCATAGTTCAATTGTTAACTCTGATCAAATTATCCATATTGTATTTTAAAATATGAAATCCATCTTATGGATTATCCCGACCAAGGTTTTGCTATATTGAAATATAGTGACACATTCTTCTCCAAATCTTGGAGTGGTCAATTCCATCTTGATCATACACCAACTTTGTAAGTACTTATTTATGCTTAGAAGCCTTCCATTACTAAATTAAAAATTTAGTTAGCTCGGTACCAAAGCACAGTAAGTTGCTTGCAAGTCATTAAGATGATCTCAGATTTAAGGGATACTTATATCTGCATTCCATTAGAGACATTCTTGACAGCAGAATGCTCTAGAGTTGGTCATGTTTAGTGATGATGTGTCCCTATATCTTATCTGTATGTCATACCAGTGTCTCTACACTCTTTGATTAAGAGGACAATCAACCTATATGGCATACAATGATTTATGCTCGATAGACACTATCGTCCTTATTAACAGCCTATCATTTGATCGTGAATAGTTTTAAAGACTAATTAATAAATTCTCTCTTTATCAAACCTAAATAGTCCTAAGAATTTCATCACAATAATGAAGTTCGTTAGAAGATGAAAATTTATGATGAAAATATTAAAAATATATTTTATTAATTAATAAATTAATTATATTTATAAAATAGCTCAATCATTAATAGGCTGATGATTGATTTGGAACACATTTTTCAATATAAACCTACTACTAGAAGGTGTTGAAATGTTGCAGGTTCATTGTCATTATCAGCTAAGATAGATCCATCTCTAGTTGCTAAGAGCTCTATTGACTTTGTTAAGAAGATTGTCAGTGTGAAGCATTAGAAGCATTATGAACCTTGGTTCTCACCATCTCTCTTGCTTTTTATATGCTTTTTAGGAATATGATCCTTCCTCTAGCACCAATCTATTGTTGTGAAGCTATGGGTTAGTGTAGCTGAGGTTGGTAGGCTAAGGTTGATTTCCTATCAACCTGAGATCTGAAGATAGACTAGAGCACCTTCATCTTAGGGCACCTAAAAAGAAATTCTATACTTATTAGAGATTTTTTAGTGGTGGATCCTGCAATGCTTAAGTTAGTTGAAGCTTGGAAATAGTAGAAAATGAGAAAGATGGAAAGAGTGGAGGTGCTTTTTCTTTGGAGGAAAACTTACCTGAGGGTCCTCTTTCTCCCCCTTCATATAGAAGGGGAGTAGTCAACCATTGCCATTAAGTTCGATGATGGACCGAAGAATCTATGTCCACTTAACTAAAGATCATGGACGTTTATTACAAGCACTGACAATAGGCACATGATTGCAAGTGTCGGTTGCGCACAATTGCATGTGTTGGTTGTGTATGATTGCGGGCGTCAATTATGCACATTATCCATAAGTGTTGCGCATGATAATCTAGCCCATATGTGCATAGTTGAAAGAAACTATTTCATGACTTTCAAGGATTCCATTGGGCTGAGCTTTTGAGTAGATTGGTCATCAGTGAGATGCTAAGGTGGGACCTTAACCAACTCCAAGGTCAATCGAACATATCCAAGTGTTAGATATATGTCCTAGAAGCTAATATGGCAGATACATTATAATTTTCTAGGATATAAATTTATACTTGAAATATTGATTTATCAATAAAGTAGGTAATTTTATTTTCATTTTTATGTAATGTGTCCTTAAATCATCCAAGAAATCAATAACTTAAAGATATATATTTTTAAGAGTTGAGAATTAGAGATACAAGTGATTAATTCCTAAATTACTTTCGATCGATGGATCATCATGGAGATGGTAATCCATCCAGTTAGATCGATGCATGGATTGCTTTCTTTGAGGTAGATAAGTCTCTAGTTTATAATATGAGGACACCGCTACTACAAAAATGATTATGATAGCACATACTATGGCAGTGGTTTTTGAAATCGCTGCCATAGATCTTACGATAATGATTTTTTGTAACTGTTGCTATAGGTCTAACCTACGGCAGCGATTTTTGTAACCATTGCTATAGGTTCGACATATAACAGGGGTTAATGAAAATTGCTACCGTAGGTCAGATCTATAGCAGCAGTTATAAAAAACTGCTGCCATAGGTCGACCTATAGCAACGATTAGTGAAACTACTGCCGACCTATAGCAACGGTTAGTAGAAACCGCAGCTATAAGCTTATTTATGGCGGCAGTTACAAGACCTATAGCAGTGGTTAGTAAACCACTACCGACCTATAGCAGCGGTTAGTAGAAATCGCTGCTATAAGCTTATTTATGGCAGCGGTTAATTGTAACCGCTGCCATATATATATATATATTTTTAAATATTATATAATTTTAAAATTTCATATCTATTTTTACTATTTATTATCTAAATAATTATCATTATAGTATCATCGTAAAAGATCACCTCGATCTGATGGCCCTAGCTTCGTCGATCAGAAAAATTTTATTTCGACGATCATGAACGATGATGCGATGATTTGATAGATGAAGACCTTCGATGGATCCAAAAATCTGCAACAATGATCTCGATGATATTTGTAGCATACTATTAAAGTTTTACTTCAATCAGATATCGTTATCTTGGTCAATTTAGTATAGGTTAGTTTCGACCGTTAAATGATAAACGAGTTATCAAAGGACCAAACGGTGTTCGATTATGAGATAATTTTTTTTATAAATGATCTTGGCTACTACTTTAATTATTTTTTATGATGGTAATTATAAAATTCAACTCGTGAGATAAAGAATGATCTAAAACTATACATCTCCTGATAACCATTTTGAAACTTCATTGGTTGTTATACTCATGCTTTTGCAATATCTGCTTAACATGAACAGTTTATACGAAAATGATTTGAATTTTATAATCATCATCATATAAAATATTTAAAATTATAACAAAGATCATTTAACTTAAAAATTATCTCATAATCAGATGTCGTTTAATCCTTTGATCACTTGTTTCTAATTTAATGGCCAAAATCATTCTGCACTAAATTGACTATGATAACGATATCTGATCGAAGTAAAACTTTAATAGTATGCTACAAACATCATTGAAATCATTATTATATATTTTTAGATCCATCAGAGATCTTCATCTATCAGATCAGTGCATCGTTGTTCATGATCGTCGAAATTAAGTTTTTCTAATCGATGAAGCTAGGGCCATCGGATCGAGGCGACCTTTTGCGATGACACTCTAATGATAATTATTTAGATAATGAATGGTGAAGATGGATATTAAATTTTAAAATTATATAATATTTAGAGAAAAAATAAGAAAAAAATTATTTTTAACCTACGATAGTGGTTATCAAAAATTGCTGCTATAGATCTATAACAGCGGTTATAAAATCGCCGCCGTAGATCTATGCCAGTGCTTTTGGATAACTGCTATTGTAGATTTATGACAGCGATTCGATAACCGCTGTTGTAGGTTAGGTTAAAAATTTTCAAATTTTTTCTGCTTTTCTTTCGTGTGCGCTCGATCTCTCTCTTTGTCTCTCTCCCTCCAATCCATCGTCGGTGAGGCTTCTTCCCCCCTGACCGATGTTGCCCCTCCTTCCCCCTTGATTGGCGCTGCCCCTTCTTCCCCTTCCCCTCCATCCCCATCCTTGTCGTCCCTCCCTGCACCCGCCACCCCACCGGACCCCACCCCCCACCCTCCCTCGGCCGCCCCCTTCCCCCCCATCCCTGGCCGCTCCTCCCTGCCACCTGCCACCCCACCCACCCACCCCCACCCTCCCCCGATCGCCCTCCCCCCATCCCCGACCGCCCCCTCCCCGCTACCCTGCACCTCCACCCCTCCAGCTCCCCATCTTCGGCCGCCCCTCCCCACCCCCCCACCCTCCCCCTGGCCGCTCCTCCCTACCACCTGCCACCTACCACTCGGCCCCCACCACCCCCCGATTGTCCCTTCTTCCCCCCATTCTCGGCCGCCCCCTCCCCCACCACCACCAACCCCAAGCCCCCATCCATCTCCGACTGCCCCTCCCCGCCACCCCAACCTAGCCCCCACCCTCTCCTTCGGCCGCCTCCTTCCCCCCCATCCCCGACCGCCCCTCCCGCCACCCTGCACCCCCACCCCCCAGCCCCCCGCCCCTCCACCCACCCACCCGACACCCCTTCCTCCGATCGTCGATCTTCCATCACTATGTCTTTCAAGCCTCCTCGTCACTATGCCCCTTCCCCTGGCCCCCATCCTCGATCGCCTCTGCTCTCTCTTTCCTCTTTTTCTCTATTCTCTATCTCACTATCTTACTTTTATTTCGTAAGTTACCTCTAGTGCTGTCGTGATCCTCTAGCATCGTCGCCGACGATCCTCGGAGCTTTCGGTGCGATCCACTCTCTATAGCCATAGGTATAATTTTTTTTAATTTTATAGTATTATTTATTAATCATGTATATTTATAATAATTTATAAAATATTTATAATAAATATTATAAATATTTATTATAAATATTATAATTATCTGCATGTTATAGTTTTTGGGTCGTGCCGTAGCGGTAGCCATGGGCTATGCCATATCGGTGGCTGTGGACCAGATCTGTCAACGGGTTAGGATCAGATCGAAATCTGAATATTCAGATTCGGATCTAATTTTAATTACTGGTATCAAATCTGATTTTGAATACTCAATGGGTCTGTACTTGAAGTACCAGACCTGGACCCTAATGGATCCCGAAAGGTCGGACTCAATTTTGGGATCGAAACTAAGAAATGGAGAGACTGAGAGGGAGATCGATAAATTGAGAGAGGGAGGGCCGATCGCTCGTCGGCCACTAGCAAGGGAGATCGAGAGTGGGAGGAGGGAGGGGGTCCAATCTCGCCGTCGTCGCGACGCTGGCAATCACCGATGAGGAGGGATCGAGAGAGGGAGGAGAGGGAGGGATCCAACCTCGCCGCCATCATTAGGAGGGAGGGGGTCCAGCCTCACCACCATTATTAGAAGGGAGGGGGTCCGACCTCGCCGATGAGGGAGATTGAGTGAGGGAGAGTGGGAGATCGAGAGAGCAAGAGAGGGAGGGAGTGAAAGGAAAACTTAGTTTTTTAGATCAAGTTCGTTCAGATCTGATTGGGTCAAGAGAGATATTTCAAAATTTTTTTTCTTGGATCCAGATCAGATCTAAGACTTTCCAAATCTGATATTATTGATCTAATAAAATAAAATAAATAAAATAAAGAATAAATTAAATCTAATTTAATTTATCTTGTTAAGGATAATCTGATTATCCTATGATGATCTTGATGTCTGCCTGAGGTTTTGGATCTAGCCACGCAAGTGCCTGGCCTCTACCGATACCCACTTGGATAGGATCTGGAGATCTTCTCCTTCTTTATCACCTTTTCAAAAATTAAATCTAGATCTAATTTTGAAGATCTTCAAAACTTATTTTAAAGATATGAGTTGTCTCTTGCAGCAGTGTTGCTTTCTTTCTTTTTCTATCGCCTTTCTCTTGCTTGGATCGCACCAAACTGAAGCCCAAAAATTCTTGGGCATGGGTAGGAGAGAGAGGATCTGAAGATGGCATAGAGGGAGGGGGGCAGCCTTATGGCATGGGCAATGGATCAAGCTTCCTAGATCTTGATGCAGATAGGGTTTTATAGACCCTGTTGCACCATGCAGTGCCACATCATCCCGACCAATCATGGCCTTTTATGCAATTAGATCTAAATCTAATTGGTGGGATGATATCATCTGATCCAATTAGATGAGAGCCCCTTTGAATCATCCTTAGATGGCGCAAAGACTAGTCAAAGACAAGTCTTTGGTGCCACCTAGATAGAAACCCCGAAGCAACCTGGAGTCCCATCTGTATGGGACTCCAGGCATCACTATCCATGGGCGCACACCTCCCTAGGTATGCACCCCTTATCCAACTACCTTTTAGTAGATGGATTGGTCCAAAAGTTCTCTCCTATGATGGCTTGACATATGGGTAGATGTCTAAGTGTCAAAGGTAAACGTTTGACCAAATGTCCGAAATAGGATTTAGCAGGTGACAAAAAATGGCAGGTATTGTCTCAAATTTAACTCATAAATTAAGACAATCCTTTTCTGACCTAAATAAGTTTCAGTCAGACCAAGTAAAGGTACCTGAGTGAGTCCAAACATATTTGGCTCAGTCGAGATAATTTTTAATGATAATTAAAGAAGAACATTAGGCTCAATCGTGTGCTAGCATGATTTTCTTGAACCTAATTAAATCTAATTCAAAATAATTGAATTGAGTTAGTCTAATTGATGATATCTAGATCGAAACCCTTATTTGTGTGATCCAGTTAGGTTCAATTTCTTATGGTAATGAGATATATCACAATCTCTATTATCGACATCATCAAAGCACCTTCTGATGGATCAGAACTTTTCTAATTCAGACAACTAGTATGATTGATCTTCTAAATCATTTCAATTGCTCTCAAAATCCACTAGTGACACCTAGCAGCATATGGTGGCAACCCATCAGAATTGAAAATGATCCTCTCAATGCAGTTACCTATGTGATTAAGTTTTTCTATCTTAAGCTCCAATTGGATCAGGATTAAGGTAATCTCATCAAACCCTAATATCCGTCATATGATTAATCATTCGATTCAAGTCCAATATGAAAATCTTAATAGAAACTCTTTCTATTATTTCACTCTGCCATGGCCATAGGCTTATGGATTTGATTCTCATGATCATCATAGGGCTACTCCTAATCTACCGAGGTAGATAGATTTTCTATTGATGTAATCCAATTTCTACAATGAACATGCTACAACCAACATACACCTCAAGATTTTGGATGGCAAAGAGATCGAGTTATAATGTAGTCAAACTATAACACCCTCAAGGTGAACTACTGATGCACCTCAGATCAAAGAACTAGATACACAATTGCAGCTTTGAGCCAGTCATTGACGAGAAGGTAGACTTCCTAATGACTGCTCGAGGTGGTCATGCTCAATGCCCTCGTTCTCTAACGAGTATCTGTACTCTCATTCTGGTATCTCTACACCGTAGACTCAAGACTCATCTACAATGAAGAAGCGATTATACAACCTTCTAGATCAATCACTATCCTCATGATGATCCTACGGTCAGGAGCATTTTATGAGTTAATAATGAAAATTCATGTCTTAAATTTTCAACTCTTGAAAATAAGAACTATCATTGCCATTAACTCAAGGGATGTATCACAAACACTAAATACACATTGTGATAGAAAATAATCCATTTTATAATTTATAATCAAAATTATAATTTTGCCCGTAGAAGTGTATAACAAGGTCAGCCAATTTTGGCTTCTAGCGCACACATATCTAATAGGGAGAGAGTCCGACCTCACTGGCATCACTAGGAGGGATGGGGTCCAACCTTGTCGGTGAGGGAGATCGAGGGAGATCAAGAGAGTGAGAGAGGGAGGGATGGGGTCTGACCTCATCGGTGAGGGAGATCGAGAGATGGAAAAGCTGGGAGGGAGGGGTTCGGCCTCACCGCCATTGCCGGCGAGAGAGATCGAGAGAGGGAGTGATCGAGAGGATGGCACACAGTCGAGCCAGCTCAGATATGCATCGAGCTGGCTTGGGCCATGATCTAATAGACTGAGGAAGGATCCAAGCTGGATGTCTCATGCACAGAGCCGATTGTCTCAGGCATGGAGCCGGCTCAGCTTCTGAACGAATAGAATTGAAGGAAAATCCTGATTTTTCGATCCAGGTTCGTTCAGATCTGATCAGATCAAGAGATATATTTCAAAAATATTTCTCTTTGATCTGCATCAGATCTAGAATATTTCAAATCTGATTCATATTATTTTAATAAATAAAATAAAATAAGAATAAATTAAATCAAATTTAATTTACCTAATTTGGGTAATCCAATTATCCATTGATGATCCTGTATGCAGTGGAAGGTTCTGGATCTAGCCACGCAAGTGCCTGGCCTCTACCGATATCCACTCAGGTTGGATCTAGAGATCCTCTTCTTCTCTATCACATCTCCAAAAATTAGATCTAGATCTGATCTGGAGGATCTTCAAAACTCCTTTTGAAGATCAGCAGTCGTCCTTTGCAGCAGTGCAGCCTTCTTGCTTTTGATCGCCTTTCTTTGATCTGGATTGCACCAACCAAGCTCCAAAACTATTTTGGATGTGGAGAGGAGAGGGAGAAGAAGCTTTGGCATGGAGGAGGAGAGGAGAAAAGGCCTTTGGGCGTATGGAAACTCTTCACCTCTTTGAGTTGGGCACAGGGTCTTATTTATAGACTAACTGTGATCCAACTCCTCTTCTTCCCAACCAATCACAACCCTTTGTGAAATCAGATCTAAATCTGATTGGTGGGAATAGAGTCCCCTGGATTCCTCCTTAGAGGGTGCCTAAGACCAGTCAAAGTTGGTTCTTAGGAGAACTCTAATTGGAATCCAAAAAGGAGATGGAGTCCTTATCCAACAAGGACTCCTAGGCGCCTCCAGCTTGGGCACACGCCAAGGGTGGCGTGCACCCTCCTCCTTGCCAGGTTCTGGTAGGGGGACAGGCCCCCACCAGCTTCTCCAATAGGTGCGTGACATGTGGACAAAAGTCAAAGTGTCAATGGTCAACATTTGACCAGTCAAAGGTCAGACTTTTGACCAAAGTCAAAGAACAAGAAATGGCAGGTGACCAATGAAAAATGGCAGGTAATTGTCTTACAAAATAAGACAACCTTTTCTGACTTGGACAACCTCCAGTCAGACCATAGTGAAGGCCTCTGATTGAGCACAAACTCCTTTGGCTCAGATCAGGACAACTTATTTATGATAGTAAAAGAAGAACGTTAGGTTCAATCGAGTGCTAGCACGATTTTCTTGAACCTAATTGAATCTCATTCAGATCAATTGAACTGGATCAGTTCAATTGATGATCACCAGATTCAAACCCTTATTTGTGTGACCCAGTTAGGTTCAGTTCTGTATGGTAATGGGATATGTCATGATCTCTATCATCGACATCATCGAAACTCCTTTCGATGGATCAGAACTCTTCTGATTCGAACAGCTAGAATGATCGATCATCTAAATCATTCTAATTGCTCCCAAAATCCACCAGTGACACCTAGCAGTATATGGTGGCAACCCATCAGAGCTGAATGCGAACCTCTTGGTGCAGCTACCTGTGTGATTAAGTTCTTCTATCTTGAGCCCCGATCAGATTAGGGTTAAGGTGAACTCGTCAAACCCTAGTTTCTGTCATATGATGTAATCATTCGATTCGAAGTCCGAATGTGAAAATCTAAATAGAAACTCTTTCTATTATTTCACTCTGCCATGGCCATGGGCTTCTGGACTTGATTCTCATGATCATCATAGGGCTGCTCCTCTACCACCGAGGTAGATAGATTCCATCTTGATGCAATCCAGTTCCTACAATGAACATGCTATAGCCAACATACACCTCAGGGTTCCGTATGGCTAGGAGATCGAGTAATGGTGTAGTCAAACTATAACACCCTCAAGGTGAACTGCCGATGCACCTCAGGTCAAAGAACCAGACACACTACTGCAGCATCGAGTCAGTCATTGACGAGAAGGTAGACTTCCTAATGACTACTCGAGGTGGTCACGCTCAGTGCCCTCGTTCTCTAACGAGTACCTGTACTCTCGCTCCGGTGTCTCCACACCGTAGACTCAAGACTCATCTACTAAAGAGAAGCGATTGTACACCAACCTTCCGGATCAATCACCATCCTCGTGATGATCCTATGGTCGGAGCATTTTATGAGTTAATAATGATTATTCATGTCTTAAATTTTCAACTCTTGAAAATATGAATTATCATTACCATTAACTCAAAGGATGTATCACAGATACTAAATACACATATGTGATAGAAAATAATCCATTTTATTAATATTAGTCAAAATTATAATTTTGCCCCTAGAAGTGTATTACAAGTGTCAGCCAATTCTGGCTTCTAGGGCACATATATCTAACAATCTTCGACTTGTCCTAAAGCCAATTGGCTACAAGTCTAAGTCCCATCTTCTCAAGGTGGGCTTCGATCTCTGCTGGCCCAATGGCTTTGTAAGTGGGTCTGCCACATTATCTGTGGAGTTGACTCTCTTGACCTCGACGTAACCCTTCTCGAGGTAATTGCGGATGAGGTGGTATTGCCGCTCAATATGATTGGATTTTTGATGAGACCTCGGCTCCTTAGCAAGGGCTATGGCGCCATTGTTATCGCAGTATAGAGGAAAGGCATCTGATGGCATTACTTCGATTTCTGCAGCAAACTTCTTGTACCAGAATGCTTCCTTCGCAGCCTCTGATGCAGCGATATATTCTGCTTCCATGGTGGA